>LR738711.1:483162484-483244337 GCA_902687465.1 Secale cereale
GGGGGAAGCATCATAAGATCCAACTATATTAGCAAAGCTCGTGATACGTCAAGATCGTGCCATATTAAGAACACGAGAGAGAGAGAGAGATCAAACACATAGCTACTGGTACATACCCTCAGCCCTGAGAGTGAACTACTCCCACCTCGTCATGGAGAGCGCAGGGATGATGAAGATGGCCACCGGAGAGGGATCCCCCCCCCCTCCGGTAGGGTGCCAGAACGTGTCTAGATTGGTTTTCGGTGGCAACAAAGGCTTTCGGCGGCGGAACTCCTGATCTAGGTTACTTTCCGGAGGTTTCTGTATATATAGGAGGTGTTGGAGTCGAGGACAAGTAAAGGAGGTCTCCGGGCTGTCCATGAGGCAGGGGGTGCGCCCAAGGGGGGCGCGCCCCTATCCTCGTGGGCAGCCCAGGAACCTTTTGGTCCCCCTGCGGCACTTCATGGGCTTCTTCTGGTCCAAAACTAACCTCCGTTGAGTTTCAGGTCAATTGGGCTCCTTTTGATATTCCTTTTCAGCGATACTCTAAAACAAGGGGAAAACAGAAACTGGCACTGAGCTCTTGGTTAATAGGTTAGTCCCAAAAATCATACAAAAGTGTATATTAAAGCCCATAAAACATCCTAGAAGGATAATATAATAGCATGGAACAATAAAAAATTATAGATACGTTGGAGACGTATCAAGCATCCCCAAGCTTAATTCCTGCTCGTCCTCGAGTAGGTAAATGATAAAAACAGAATTTTTCATGTGGAATGCTACCCAACATAACTATTAATGTAATTTTCTTTATTGTGACATGAATATTCAGATCCATAAGATTCAAGACAAAAGTTTAATATTGACATAAAAATAATAATACTTCAAGCATACTAACATAGTAATCATGTCTTCCCAAAATAGCTTGGCCAAAGTAAGCTATCCCTACAAAATCATATAGTTTGCTTTTCTCTATTTTCATCACACAAAATATTTAAATCATGCACAACCCCGGTTTTAGCCAAGCAATTGTTTCATACTTGAATTTTTCAAACTTTTTAACTTTCACGCAATACATGAGCGTGAGCCATGGACATAGCACTATAGGTGGAATAGAGTGGTAGTTGTGGAGAAGACAAAAAGGAGGAAGATAGTCTCACATCAACTAGGCGTATCAATGGGCTATGGAGATGCCCATCAATAGATATCAATGTGAGTGAGTAGGGATTGTCATGCAATGGATGCACTAGAGCTATAAGTTTATGAAAGCTCAACAAAAGAAACTAAATGTGTGTGCATCCAACTTGTTTGCTCACGAAGACCTAGGGCATTTTGAGGAAGCCCATCGTTGGAATATACAAGCCAAGTTCTATAATGAAAATTCCCACTAGTATATGAAAGTGACAAAACAAGAGACTCTCTATCATGAAGATTATGGTGCTACTTTGAAGCACAAGTGTGGAATAGGATAGTAGCATTGTCCCTTCTCTCTCTCTTTTTTGGAGGGGCTTTTCTCTCTTCTTCTTTTTTCTTTTTTTAGCCCCTCTCTCTTTTTTTTGGGCCTTCTCTTTTTTTATTTGGCCTTTCTCTTTTTTTCCTCACACAGGACAATGCTCTAATAATGAAGATCATCACACTTTTATTTACTTACAACTCAAAGATTACAACTTGAAGCTAGAACAAAATATGACTCTATGTGAATGATAATGATGAAGCGTGTCATATGAACGGAACGGTGGAAAGTTGCATGGCAATATATCTCGGAATGGCTATGGAAATGCCATGATAGGGAGGTATGGTGGCTGTTTTGAGGAAGGTATATGGTGGGTGTATGGTACCAGCAAAAGTTGCGCGGTACAAGAGAGGCTAGCAATGGTGGAATGGTGAGATTGTGTATAATCCATGGACTCAACATTAGTCATAAAGAACTCATATACTTATTGCAAAAATCTACAAGTTATCAAAACAAAGTATTCAACGCATGCTCCTAGGGGAAGGGTTGGTAGGAGTTAACCATCGTGCGATCCCGACCTCCACACAAAGGATGACAATCAATAAATAAATCATGCTCCAACTTCATCACATAACGTTTCACCATATGTGCATGCTACAGGAATCACAAACTTTAACACAAGTGTTCCTCAAATTCACAATTACTCCACTAGCATGACTCTAATATTACCATCCTCATATCTCAAAACAAACATCAAGTATCAAACTTCTCATAATATTCAATGGACTTGTATGGAAGTTTTTACTATACCCATCTTGGATGCCTATCATATTAGGACTAATTTTATAACCAAAGCACATTACCATGATGTTCTAAAAGACTCTAAAAATAGTATACGTGAAGCATGAGAGTTCATCCATTTCTTCAAAATAAAACCAACACCGTGCTCTAAAAGATATAAGTGAAGCACTAGAGCAAACAACAAACTACTCCAAAAAGATATAAGTGAAGATCAATGAGTAGTTGAATAATTATGTAACTATGTGAAGACTCTCTAACATTTAAGAATTTCAGATCTTGGGATATTATTCAAACAGCAAGCATAACAAAATAAAATAAATTGATGCTCCAAGCAAAACACATATCATGTGGTGAATAAAAATATAGCCTCAAGTAAAGTTACCGATGAACGAAGACGAAAGAGGGGATGCCTTCCCGGGGCATACCCAAGATTAGGCTTTTGGTTGTCCATAAATTTTACCTTGGGGTGCCTTGGGCATCCCCAAGCTTAGGCTCTTGCCACTCCTCATTCCATAGTCCATTGAATCTTTACCCAAAACTTGAAAACTTCACAACACAAAACTCAACTGAAAACTCGTAAGCTCCGTTAGTATAAGAAAATAAAACCACCACGCAGGTACTGTTGTGAACTCATTCTATATTCATGGTTGTGTAATATCTACTGTATTCCAACTTCTCTATGGTTCATACCCTCTGATACTACTCATAGATTCATCAGAATAAGCAAACAACACATAGAAAACAGAATCTGTGAAAAACCGAACAGTATGTAGCAATCTGTAACTTTCGAATACTTCTGTAACTCTAAAAATTCTCAAATAAATTGTTAGACCTGAGGAATTTGTCTATTAATCATATGCAAAAAGAATCAACTAAAAATCACTCTCCAGTAAAAAAATAGTAGCTAATCTCGTGAGCGCTAAAGTTTCTGTTTTTTACAGCATGATCGCATAAACTTCACACAAGTCTTCCAAAAGGTTCTACTTGGCGCAAACACTAATTAAAACACAAAAGCACATCTAAACAGAAGCTAGATGCCATATTTATTCCTAAACAGAAGCAAAAAACAAAGAAAGAAAATTTGGTTGCCTCCCAACAAGCGCTATCGTTTAACGCCCCTAGCTAGGCACAATGATTTCAATGATGCTCGCATAAAAGATAAGAATTAAAACATAAAGAGAGCATCATGAAGAATATGACTAGCACATTTAAGTCTAACCCACTGCCTATGCATAGGTATTTTGTGAGCAAACAACTTAAGGGAACAATAATCAACTAGCATAGGAAGGCAGAACAAGCATACCTTCAAGATTTTAAGCACATAGATAGGAAACTTGATATTATCGCAATATGTAGAAGCATATGTTTCTCCCTCATAATAATTTTCAGTAGCGTCATGAATGAATTCAACAATATAACTAGCACATCAAGCATTCTTTGAATGATCTACTTGCATAGAAATTTTACTACTCTCCACATAAGCAAATTTATTCTCATCAATAGTAGTGGGAGCAAACTCAACAAAATAACTATCATGTGAAGCATAATCCAATTGAAAATTAAAATCATGATGACAAGTTTCATGGTTATCTTTATTCTTTATAGCATACATGTCATCACAATAATCATCATAAATAGGTGGCATGCTTTCAGCATAATAAATTTGCTCATCAAAACTTGGGGGACTAAACATATCATCTTCATCAAACATAGCATCCCCAAGCTTGTGGCTTTGCATATCATTAGCATCATGGGTATTCAAAGAATTCATACTAACAACATTGCAATCATGCTCATCATTCACATATTTTATGCCAAGCATTCTATGTAATTCTTCTTCTAGTACTTGAGCACAATTTTCCTTCCCATCATTTTCACGAAAGATATTAAAAAGATGAAGATATGAGGTAACCTTAATTCCATTTTTAGTTTTCTTTTATAGACCAAACTAGTGATAAAACAATAAACTAATAGATTCGATTGCAAGATCTAAAGATATACCTTCAAGCACTCACCTCCTCGGCAACGGCGCCAGAAAAGAGCTTGATGACTACTACACAACCTTCTTCTTGTAAACGTTGTTGGGCCTCCAAGTGCAGAGGTTTGTAGGATAGTAGAAAATTTCCCTGAAGTGGATGACCTAACGTTTATCAATCCATGGGAGGCATAGGATGAAGATGGTCTCTCTCAAGAAACCCTGCAACCAAATAACAAAGAGTCTCTTGTGTACCCAACACACCCAATACAATGGTAAATTGTATAGGTGCACAAGTTCGGCGAAGAGTGGTGATACAAGTGCAATATGGATGGTAGATATAGGTTTTTGTAATCTAAAAATATAAAAACAGCAAGGTAGAAAGTGATAAAAGTGAGCATAAACGGTTCTGCAATTCTAGGAAACAAGGCCTATGCTTCATACTTTCACTAGTGCAAGTTCTCTCAACGATAGTAACATAATTGGATCATATTGCTAGCCCTCAACATGCAACAAAGAGTCACTCCAAAGTCACTAATAGCTGAGAACAAACGAGGAGATTATTGTAGGGTACGAAACCACCTCAAAGTTATTCTTTCTGATCGATCTATACAAGAGTTCGTAGTAAAATAACACGAAGTCATTCCTTCCGTTCGATCTATCATAGAGTTCGTATTAGAATAACACCTTAAGATACAAATCAACCAAAACTCTAATGTTACCTAGATACTCCATTGTCACCTCAAGTATCTGTGGGCATGATTATATGATATGCATCACACAATCTCAGATTCATCTATTCAACCAACACAAAAGAACTTCAAAGAGTGCCCCAAAGTTTCTACCCGAGAGTCAAGACGAAAACGTGTGCCAACCCCTATGCATAAGTTCACAAGGTCACTGAACCCGCAAGTTGATCACCAAAACATACATCAAGTAGATCACGTGATATCCCATTGTCACCACAGATAAGCACATGCAAGACATACATCAAGTGTTCTCAAATCCTTCAAGACTCAATCCGATAAGATAACTTCAAAGGGAAAACTCAATCCATTACAAGAGAGTAGAGGGGGAGAAGCATCATAAGACCGAACTATATTAGCAAAGCTTGCGATACATCATGGGCGTGCCATCTCAAGAACACGAGAAAGAGAGAGAGAGGGAGAGAGAGAGAGATCAAAAACATAGCTACTGGTATATACCCTCAGCCCCGAGGGTGAACTACTCCCTCCTCGTCATGGAGAGCGCCGGGATGATGAAGATGGCCACCGAAGAGGGATTCCCCCCCCCCCTTCGGCAGGGTCCCAGAATGGGTCTAGATTGGTTTTCGGTGTCAACAGAGGCTTTTGGCGGCGGAACTCCCGATCTAGGTTACTTTCCGGAGGTTTCTGTATATATAGGAGGTGTTGGAGTCGGGGACAGGTAAAGAAAGTCTCCGGGCTATGCACGAGGCAGGGGGCGCGCCCAGGGGGCTGCACCCCCTACCCTCATGGGCAGCCCGGGAACCTTCTGGTCCCCCTTCGGCACTTCATGGGCTTCTTCTGGTCCAAAAATAACCTCCGTTGAGTTTAAGGTCAATTGGGCTCCGTTTGATATTCATTTTCCGCGATACTCTAAAACAAGGGAAAAATTGAAACTGGCACTGGGCTCTAGGTTAATAGGTTAGTCCCAAAAATCATACAAAGGTGTATATTAAAGCCCATAAAACATCCTAGAAAGATAATATAATAGCATGGAACAATAAAAAATTAGAGATACATTGGAGACGTATCAGTACGGCATCTTCGCCTACTTCCCATGAGTTTGCCTACATCAACATCGTCAACAACAAGGCGATCACCTACAAGCGAGGGCAACACTTCCATCTTTGGAAGCCCCCCACATCATATGAGCCTTCTAGAACAAGATGGCAACTATACGATCGAGCAAGGGCCATCCCCTTCGACCATGGCGACGAGCACGGACCTCTTCAAAACATGAAGATAGTGCCCCAATGTGTCCCCTACTCTGATTCAAGCTACGCGAGCGCACATGAGACATTCTCTTTGATCTCGGGGGATAATGATGATTTTCCACATCCTACGGCATACATCTCTGGAGGCCTTATGGATGAGGAGGTTGAGCATGGGACTATCCCTTCAACCAAGGCGGCGATAGGAGTTGAGCATGGAGACATTTGCACCTACATCCCTCCGACACCTACATATCATGAGATGACCCAATTTCCATGTGAGGAGAGCCACCCCACCATGAGTGATATGAGTGACTCCACCCTATGTGACATTGAATGCATTTCCTATGAGAGAATGAGCGTGACCACCAGTAGCCCCACACATGAGAGCATGCCACACACCCTATGTGAGGTTGAGAGCCATTTGGGTGACTCCACTAACCATACGAGTGAGAGTATCCAAGAGGGAGTGTGTGAGCCACAACACTTAGTGAGTGAGGTAGTTGATAAGGCATGTGAGGCCACTATGATTTCTAACGACTTAACCTCTACTTCGAGTGTGTTTTCTTCTTTGGTTTTAGATCTCCAACAAGACGAAGAGCCAATCCTCGATGAGTCCATACCTCCAACGGGAAAACCGATGGCCATGGTGGAAGAAGATGCACCACCCACATGGTTCCATCAAGATGAAGATGACCACGACTTGGTCTTCAACGCCTCACCTACAACACATGATTGACTCTCCAAAGGTAACATAGGTGATGGTGCTTCTCTTGTCCCACTAGTGGACTATCTTACCAATGATTGCTTGCATGATGTTGACACACCTATTACCATGCTTCATGCTAGTGCGACTTCCTCATGTCATGGCTTACCAATTTATGATGAATATGATGATGAGCATGTTGACTTGCCTAGTTGTGATGCTATACTCCATAGGATATCATGTGAAAATTCTATTAGTCAGATCATGTTCGACAACCCATTAAACTTGTCATATGCTATGAGTGAGATCTCCAATATTTCATCATTACAATCTCAACATAGTAACTATGCATGCCCCATTAAAATAAATCCTATTTGCACTTTTGGCATAGATGACAAGGTCATGGCTATTGGAATGTGTTTCTCTTGTGATGATATTGCTAATCTTCCTTTACATGATTTGTGACATTCATCTACGACTCCATGTCATGAACACATTGTTCCGGATATGCATTGTTTTGGATGTTGTCAATATTCTCCATGTGATGTTTCCATTAATGCTCATGAGGAGACCCCCATAGTTTCATCATACATACAAGGAGATCTTGATGCATTCCATACCTTGCATGATTACCATGATTGTGTGCACCATATGCATTCCATGAATAACAATGCTCTACATATTTGTCATGATGCATTACACAATTTGAGTCTCCATTATGCTATGCATAACAACAAACCTATCATGATGGATGACATGTTTCTATATCACGCATCTCATTTATTTGAGAATTGGCTATTTTGTGCTAACCAACACATGCACGTGCGCATCGTGATGGATGATGTGTACATATACCACGCACACACAATTTTTCTTTTGTCTTTGATTTGTGTAGGTACCCATGAAAACTTGTAAACCTCACAATCCCATGAGTTGACAAAATGAGCTCTTGAGAGCAACGAGATTTGGGATCCCGTGGATTGTCCCTACCACCGTTCTCTTCGCGCAACCACTATGCGCATCTCTTTTACTTGGCTCTCACATGACTATGGACTATTTACCACTTGTCACCTTATTCCCATTATATCGTGTTCACTTTGCATGTTATGCCTCTTTACATGATTTTTCCATGAAATTGTGACTCCTGCTTGCATCTACCCATGATTCACCAGTATGCTACTCCTATGTGTATTTGCATGCTTGGTGGAGATCCTAGTAGCTATTGTGATGATTTCTTTGTGCCCCATGCTATTGATGCTTGTTGTGTTGGGAGAGTCGTGATGTACCTTTGGTATTTACTTATGGCCTCTCGGCAATACATTGATCCTATTTTTCTCATATTTTGCTTTATTCATGCCTACTATTTGCACGCATGACATGCTTGCCATGATTACCTCTAGTATGTTGCATCTTCGCACTACTAGCTTGCTCGACTTGATCACTATGATTTCTTGCTTTGTCGCATCACCCATGTTCCATTGTTACTTCCTTTCTTGGGTTGATGACATATATGTTCATGCCTCTCACATGATATATGTTGATCATTGTCACTTGTCTCCATTAGTTGCATCTTTCATATCCACTTGTAGTGAGTGCAGCAATGCTATGTTGGTTGATCTTGGAGACTTGGATATCTTACTTGTGACGCATGCTTGTTTGATTGAGCCTATTGTATTTGGTTGTTCTCGCATCATATGTCTCCATACTATGCAATAACCATTTGTCCTTTCTTATGATGAGCATGATGACTACACTTGTTGGGTATCTTACCACACGAATGATAGGTTTTGCTCTTTTGCTAACCTCATTTGTTTTTCCGAGTGTTTGTCATGTTCTTTCACTTTTGAGGATTCACAAGGCGATACTATCACGAGACATATTGGTCATGCAAAGGCCTACATGATGCACGACGCCAACATTTTCGACATACTCACAAAGGTGAACTCCTTCCCTTTGAGCCATCCTCAATTACGCATATTGGATGGGCCATTCTTTCATTGTTGTCTCCTTTCTTCTTGTCTACATGATACATCTATTAGAGGGAGGACCAGCATTGGAGATGGACCCTATGGACCCTCAAGTTGAGGAGCGCTCAGACTTATTGGATGCACCTTCGGAACTCCACTCATGCCACGACATTGAGCATTGGTACATCAACACTCCTTTGGCACAATGCACCAAAACCTCCATATTTGTTGATTGTGTGTCCACATGTCATGCTCAATGGACATATTATACCCATAACAAATTTGCATCTTGTGCATGGATTGACTCACATTATTATTGCCTTGTTGCATCTTGTATTCCCATGGCATCCATGATACATGAGCTTGTGCATTTCCTTACCAAATTTGTTGTGATCTTTCTTGATGGCATATTCATACATCATGATCATATTGTCCACCATCAATTGCATGACAACATACACATATTGAGCATCCATTGCCATGTTCATGCTCTTGATAAACCATCACACTATGACATCATTTTGCACAATGGTAGAATTTGTAGCTTTGTGCACCATGCTAATTACCCCATGAATGTTTTACATATGATTATACATCTTTTGGATAAGCATCTTGTGCCTTTCCATGCACAATCTAATCAGACTAACTCATACTTACTATATGGACACTTTCTGTGCACTAACCATTGTATTTCCGAGTGTCGTTTGTCTTTGCTCTTCTTGCATGTATACCACTCCGGAGACACGTTGGAGTACTTCGATTGCACCATGTCTTCAACTCCGTCCACGACAACCGTTTCCATGGTGATGAGGCTTTCGATCCGAGGTTAGATCTTTCCCAGGTGGGGGGAGATGATGCGGAGCATCCTATGGTCTTCCCCATGTACACTATGACTACTCCCCAAGCCCCAAGAGGACATACGATGAGACCTCAAGCATACGCCATTGGACACAAGGTTAACTCGCTCCTCTGTGAACCGTCACTTTCCACATATGAGACATGGCTACTACCTCAGGCGTGGACCTTGTTCATACCTAGGTACATCCGAGACGACCATGGAGAATCCCATGACCAAGGCCAAGCATGGAAGAGAAGAAGGAAGAAGAGAACGAAGCAACTCAGGAGCTGCCCGGATGATTCGGACCGAGACCCGGACGATCCGGACCAAGCCTAGAGATCCAGCCCCTGGCTCGGTCAATCCGGGTAATGTGCCCCCTGACACCTGAAGGAAAACCGACGAAGCCGGATCATCCGGACGGTCTCCCGGATCATCTGGACCCCCAGCACCCGGATCATTCAGGCCACCATCCGGATCATCCGGACCCCACTTGTGCGCGTGACTTGGGCCGAGCCCGTGTACCCATTCGCCTCTCACTTACTGCTTGGCCCCTTAGACTATAAATAGACCTCCTCCACCTCTTTTCTAGAGTTAGCAATGTGTTAGTTCATTTGAGACCTAGAGCTTTGCTCATCCATGTGCTTCTACTCCACCGAGAGACCGCGACCTCTACGGAGAAGATCAACGCCGGATTCAAGACCCCTCACGGGATCACCCCTCGTGGGCTCAAGACCTCCTCATGGAGATGAACTAGCTACCTTGTATCTTTCCTTTGTTGGATTTGGACCGTGTATCTCGTTGTGTTGAGGATCTAGCACATGTGTGGTCGTTTCTTGTTGATTTGAGTGTTTTCCTCTTGTTTCCCTCATGTTTTCCCCCTCGTGTTCTTCGTGGGAATCACCTTCAATCGTGAAAGATCGGCCTAGATTGGGTTAGCCCCGCATCATTGCCCTTGATCCCAAGGCGGTGAGCACCTTTCATTGGTGTGACTCAAAGATAAGCCTTTTCGCCAGGTTGATAGACCATGTCTTTATGATGACGGTACTTTTCTGACGTGAATGAGCAATCTTCATATTCTCGCGCATAACACAAACTTGTTCTTTGATACATCTCCAACGTATCTATAATTTTTTTATTGTTCCATGCTATTATTTATGAAGTTTGGGATGTTTAATGGGCTTTATCATACACTTTTATATCATTTTTGGGACTAACCTACTAAACCAAAGGCCTAGTCCAGATTGTTGTTTTTTGCCTATTTCAGGGTTTTGCAGAAAAGGAATATCAAACGGAGTCCAAACGGAATGAAACCTTCGCGAGAGATATTTCTGGAGAAAATCACGCACAGGGGACTTGACAACCACGTCAGGGAAGCCTCGGGGTGTCCACGAGGGTGGGGGCGTGCCCCCATTCCCAGGGCATGCCCCCCTGCCTTGTGGGCCCCTCGAGCACCCCCCCTGTGTCCTCCTTCCTCCTATATAAGTCTACGTACCCCGAAACCATCGACAACAGAGAGAAAACCATAATTCCACCACCGTAACCTTCTGTTCCTGTGAGATCCCATCTTGGAGCCTGTTCCGGAGCTCCACCGGAGGGGGGTCCATCACGGAGTTCTTCATCATCATCATCATCGCCCTCACCATGAGTTGTGAGTAGTTTACCACAGACCTTCGGGTCCATAGCTAGTATCTGGATGGCTTCTTCTCTCTCTGGATCTCAATACAAAGTTATCCTCGGTCTTCGAGGAGATCTATTCAATGTAATCCCTTTTTGCGGTGTGTTTGTCGAGATCCGATGAATTGTGAGTTTATGATCAAGATTATCAATGAGAACTATTTGGTTCTTCTCTGAACTTTTTATGTGTGCTCATAATATCCTTGCAAGTCTCTTTGAATTATTGGTTTGGTTTGGCCTACTAGATCTATAGTTCTTGCAATGGGAGAAGTGCTTGGCTTTGGGTTCAATCTTGCGGTGTCCTTTCCTAGTGATAGTAGGGTGTGACGCCCGAAGACCGACGTCCCAGAAGATTCCAGAAGGTTCCAGAAGATTCCAGATGTTTCGGGTTGCCCGTGTGTTTCTTTTGTGCTTGTGTTTTTATTTTTTGCATTGCATCATGTCATCATGCCATCATGTCATATTTTATTTTGCATCTCAACCAAATAAATTGTGTGGGCCTTCGGTCCATTTAAATCGAGGGAAGAAGGTCTTCTCTTTATAACATATAAAAGCCTCCTAATAATTATGGAGCTATATTAATAATTATTCCATTACTTCGGAATCACCATAACACACTTGCATAATTTTCCCCATGTCTTTTCACCTCGAGTTTCTCCATCTAAACCTCCCCTAATTCTTTTCCTATTTTCGAGGCTCCTCTAAATCTAGACTCCTTTTAAACTCCTTTAAGACAAGCTATTTATTTTAGTTTGCACTTCCCTTTTTGTTGGAACTATTTTTGTGAGGTTGGAATTATTCCGTAAAGCCTTACAAAAATGTCCATCATTTTATTCTTTCTTTCTTTGCCTCTTTTCTTTTTATTTTTGGCTCTCCTTATTTGTTTTATTCTGCTAAGTAATAAAAAAAGAAGCCAGCCGCGCCAGGCCTTTCCTCCTTCTCTCCTCCCCTAGGCCTCCCTGGCCCAAACCTCCCTCCTTAGGCCCAGCCGGCCCAAACCCCACCTAACCCTAGCCCGATGCAACCCCCTCGCAGCCTCCCATCGCTCAGCCGCCGCCACCCCTCGCACTCATCGATCCCCTCGCATCGCCCCGATCTCCCCGCTCCTTCCATGCCTCTCGCCCCAATCCCGATTCCCTCTCCCTCTCCTCGCTCGTCCCGCACCCCCTCGCACTCGCCCGACCGCAGCGCTCGCTCACCCCGACTCCTCCTCGCCCTCATACGCCCGACCACCTCCCTCTGTTCCCGCGCTGGCCCGAGCCCGATCCCCATCGGCCACTCCCTTCAGGTCCCCTCGGCGCCCTCCATCCCGCGCTTGGACGCGCCCTCCATTGCCCGTCCGCCCGAACGCTGCTCCTCCAGCGCGGGCCGGCAGAGCCCCTGCTTCGCCCAGTCGCGCCGCGAAGCCCGCAGCCACGAGCGCCCCGATCCCAGCGTGCGGCCAGGCCCTGCCTCCTCTGCGGGGCCCCGTCCTCGAGCTCCCTCTCGTCTCCGCTGCTCCGCCATGGCCGGTGCCGCCGCGACGCCCGAGCCCCTCCGCCTTCACCTCGTGCGGCCCCGTTCTCCTCGTCGGCCAGTTCGCCCGGAGCCGCCTCCCTCCATCCTCGAGGCCACGGCGTCAGGCCCTTCCGCAGCGCCCCTGCAAGCCCCTCTTCGAGCGCTCCGAACCCTGCTGCTGCTGACCCGTGGACTCATGCCTCCTTGGCCTCGTCGCCCCGTCGTGTTGTTGTTGTTTGTTTTGTTGTTTGCCATGTACTGCTGCTGTTTTTGTTGTTGTTTTCGTCAAGTGCAGAGGACCTCAAGTATAGGCAAGTTCGACTACACGATGAAACAACAAGTACCCCTCCGGATATGAGTACATCTACGAACGAGCTCCGTCAACATCTACAAAACGCCCCGTGTACGACTACCGACGCCCGGAAAATGACCAAGTTCCACTACTTCCCACGACGACCACGTGTACAACTACGATATCGAGACCACAACCTTTTGTCAAGTACTACGACGACCGAACGAGACGATGACAAGTACCTCTACGGATCATGTACAACTACCGTCGCTCGATGACCGCGAGTACCACTACCGTCGCCCGAGTACGACTACCGCTACGAGAACGACTACCTTCGGTGAAGAAATGAGAACATCTACTTCCTCTACGACCCGCGAGAACGCCTACTTCCACTACGATCTCGAACCGCACCGAAACGAGTGTTTCGAAGGTATAACCCCGAGTCGTGACCCGTGTGATGCATGCTTGTTGTGTTGTATGAAATGTTTCCCGTGTGTGCTCCGTGCCCGTTCCGACCTCTTGTTATGTTCCTCGGTTGCCTCGTCACCGACTCGTGGGAACCCGGTAACGGGATCGCCCCACCTTCATCTCGTTTGACTCACCCACGCCATCTATCTTTTGCACCGGACTCTCAACGAGAAACCGGAACCGAGATGTTGCGTTGCATCATTTTCGGATCGTTGCCATAGCACCCTTTCTTTCCACCACGGTGACAAATGCTTCATATCTTGTTAATTGTCAACCTTTTAATAAAACTTGCATAAACTTGATCATGTCATCCGCATCATGTTCCGGAGTTGTGAGGTTTTCTCTCGTCTGTGTTGCTCCGTCTTCTTCGTGGATCCGTTCTTCTCCCTTGTGGAATCCCAGGCAAGATGACCGAACCCGGATACCATTACTATTTTGCCTATTGCTAGAGTATCGCTCTATAGTTTTGCCTCGATGCTCATGTCTTTCTTGTCAGCCTCCTACTTGTAACCAATGGCCATGTTTAACCACCCTACCTACGCAAACCGTTGAATGGCTAAGTACGCTTCGCTCAGCCCTTCTTATAGCATTGCTAGTTGCAGGTGAAGATTGAAGATGCTTGCTTCATGTTGAAGTTTGGTTGGGTTATATCACACTATATAAATGCTTAAATGAAATCATCTATATACTGGCAGGGTGGAAGGCTAAGCCTTTTGCTTGGTGATTTGTTCCACTCATGCCGTTAGGAACCGTATAAACCGGTGTTATGTTCCTTGATTATGCGTTCCTAACACGGTTGGGGTGTATGGGACCCCCTTGATAAACCGCTAAGTGCTAAGTCTTTTCCAGCAAATCCCAACATTGGTACTATTTGCCTCATAATAACAACTTAATTAATTAATTAAAATTGCATAGGGGGTCGCGTCCCCGAGGATTCTTAATTCTACATAGCAGGGGGGGCCAGTGCTGATGGCGTTGGTCCCAAACGGGGAGCCTGCGGGGCCGCCTTGGGGCAACCCGAGGTATTTGGTATAACCCGTAGCTTCGCCCATCCGGTCGTGTCCTGAGACTTAGATACGCGCGACTACTATCAGGGTGTCGACACGCCGGGAGGATTTGCTGGATTAGCCTTACCTTAGTTCGGTTTAACTCGAGCACGGGATTCCGAGAATACTCGGGTCTTCCCACCTATGGAGTTGCGACTTCGCGGATCGTGGGCTTGTGATGGGCCAAGTTGGAACACCCCTGCAGGGTTTGAACTTTCGAAAGCCGTGCCCGCGGTTATGTGGTAGATGGGAGCTTGTTAATTCCGGTTGTAGATAACTTGACACAATGATTCAATACACTACCAGCGTGTGTACCGTGACTGTCAATTTCCGAATAGGGATTCGGGAGTTGAACACGGTTGGGTTATGATTGACTGGCTTTAGTTAGGACCACTTCGTGATCATCTTTCGACCGATGCAACTTCTCTTCTCGCTCTCTTTTACGAAAGATAGTGCTAGTTGCTGCTGCAGACTCTTGTTTTTATCCTTCACCTCATATTCTTTTCTTCAGCCTTGTCCACACCCAAGGCTTAAATAGTCTTGTTACCCGGGAACGGGATTGCTGAGTCCTCTGTGGCTCACAGTTACTTCCCCACACCAGATGCAGGTTCAACCGAGTATGATGCAGGAGCTGGTTCAGAGCTTCACTGGGAGCTCGATGAAGAGTTTGACTGTTTGTTTGAGACGCTTCGACGATCAGTAGTGGTTTCTACTAGGATTCGATCCTGACCTGTGGTTTTATGTTGTTGTGGTATCTTTCTTTTGGATCTTACCCTTAGATGGGCTGTGATGTTCTGAATGATGATTGCTTATGTAATGTATTGTGTGAAGAGGCGAGTGTAAGCCAACTATCTCCTTTTGCAATTTAATCCCTCTTTTACATGAGTCGTGCAAAGATACCAAACTTGAGATCATTCTAGGATGGGCTTATACCTTTAAGTCGTGCCTCGACACGTAGGAGGTATAGTCCCATCCTGGGCATTACAAGTTGGTATTCAGACCCTTCTCCGACCTAGAAGCCCCCACTGATTGATCGAATCGTTGACGGTTGAGTCTAGGCACACACTGAAAACTTTTTGAGTCCTATATTATATCGGAGAGTAGGATTTCTTTTGCTTCTCATCTCTTTTCATTCTGGTGAGGACTCCTGACGATTACTCTTGCCTCTTCTACTTTCAAAATTGCACCAAATTTTTTTTAGGAATCCCGCGAGTATTCTGGGATTGTTTCGATGTTCTTGTGACAAGGATATTGTTCTCGATGCCTCCTGTTACCGAGGAGTTGAGCTTCGGGGTATCATTGACACAAGCATATCGCGGCAGTACTAAATACTTAAGACAGCCGACATCGAAAATCTCTCCTATACGGCCAGTGGCAAGATAACCCCGACATCACCCAGTACTGGGGAGGTAGTTCGAGAGTATTGCCATAGCTTGTTATAGTGGATGCTTTTCGAAGGTCCGAGGTACACAGTTTCCGAGAAAGACTGGTTATGTGTTGAAGGATGGATACACCTGGATGTAGGTTTAGAGTTGATTGTGCGGTGCTTCCCGTGTATCCCCAACACCTGATTGCATAACTGGAAACTTTCGGAAATCTATAGGTGGGTTCATCTAGTAGTTCTAGGCATTCTTCCAACGGATGCTCGATATGAAGTTTGGGGTTCTACATTGAGTGAAGTGGTTTTATGGACTTGTTCTGATCGGGAGTTGCATCTTAAAGGGTCCTTGGCTATGCTGATCCGGGGATTGCAAAACCCTTTTGTAACATGTTCCATGAGCTTTCAGCACGAAGATGTCGAACGAAACTTCTATCTTGTATTTGTTCTTCTGCACCTTGTTCCTTTTTATTTACTTTTGTTCTCCAAGTGGCTTCTCGACCAGTTGATGTACCTGCGGAATTCATTCGTTCAATTCTCTGTTCGGATGATATTGTGAAGATTCTTTCTGCAACATCTATCCTTTGTTTTTGTTTTGATTCTGGTATTCGAGTTGCTTCGATGATAAATGTTGATTCCATACCTTTCCTAATCGGTATTCTCATATTTCTATGGGAGTGCAGTTCCTTCTTGATCATCAAGATGGTCATGTTAAATTCTTTTTCAACCGGTGTCCTTTTTGTTCATCTCAAGTTGTCTTTGTTTTACCCACCCTCCCTCCCTTTTCTTCTTGGAGCCAGAAATTCTCAAATGAAGTATCCATTTTATTCATGTGATATTTCTTCATTCTTTTCCTTTAATGATCTTATCCGGTGATTCTCAGGAAGATGTTCAAGAGCGTCAAGTTCATCATTCTTAATTCCAAAAATTTTGCCGGTGGATGTAATTCAAGATTTTGGTGTTGATCTTATCCTTTTCCCATTTCACATTGCTTTCTCATTCTGGTGCACCAATTAATCATTCTCCTCTTGCTATTCATATCCGGAGTGTTCAAGATATCTCGGAAGATTCATAATTCCATTCTTAATCCGTTCAAACTATTTTGAGATTGATATATCATCCAAGCCATTTAATTCAACCGGTGCAATATCTCTTAAGCAATCTTTTCAACGGTGATTTCTTGAGTGGGCCTTAACCCACAGGTCTTTTCCAGGATCTTACCTGACTCTTCTTATTCTGGAGTTATTCTCAAATTCTTTTCATAGTGTGACGTAAGAATGATTCCCATCAGTCACATGCCTTCTCCAAGATCGCTTTCAAATTCTTTCCATCGTTGTTTCAACCTTTTAATTCTTCATTCCGGAGTGCCTCAACAATTCTTATGGCATTTCTCGTCTTCATTCTCAACATTTGAAGATCGGAGAAGTGTTTCTCTTAATTCTTGGCCCTTCTCTTGAAGATTCGTGGTTCTAGCTTCATGCCATCCTCATTATTGTTCCGATTATGAGGAATTCTTTTTATACTCATCCGGAGCATTTCATGAATCCTTTCCATTGTGATCCTCCGAAGGCCATCATTTCAGAATACTTCTTCGTTCTCAGTTTTTAACTTCGCCCTCCCATTATTCTTCATTGATGTCTCTTCGTTCGTCTCCTAATTCTTACGGTGGTTCTTTCAAGTTACTCTTCCGTTGTTATCGTTTTCATTCACTCGTTCTTTCACAATCCTACCGGTGCTTCGTTGAAGATTTACCCAAGCTTGTGCTAGATCTCTCTTTAATTCTTTGCAACGAGAATAAGTAGTATGCCAAATCCTTGGTTGTCATCATTTAAATTGGTGAAGGAGATGCATAACATAATTCTTATTCTTATTCCTCCAAGCTGATTTAATTCTTTTGTCTGGAGCTTGTTCATCATATCTTTGGTTCTAAATTCTTCATCTTGTTTTCCGGAGTTTCAAGTTTTTTCAATTATATCTTTTCAAAGCTCCATCTAATTCTTCACAGGCCTTGAATCTTATTCTTTCATCTTTCACTTCTCATGCTCCCTTACCGGAGTTCTTCATGTTTCATCATGTTTCAATTCATCCTCGAAGTCTTCATCTAGATTCTTGTTGGAGCTCAAGCATTCTTCATCATGCTTTCCAATTGCAATTCTTTCTACCTTATCTTTTCAGGTGGTGTTATGTCATTCTCGACAATTCCTTCATGTTTTATGATTCAAGAGTTGTCAAGAATGAGATAATTAAAACCATCATTTCTTTCTCTTTAGGAGACCCTTTCAACCCCTCATTTTATCTCTTGGAGTTATCTTGGGTTGTATTTCATCTAAAATCTTTCCTTGGGAATTGTTGCTATTATGGTGCTTATAAATGACCCAAGTTCTGCATTTATCATTCTGGTGAGATAAGTTTTTCATCTCCTTGTTGATCTCAATTAAATCAATTGTTTAAGTTAGTGGCCGGTTGTCACCTCATAATTTTGAGACGAATTCCATAAGCCCACTTCAAGCTTATTCTTTCGTTGTTGAATTTCCAACAACTCCGTTCAACCCTTCTTCGTAAGGATGCTCTTTCAATTCATTTGCCGGAGAAGTTGTCATTTTTCTTCTCCATTCATTTCTTTCATTGATCTATATTCTATTCTTCCATTCCGGAGGCTTGGTGATATTGCTCTATCCAAACCATCATCTCGTTTTATCGAGATCATGTTCTTTCCCTTGCTTATCATTTAACCGGAGTGTTGTATTCTTCATTCAAGTTCCGTCATCTTATCTAGTTTTTGCCTATCTTTCAACCGGAGTGCTGTCTGAGTCTTTCTTACCCCTTTGTGCCATTCTTTTAATTGTTTCGGAGGCAATATGTTGCTGTTTTCATCAAGTATCATCTCAACTTGCCAAGTTCTTGTCCAATTCCTTCCATTTTCAGACGGAGTGCTGTCCAAATTATTTCATTCTTATTCCTTGGCTATACCCTTGCAGTTTCATAGTCTTTTGGTCCGTGAGCTCTTGTTTCATGTCTTCTAACCTACAACGTTCTCATAATGTTCCATGTTCCTCCTGCTTACCGGAGTGCTCTTAACTTCGTTCATCTCCGTTGTATCCTTATTCAACTTGTTCAACCTCTCAAGGTTCTTTGGTTTCACTCGTCTGTCAAAGAAGCAACTTTGTTTTACCTCTTCCTCTTCCGTTTTTACCCGGTGATATCTCTAGGATCTCGGGTCGAGATCCTCTGTTAGTGTGGGAGAGTTGTGACGCCCGAAGACCGACGTCCCAGAAGATTCCAGAAGGTTCCAGAAGATTCCAGATGTTTCGGGTTGCCCGTGTGTTTCTTTTGTGCTTGTGTTTTTATTTTTTGCATTGCATCATGTCATCATGCCATCATGTCATATTTTACTTTGCATCTCAACCAAATAAATTGTGTGGGCCTTCGGTCCATTTAAATCGAGGGAAGAAGGTCTTCTCTTTATAACATATAAAAGCCTCCTAATAATTATGGAGCTATATTAACAATTATTCCATTGCTTCGGAATCACCATAACACACTTGCATAATTTTCCCCATGTCTTTTCACCTCGAGTTTCTCCATCTAAACCTCCCCTAATTCTTTTCCTATTTTCGAGGCTCCTCTAAATCTAGACTCCTTTTAAACTCCTTTAAGACAAGCTATTTATTTTAGTTTGCACTTCCCTTTTTGTTGGAACTATTTTTGTGAGGTTGGAATTATTCCGTAAAGCCTTACAAAAATGTCCATCATTTTATTCTTTCTTTCTTTGCCTCTTTTCTTTTTATTTTTGGCTCTCCTTATTTGTTTTATTCTGCTAAGTAATAAAAAAAGAAGCCAGCCGCGCCAGGCCTTTCCTCCTTCTCTCCTCCCCTAGGCCTCCCTGGCCCAAACCTCCCTCCTTAGGCCCAGCCGGCCCAAACCCCACCTAACCCTAGCCCGATGCAACCCCCTCGCAGCCTCCCATCGCTCAGCCGCCGCCACCCCTCGCACTCATCGATCCCCTCGCATCGCCCCGATCTCCCCGCTCTTTCCATGCCTCTCGCCCCGATCCCGATTCCCTCTCCCTCTCCTCGCTCGTCCCGCACCCCCTCGCACTCGCCCGACCGCAGCGCTCGCTCACCCCGACTCCTCCTCGCCCTCATACGCCCGACCACCTCCCTCTGTTCCCGCGCTGGCCCGAGCCCGATCCCCATCGGCCGCTCCCTTCAGGTCCCCTCGGCGCCCTCCATCCCGCGCTTGGACGCGCCCTCCATCGCCCGTCCGCCCGAACGCTGCTCCTCCAGCGCGGGCCGGCAGAGCCCCTGCTTCGCCCAGTCGCGCCGCGAAGCCCGCGGCCATGAGCGCCCCGATCCCAGCGCGCGGCCAGGCCCTGCCTCCTCTGCGGGGCCCCGTCCTCGAGCTCCCTCTCGTCTTCGCTGCTCCGCCATGGCCGGTACCGCCGCGACGCCCGAGCCCCTCCGCCTTCACCTCGTGCGGCCCCGTTCTCCTCGTCGGCCAGTTCGCCCGGAGCCGCCTCCCTCCATCCTCGAGGCCATGGCGTCAGGCCCTTCCGCAGCGCCCCTGCAAGCCCCTCTTCGAGCGCTCCGAACCCTGCTGCTGCTGACCCGTGGACTCATGCCTCCTTGGCCTCGTCGCCCCGTCGTGTTGTTGTTGTTTGTTTTGTTGTTTGCCATGTACTGCTGCTGTTTTTGTTGTTGTTTTCGTCAAGTGCAGAGGACCTCAAGTATCGGCAAGTTCGACTACACGATGAAACAACAAGTACCCCTCCGGATATGAGTACATCTACGAACGAGCTCCGTGAACATCTACAAAACGCCCCGTGTACGACTACCGACGCCCGGAAAATGACCAAGTTCCACTACTTCCCACGACGACCACGTGTACAACTACGATATCGAGACCACAACCTTTTGTCAAGTACCACGACGACCGAACGAGACGATGACAAGTACTTCTACGGATCATGTACAACTACCGTCGCTCGATGACCGCGAGTACCACTACCGTCGCCCGAGTACGACTACCGCTACGAGAACGACTACCTTCGGTGAAGAAATGAGAACATCTACTTCCTCTACGACCCGCGAGAACGCCTACTTCCACTACGATCTCGAACCGCACCGAAACGAGTGTTTCGAAGGTATAACCCCGAGTCGTGACCCGTGTGATGCATGCTTGTTGTGTTGTATGAAATGTTTCCCGTGTGTGCTCCGTGCCCGTTCCGACCTCTTGTTATGTTCCTCGGTTGCCTCGTCACCGACTCGTGGGAACCAGGTAACGGGATCGCCCCACCTTCATCTCGTTTGACTCACCCACGCCATCTATCTTTTGCACCGGACTCTCAACGAGAAACCGGAACCGAGATGTTGCGTTGCATCATTTTCGGATCGTTGCCATGGCACCCTTTCTTTCCACCACGGTGACAAATGCTTCATATCTTGTTAATTGTCAACCTTTTAATAAAACTTGCATAAACTTGATCATGTCATCCGCATCATGTTAACAACCTTTGAATGTTAATTGTTGTTTGCTTATAATTATTTAAACATGCTCATGGGGATTTTCCGGACTTGTTGTTGTTATTTCCGGCCTCATTTAAAATGTCTAAATAGTGTAGTTTCTTTATGTTTCACCTCTTGCCATGTTAAAAACATTTAAGCTTGTCTTGTAATTAATGAGAGTCAACTAAATAATAAAATGTGGTGTTTCGTCAATATGCAACTCGTTGCATATTGAGCTCCACTTAACTTGTAGTGTTGTTTGTGCACTTTGCCATGCCATGCATATTTAAACCGGACATGCATCATGCTTGTTTGTGCATCGTGCCATGTTTATGCTTGTATGTTTACCGTGTTGTTTCTTTCTTTCCGGTTGCTTCTCTTGTTAGCTTCTGTTTCGTTCCGGAGTTGTGAGGTTTTCTCTCGTCTGTGTTGCTCCGTCTTCTTCGTGGATCCGTTCTTCTCCCTTGTGGAATCCCAGGCAAGATGACCGAACCCGGATACCATTACTATTTTGCCTATTGCTAGAGTATCGCTCTATAGTTTTGCCTCGATGCCCATGTCTTTCTTGTCAGCCTCCTACTTGTAACCAATGGCCATGTTTAACCACCCTACCTACGCAAACAGTTGAATGGCTAAGTACGCTTCGCTCAGCCCTTCTTATAGCATTGCTAGTTGCAGGTGAAGATTGAAGATGCTTGCTTCATGTTGAAGTTTGGTTGGGTTATATCACACTATATAAATGCTTAAATGAAATCATCTATATACTGGCAGGGTGGAAGGCTAAGCCTTTTGCTTGGTGATTTGTTCCACTCATGCCGTTAGGAACCGTATAAACCGGTGTTATGTTCCTTGATTATGCGTTCCTAACACGGTTGGGGTGTATGGGACCCCCTTGATAAACCGCTAAGTGCTAAGTCTTTTCCAGCAAATCCCAACATTGGTACTATTTGCCTCATAATAACAACTTAATTAATTAATTAAAATTGCATAGGGGGTCGCGTCCCCGAGGATTCTTAATTCTACATAGCAGGGGGGGCAGTGCTGATGGCGTTGGTCCCAAACGGGGAGCCTGCGGGGCCGCCTTGGGGCAACCCGAGGTATTTGGTATAACCCGTAGCTTCGCCCATCCGGTCGTGTCCTGAGACTTAGATACGCGTGGCTACTATCAGGGTGTCGACACGCCGGGAGGATTTGCTGGATTAGCCTTACCTTAGTTCGGTTTAACTCGAGCACGGGATTCCGAGAATACTCGGGTCTTCCCACCTATGGAGTTGCGACTTCGCGGATCGTGGGCTTGTGATGGGCCAAGTTGGAACACCCCTGCAGGGTTTGAACTTTCGAAAGCCGTGCCCGCGGTTATGTGGCAGATGGGAGCTTGTTAATTCCGGTTGTAGATAACTTGACACAATGATTCAATACACTACCAGCGTGTGTACCGTGACTGTCAATTTCCGAATAGGGATTCGGGAGTTGAACACGGTGGGGTTATGATTGACCGGCTTTAGTTAGGATCACTTCGTGATCATCTTTCGACCGATGCAACTTCTCTTCTCGCTCTCTTTTACATAAGATAGTGCTAGTTGCTGCTGCAGACTCTTGTTTTTATCCTTCACCTCATATTCTTTTCTTCAGCCTTGTCCACACCCAAGGCTTAAATAGTCTTGTTACCCGGGAACGGGATTGCTGAGTCCTCTGTGGCTCACAGTTACTTCCCCACACCAGATGCAGGTTCAACCGAGTATGATGCAGGAGCTGGTTCAGAGCTTCACTGGGAGCTCGATGAAGAGTTTGACTGTTTGTTTGAGACGCTTCGACGATCAGTAGTGGTTTCTACTAGGATTCGATCCTGACCTGTGGTTTTATGTTGTTGTGGTATCTTTCTTTTGGATCTTACCCTTAGATGGGCTGTGATGTTCTGAATGATGATTGCTTATGTAATGTATTGTGTGAAGTGGCGAGTGTAAGCCAACTATATCCTTTTGCAATTTAATCCCTCTTTTACATGAGTCGTGCAAAGATACCAAACTTGAGATCATTCTAGGACGGGCTTATACCTTTAAGTCGTGCCTCGACACGTAGGAGGTATAGTCCCATCCTGGGCATTACATAGGGGCAGCAAGGCACGTATTGTATTGTTGCCATCGAGGATAAAACATGGGGTTTATATCATATTCCTTGAGTTTATCCCTCTACATCATGTCATCTTGCTTAAGGTGTTACTCTGTTCTTATGAACTCAATACACTAGATGCATGCTGGATAGCGGTCGATGTGTGGAGTAATAGTAGTAGATGTAGAATCGTTTCGGTCTACTTGTCTCGGACGTGATGCCTATTTACAATGATCATGCCTAGATAGTCTCATAATTATTCGCTTTTTTATCAATTGCTCGGCAGTGGTTTGTTTACCCACCGTAGAATATCGCTATCATGAGAGAAGCCACTAGAGAACACTATGGCCCCGGGTCTATTCTCAACATATCAATCTACATCTACTTTACTTTTACCGCTTTTACTTTATGTTCTTATAAATCATAAATACCAAAAATATAAACTATCATCTCTATCAGATCTCACTTTCGTAAGTGACCGTAAAGGGGATTGACAACCCCTTATCGCGTTGGCTGCGAAGTTCTTATTTGTTTGTGCAGGTGCGAGGGACTCGCGCGTGGTCTCCTACTGGATTGATACCTTGGTTCTCAAAAACTAAGGGAAATACTTACGCTACTATGCTGCATCTCCCTTTCCTCTTCGAGGGAGTACAGTGCAAGCTCGAGAAGTAGCAAGAAGAATTTCTGGCGCCGTTGCCGGGGAGGCTTACGCAAAAGTCATACACCAAGTACCTATCACAAACCCTTATCCTTCGCATTACATTTTTGCCTCTCATTTTCCTCTCCCCCACTTCACCCTTGCCGTTTTAATTGCCCTTCTTTTGTTGTGTGTTTATCGTTCGCTTGCTTCTTGTTTGCTTGTGTGAGTTGGATTGCTTGCTTGTCACTATGGCTCAAAACAATACCAAATTGTGTGACTTCTCCAATACCAACAATAATGATTTTATTAGCACTCCGATCGCTCCTATTACCGATGCTGAATCTTGTGAGATCAATGCTGCTTTGTTGAATCTTGTCATGAAAGATCAATTCTCCGGCCTTCCTAGTGAAGATGCCTCTACCCATCTGAACAACTTTGTTGATTTGTGTGATATGCAAAAGAAAAGGATACGGATAACGATATTGTTAAATTGAAGTTATTTCCGTTTTCACTTAGAGATCGTGCTAAAACTTGGTTTTCCTCTTTGCCTAGAAATAGTATTGATTCGTGGAATAAGTGCAAAGATTCTTTTATCTCTAAGTATTTCCCTCCTGCTAAGATCATCTCTCTTAGAAACGATATTATGAATTTTAAGCGCCTAGATCATGAGCATGTTGCACAAGCTTGGGAGAGAATGAAATTGATGATACGTAATTGCCCTACACATGGTTTGAATCTATGGATCATTATTCAGAACTTTTATGCTGGCTTGAATTTTCCTGTTAGAAATCTTTTAGACTCGGCCGCGGGAGGCACTTTCATGGAAACTACCTTAGGAGAAGCTACCAAACTCCTAGATAATATTATGGTTAATTATTCTCAATGGCACACTGTCAGGGATATTACTACCAGGTATAAACCGGCCAGGAGGGTTTGGTTTAAGTTATCAAGATTGTATTATCAGAAGCCCAGCGGAGTATGGAGTAGGAAGTTATAGCCCAGAAGGCTTAGAGCCCATACGATAGGGCCCATAACTTGTAAACCGTCATATTATGTAAACTTGGGATGTAAGGTAGAAAGAGCAGAGACCGAGGCGGACACGATTATGAGCCGGCTTCGGGACTCTGTAAACCAGACCGGGCATCACCTCTTATATAAAGGGACGACCCGGCGACGGTTCAGGACAAGAAACAACAGCTCGAGACAGAGGCAAAGCGGATTCGCTCCCTGGTCATCGAAGCCCAAGCAATACCACACCAAACTAGACGTAGGCCTTTACCTTCATCGAAGGGGCCGAACTAGTATAAAATCCATGTGTCCTTCGTCTGCTTTAACCCCTTTAAGCTAACCCGTAGCGATGGCCTCACGACTAAGTCCTTTTGCTAGGACATCTGTCGTGCTAAATCCACGACAGTTGAGGCCCACCGTGGGGCTATCGCACGATGGTTTCGAGTTCTTGAAGGGCAGCTTTGAAGGGCTCAAGGGCTACGCAGTGGGCCGGATGACTAAGAGTCGTCGCGGCCGGATCTACATCGACGATGCCGGCTGGGGCTTCGAGGCCGATTCAATCGAATACGGGTACCGGGTCCCCTTCGGCGGCATCCACGTCTTCATCGGCAGGATCGGCGAACCGGGCCCTGAGCCGGACACCTTCCCCAACATCGTCGAGTCGGCTCAGCGTGCGAGACCTGCCCGGATTCAGCCCGCCGTGAAGCACGTCTTCATTGGAGCAGTGCATGGAGTACAAGCCCAGGACGGATCGGACTCCGGCGGCGAGACCGTTATTTATTCCGGCGATGAATCTTCGTCCGGAGAGACCGAGTCTTTGTACCTGCTGCAGGACGGCCGATCTGAGGGATGTTCCGATGGCGACAGTATTCCGGACCACCTCGATCCGCCAAATAGGGTTGCTATTTTCATGGCCGGATCACAATCCATGCAGCAGCCCTCAACGACAGGGGCATTAACCTCAGAGGCAATGGTAGCTAGAGCTGGAGATTCTCCCCCGTCACCCTCTGAGCTCTATCCATCTTAGTCGACACTTTAACAGTGCTTGCAACAGCAGAAGTAGCTCAGGCCGAGAAGGAGCAGCATGATGCAGAGATCGCTCAGGTGAAGAGCCGGATTGAGCAAGCCAAGTTGGATCTGGCCGCTGAGAAAGCCAGGATGGCTACAAGGCAGGCAGAGCTGGATTCTCAAGCTTATCGGCTGAGGTTAGATTAGAACGCCTCACAAGAGGTAATGTGGAGAAGACAACGATCTCGTTTGCCGTCGGTTTATGAGGCGAGGAATCTCTTTAGCACGCCAGGCGCGGGGACCAGTAACCATCCAGAGATAAACCGGGGAGGAGCACCGGGAACAGGCGCGTCGGTTCACCCACCGGCCGCAGACCAAATCACCAAGTTGTGCCGACCCAGCATGTACCCACCACTCCTGGCCATTATTCTAATCCATTGGATAACATAGTTGCTGCCGCTTCACGACTGGCCGCTCTTCCCATCGAAGGTACGTCCCCCATAGCAGTGGAGGCACGACGGGCCAAGGAGTTGCTGGACACGGCGCTAACTCCACAGCAAGCTTATTCATATAGTCGGGAGAGGATTCATTCAACCCCTCACCCGAGCCGGAGTTATACGAGGCGTCTGGATGAACCGACCGTATCATGCAGCGCACGGAGACGGCATCGGCAGAGGCAGGATAATCCGGCAGGAAAGGTAGCACGTGCGCAAGAGGTGGTGGATCATGCCAGACACACTGCCCAATACGACGCCCGTCAGGCGACGCCGGTTCATCCCACCGCCACAGTTGAACCGGGAGTCATGTCCAGTTCCCTGGGCGTACAGTGTCTCATCCCCGCTTTACGGAATGTGAAACTACCCAAAGATTTCAAAGGTCCGCGCAAGGTGCCCAACTACACGGCGGATCTTGCTCCGGAGGCGTGGGTTGAGAGTTATGAGATGGCCATGGAGATGCTCGACGTTGACGAAGCGGCATGTGCTAAATACTTCACAATGATGCTCGAGGGCACGGCCCGGACATGGCTAAAGGGTTTGCCGCCTAATTCCATTGGATCATGGGGTGAATTGCGGCGCCGGTTTATCAATAAATTTAAGGACACGTGCAAACAGCCGATGTCTGTTGTCAATTTAGCGGCATGCGTTCAAGGAGAGCAAGAGTCCACGAGCAGTTGGGTGCGTCGGGTGTCCGAAATCTTGCACTCCTCCAATAGCATCAACCCAAGTACAGCGATAGTAACCTTGGAAGGCAATTGCCGGTTTGAACCTTTGAGGCAGAAGTTGGGACGGCTCAAACGTGATTGCAACGACATGGGAACACTCATGGGCGCTTTGGTGAAATACGGAGATTCTGATAACACCAAATATCCAAACGCAGATGGAGACAAGTCAGGGAAGGCGAGCAAGAACGGTAAACCGCCGCAGACCAATCCGGCGGGTCAAGGATACAATGTCAAGCGTAAAGCGGCAGGCAGCTCGGACTTTGTGGCCAATACCAATGCTCAGGACAGTGGGCAGCGCCGCAAGGGTAGACCGCCCCCACGCAGCGGGAGGCCGCCTATTAATTTAGAGCGCCAGTTGAATTTGCCTTGCCTGAAGCACGGCAAAGCGGAAAACCCGGCTACGCATCTCTGGAAAGACTGCTTCATTATGCAAGAATTTATGAAACAGACTAAGTACAATCACGGACCCCCCCCCCCCCGGCGGATCAGGCCCCGGTTTTCAAGGTCCGGGTTATCAAGGTGGCGGATCCGGTTCAGGATACCACGACGGTAACGGCAACCACAATGGCAACAATCAGCATCAGCATAACCAGCAGCATGGTCAGGGCAGATACAACAACCAAGGAAATCAACAGCGTCAGCAGAAGCAGCAATCCGGATATCAGAATAATCCGGAGGAGCTGAGCAGTGGGCAGTATCACGTCTTCACCACGAGCTTATGCAAACGGGATCAAAAGTTTTTGAAGAGGGTAGTGCATTCTTTTGAACCGGCAATACCACATTTTTTGCGTTGGTCTGAGCAACCCATTGTGTGGAGCAGAGAAGATCACCCACCCCGGGTTGATAATCCGGGTCAGTTGGCTCTGGTAGTGGCACCACAGGTGGGTGGTTACAAGTTCACCAAGGTGCTTATGGATGGAGGCAGCAGCATCAACATCTTATATTATGAGACGTTTCGGCGCATGGGGCTGACAGATAAAAAGCTTCGACAGTCCAATACAGTGTTCCATGGGGTGGTACCCGGAAAATCGGCTTATCCAGTTAGCAAGATCGATTTGGAGGTCACCTTTGGAGATGAGCATGACTCTAGATCAGAGACTCTAACCTTTGAGGTTGTAAAGATCAGGAGCCCATACCACGCATTGTTTGGGCGGCCGGTTTACGCCAAGTTCATGGCTAGGCCGTGTTATGTCTATTTACAGCTTAAGATGCCAGGCCACAAGGGGGCTATTATGGTTCATGGGAGCCGCAAAATTGCATTGGAGTGCGAAGAAGGAGATGGAGCTTATGCTGAGGCGGTTTGTGCTACGGAGGAGCTGAAGTTCTATAAGGACAATGTTGATCCGGCAGATATGTCCAAGCCAACTACATAGCATGATCTGGCGTTGAAGTTCAAATCGGCTGAGGAGACCAAGCAGGTGGACTTTGTTCTGGGCGATTCATCCAAACAGTTCACTATCAGCGCTAACCTAGACCCCAAATAGGAAAGCGCGCTCATCGAGTTCATCCGTGAGAACCGGGATATCTTTGCGTGGAAGCCTTCTGACATGCCACGTATACCGAGAGAACTTGCTGAGCACAATCTTAATATTGATCCTAAGTTTAAACCGGTCAAGCAATCCATGCGCCGCTTCAATGAGGAGAGGCATAAGGCTATAGGAGAAGAAGTGGCTAGGCTTTTGGCGGCATGCTTCATAGTTGGAGTGTTTCATCCAGAGTGGTTGGCTAACCCGGTGCTGGTACTTAAGAAAAATGGAACTTGGAGAATGTGTGTGGATAACACGGATTTGAACAAGGCTTGCCCAACTGATCCTTTTGCTCTCCCCCGTATTGATCAGATCATTGATGCTACGGCAGGATGTGAGCGGCTAAGCTTTTTGGATGCATATTCAGGTTATAACCAGATTAAGATGGCAGTTAAGGACCAGGAGAAGATAGCTTTTATAACTCCCTTTGGAGCCTTCTGTTATGTATCTATGCCATTTGGGCTCAAGAGCACCCAGGCAACCTACCAACGTTGTGTGCAGAACTGCCGACAAGGGCAGATTGGGAGAAATGTCCATGCATATGTTGATGACATTGTGGTGAAATCCAGGAAGGAGGAGACACTGATAGAGGATCTGAAGGAAACCTTTGACAACCTTCGAGTTTACAAAATGATGCTTAATCCGGAGAAGTGCGTCTTCGGTGTTCCGGCAGGCAAGCTCCTGGGGGTTCTTAGTGTCAAACAGAGGGATTGAAGCTAATCCGGAGAAGATCAAGGCGATCACGTCCCTGGCTAAACCGGCGTGCATCAACGATGTCCAACGCGTGGCAGGCCGTATTGCAGCACTGAGCCGGTTTATCACCCGTTTGGGGCAGAAGGCAATCCCGCTTTATCAGATGATGAAGAAGACAGACCGGTTCATCTGGAGCGATGCTGCTGATGTGGCGTTCGAGGATTTAAAGAGGCAATTGGCAGAGCCGCCGGTCCTTGCTGCCCCGGTTGTTAATGAGCCGATGTTGTTATATGTGGCCGCCAATGCCCGTGCAGTAAGCGTTGCCATTGTGGCAGAGCGCAAGGAAGCAGGCAAAGAATATCCGGTTCAGAGGCCGTTTTACTACATCAGTGAGGTGCTCATTGAGTCAAAACAGAGATATCCGCATTGGCAGAAGCTGGTATATGGAGTATTCATGGCAAACCGGAAGTTGAAGCACTATTTTCAGGGCCACCCAATCACCATTGTCAGTTCAGCTCCGTTAGGGGATATAATCCAGAACAGAGAAGCCACTGGTAGGGTTGCAAAATGGGCCATTGAGCTTAGCCCGCATGGATTAAAGTATGTGCCCCGTACTACTATAAAATCCCAAGCACTGGTGGATTTCATTAATGACTGGACAGAGTTGCAAGCACCTGAGGAGAAGCCAGATCATACGTACTGGACTATACACTTTAACGGTTCAAGGCAGTTGGAGGGCTCGGGGGCTGGAGTCGTGTTAACTTCCCCACGAGGTGATAAGTTCTGTTATGTCCTCCGTTTATTGTTCCCTTGTACTAACAATGCTACTGAGTATGAAGCTCTCCTCCATGGTTTGCGGATGGCCAAGGAGATGAACTTGAGTCGGGTTAAATGCTTTGGCGATTCAAATCTGGTAGCACAGCAAGTATCTAGCAAGTGGGACTCTAAGGATCCGCTTATGGCAGCATATCGACGAGAGGTGGACGCTGTCGCCGGACATTTCAAAGGATATCAGGTGGATCATATAGACCAGCGAAAGAATGAAGCGGCTGATGTGTTAAGCCAGCTGGGTTCCCAGCGTAAACTGGTTCCACCTAATACTTTCTTGGATGAATTACATAATCCGTCGGTGCAGATACCTTCAGAGGAGGATTTGGCTGTTCCTGATCCGGAAGTGCAATTGGTTGCAGCACTTCATGTCATTCCGGATTGGACACTCCCTTACTTGGCATACCTGAACCGAGGTGAATTGCCAGAGGACGAAGTCGAGGCCCGGCAGATAATCCGGCGGTCTAAATCTATGACTATCATCAATGGAGAACTTCATCATCGCAACGTTTCTAGAGCGTTTCAGCGGTGCGTATCATCAGAAGAAGGCTGTGATATTCTTCGAGAGATTCATGAAGGGGATTGTGGTCATCACGCCGGTTCAAAATCCTTGGTGGCTAAAGCCTTTCATCATGGGTTCTACTGGTTGAGGGCTCATGCCGACGCAGAGGACTTGGTCAGAAAATGCGATGCTTGCCAGAAATTCTCACGACGTGCTCATATACCAGCGCAGGAGCTGCGGATGATCCCAATTACTTGGCCGTTTGCGACGTGTGGGCTCGATATGGTTGGACCCTTTAAGAGATCCCAAGACCAGAAAACCCACCTATTGGTAGCAGTGCATAAGTTTACAAAATGGGTAGAAGCGGAGCCTGTCAGTAAGTGTGATGCAGCAACAACGATTCAGTTCATCAAAAAGGTGATTTTTCCGGTTTGGCTTTCCACACAGTATTATAACTGATAATGGCACCAATCTATCCAAAGGAGCTATGGAGGAATTCTGTCAACGTGAGCATATTCGTCTTGAGGTTTCATCAGTAGCTCACCCTCAATCTAATGGCCAAGCTAAAAGAGCCAATCAAGAGATCTTGAGAGGCATCAAACCCCGGCTTATGGTTCCTTACAGAGAACACCGGGTTGTTGGGTGGAGGAATTGCCTTCTGTCTTATGGAGCATCAATACTACACCTAACAGATCCACAGGGTACACGCCTTTCTTCATGGTATATGGAGCTGAAGCAGTCCTCCCTAGTGATATTCGGCACGACTCGTCGCGGGTGGCGGCTTATGTTGAAGCGGATAATGAACAAGCAAGACAAGACAACTTGGACCGGCTGGACGAGGAACGGGACACGGCGGCAGCGCGATCAACGATTTATCAACAAGACCTGCGCCGGTACCACAGCCGTCGGGTTAAGATCAGGACGTTTCAGGAAGGAGATCTGGTGCTCCGGCTCATCCAGGACCAGACAGATATGCACAAGTTATCCCCACCTTGGGAAGGACCCTTTGTGGTCAGCAAGAACCTGCACAACGGATCATACTACCTCGTCGACGTTCGAGAACATAAGGACTCACCCACGGCGGAGGAGGAGACCAAGCGGCCGTGGAACATTACTCTTCTTCGACCTTACTATACTTGAGCCATCGGCTCCGCTTTATGTACAATGCATATATTATGATTAATAAAATAAACTGGCGCCCCCGGTAAACCGGGGAATCAGCCATCCTTTTCACAAAAGAGTATCACATGGGGGCTTCCTTGCAAGGAAGTTTTCCATGGCCTCTTAAACCGGCGCCCTTGATAAAATCAAGGAATCAGCCGTCTTCTCTGCACAAAAGAGTATCACATGGGGGCTTTCGTGCAAGGAAGCTTTCCATGGCCTCTTAAACCGGCGCCCTTGATAAAATCAAGGAATCAGCCGTCCTTTTTATACAAACAAGAATCACATGGGGGCTTCTGCGGGCAAGGAAGTTTCCCATGGCCTCTTGAACCGGCGGCCATATGAAGCCCATCATAAGAGCACTACTCTGGTTGCCGCGGCAATTTCCACATGATAATGAAGGGGCAAACGAGGGTTTGGTGCCTAGAACGACTCAAACATATGCCCCGATGAGCAATGCTCACACGCTACCTGGGGGCTCTTGATGCAAGTTCATCAGCGAGTTGAAAACTCTTGTAGTGAACACGGCTTGGAAGCCCGGTGTATACACCTAAAACCTCAGATTAACCTGCCAGCATCAAGTAAATCGCGCTGTCCAGGTAAACCTTGTATGACCCGTCGAACGTATCACAAGTCAATCCTTCGGGACCCTGAACTTGGTCACGTTAAATTGACGATCATCAAGTGATTACCCAAGCCAAAATCTTTATGAGATTTTGAACATTGGGTAGCTGTCGACATTGATGATTTGGTTAAAGATTGCGGATCATCTGAACAGGCTTTGCTAAAATGGTTAATGACAGTAGCCTGGCAGCTCATAAAAAGCCTCGAATTTGGAGCCTGGCAGCTCGTAAAAAGCCTCGACTACATGGTCTTATTTGCCCAAAACCTTTACTTTCCATTTTTTATGTTTTCACAAATCTTTATCTTCAAGGTCATAGGTTTTCAACCAAGTCCATTGACTCAAGACCGGACAACTATAAAGTTGTAACTACATCTGTGTCTACAGAGCTATAGTCTGGGTCATGAACACCAGCGCTAGTTTAGCGTTAAACCGACGTTCATTGTAACCCGGATCAGCTTCATAAGCCAACAGAGAGCCAAGGGAGTCTTCAACACTCACGTCTTGGATTACTCGTGCCGGATTAAGGTTTGCAGATACACTTAATCACAGGTATGATATACGATTGTATCTTATACACAGTTCAAGTTATTTACTTAGATCATGTGTCAGGGCAGTATAACCCGTCCGGTGGTAAACCGCCAGGATGTCTTTTAGCATTTTTTATGCAGATACAGGTAAACATAAACTATGGACACATTGCAAGCAGGAGATAATTTAGGAATTGCCAATCAAAGTAATGCCATGAAGGATAAGAGTGGGACAAAGATAGTATCTCAACTATTCTATTACAAGGCACTTGCAGGCCCAAAAGAATATCAGTTTCTTGCAAAGTATTCAACACATAAGATTAAACCAGAGCCGATTTAGGATTCTTCTTCGGCTCGTTGTGAAGACTGAGGATCAGCTTGCTCCGGATCTTCGACGACTTCTGGCAGCTGTTGGAAATCAGGGGTGCTCCAGTCAATCTTGGCAAGGGCGCGGAAATATACTTCATCGTTTATAAGTTCTGACGGTTCAATGTCAGGAGTGAAGGTATGCTTACGAACGGGTGGAATTAGATTTTTGATGTCATAAGTCGGCCGCTCCACCCGCGAGTTCTCTAGATCATAACCCGGATGATACCTTGTTAAGTCTGCTTCATCAGCGAGCTTACCGGCAAGAGCGCGCATGTCTTTGGTCAAAGCACGAAGATCTTCAGTAGAGAAGGCTGACCCGTCCTCTTTCATACTGGGATAGCCATTCATGGCCTCCGTCGGATCAAAATCAGGAACCCATGCCTTGGCCCGGGTTAACGCCATGAGGGAACCAGCTCTTGCAGAAGATTTCTTCACTTCAACAAGTCGAGTAGGCAAGATGGATAATTTCTCCAGAGTACCTTGGATGGTGGTTGGCACCGGTTTATTGTGCGAAATAGCACTGATGGCCCTCTGTGCACCGGCATAGAGTTGTTCCACCAAGGTATAAGCAGCCTTCAGCTTCCTCCGGACATCATCCCCAAGATGAGTCACGCGCCTCCCTGTGTACAAGTGATGAGTTAAGCCGGAGCAATATAAGATAGCAAGGATGAAGCGTATGAAAATAAGTACTTACCAAAGATGGCAGAAGTCATATCATCTATATGTTGTCTTAACCCGGATAACTCCTCCGTCACCAGGTTAAGGGCAGCCTCAGCATCCTTAGCTCTTTTCTCTAAAGCAGCCCTTTGCACCTCCCAAGTGGACCGCTCCGCTTCAAAGTCTTTCTGGAGTTTCTCCATACTAGCTAAAGCAAGGGTAAGTTCCTCCTTGACTTTTGTTGAAGAAGATTCCTGGAAGGCCAGGTTATTCCGGAGCTCAGTTATTTCGGAAGCTCTCCGATTCAAGTTAGTCTGCAAAAGATAAGGAATGTCAGATATTTATGGAGACAACTTAATCAAAAGTCTCAAGCACATAACAAGTTATGCACTCGACACTTGGGGGCTAATGTACAATTGAAGTGAAGAAAATCAATTTTTTCAAACAAAGTCCCAAGCACATAACAAAGTTATGTCCTTGGTACTTGGGGGCTAATGTAAGGTCATTCTCAAACATGGAAGAAGTACCGATTCACCCGCAATGGAGTAAACCGGCCCTTGGGGGCTATACATGCAAATCAAGCTATTCCAGTTAATCTATCAAAGTCCCGGTTCATCCTAAAGGCTAAACCGACACTTGGGGGCTACAATGGCCTAATGGTACAGTTACAAGATACAAGCAGAAATGAAAGGCAAAGGGAAAGAAGTTACCTCATATTTTTCCTTCATCATGTTTACCAAACCGGCCTCGTGGTCGCGGCTGGTAAAGAGCCGGTTTAGATACCCAGAGTGGAGCTCCTGGGCACTAAGCTGGGCATAACTAGACAAGTCAGTGCTCCATTTTCCCTTGTCTTTTTGGAGAACTTCCTCCTTGGCAGTATGTCTGGCCAAGATAACAGGCTCCGCGGGAGTAGTAAAACATATCCCGGTAAACTCAACATCTTATGTCGAGGCAGCAGTTGGCCTGGGGGGATCAACAGTGACAGCAGGATCGGTGCGTACCGGACTAACAGGAGCCGGACTAACCCGGGCAGGGCTGGCCGATTCAGCAGCATTCTCCGTAGCATCACCCTCCGGAGCAGCAAGATCTTCGTGGTCCATCGGGGAAGGATCATCGAGCGGAACTTCAGCGTTTTCTTCCAGAGGATTGGTAGCTTCAAGATCCTCTGCCGGCTCAGAAGCGTTTCGGGCTGCCGGTTTATTCACCTTTGCCTTCTTGCTAGGCTTGGGCATACTGAAAAGATTAAAGGAATAATCAAAATCACTAGTCAAAAAGGAAAAGATAAACCGGACATACTGAAAGATGACTTACCCAGGAACGGTCTTAAGCACCAGGACTTGGGTGGCAGTTGACTCGCCGGAAGAAGACAGAGGAGTTTCCTGATAGTTTGGATCAGACGGTTTAAGAGGTTTGCGAATAAGACCTGCTTTTGGATGAAGAGTGATTGGAGTAAGCAAAACCTCTGAGCGGCGTCTTCGAGCCGGCGTGTGGGGTAATCCGGATGATTCAACCACGTGACCACTGTGGCGTGTGGTCCGGCGAGCCTAATGTTGCTGTTTCTTCAAAAGAAAATTGGGGTCCAATTGAGCATAAGGGTCAGAAAATGGATACTTCCGGGCTGCCCGACGAATTTTGGGTGGCAACGGTTCTGAATGAGAGGAAAGAGAGATTACCTCGACTTCATCTACTTTACTTCCTTCCGCCGGATCCTGGGAAAGGACATTGTTAATATAAATACAGACAAAGGAAAGTTAAAAGGTGTAAGAACCAAGCAGTACCTCAGAAGCCGGATCATCTTCTTCGGGGTTTGAACCGGAAGTGGCGGCATGTTTCTTCTTATGTTTCTTTACGGCCAAGCTTTTCTTGCGAGTTGGATTCGCCGGTTTGTCTTGAGCCTTCTTCTTCCAGAAGGGGTCATTGGCCTGTGTAAAGGGGTAAAAACATATTGAAGACAAGCAATATGGACGGATTAAAGCAAAAAGAAAGGGACAGAAGAATCTTACCGACGGCGGTTTGTTGTTCACACAGAAAGGTGCTAAACTGGTCCGGCTGCACTCCTCCGGGGGGATATTCAACATCTTCTTAGCAGACTCAGTAACTTCGTTGTCTGGAAGCACTGTAGCTGTGTGACGCTGAGGGTCCTTCGGATTACCGGTATACTCGCACATTAAACCGGGTCACCGGCTTAACGGAAGGATGCTGCAAGAGAGCCAGCAGCGGACAAAGTCAACCCTGGTTAAACCGTTGGCTACGAAAGCCCTGAGTTTGGAATGTTGGGGGGCATATCGAGCCCGGTCTTGGGCACTCAGACGCTGCGGGAAAGGGTGATCCACTGTGAGGCGATAAGGGCGGTAACCCGGCAGTGGATTTTCTCCCTCTGGTGAAGTGTCCTTGCAGTAGAACCAAGTCTGATTCCACTCCTTGGGGTGGCTGTGAAGAGTGGCGTGAGGAAAGCTGACATCTTTCCTCTTCTGGATGCTCATACCGCCAAGTTCAGTATGGGGCCCGTCGGAGAATTCAGTCCGGCGATTCAGATGGAAGAAGTCCCGGAATAGCTCTACGGATGGCTCCTCTTGCAGATATGCTTCTGAGAAGACTTGGAAGTTGTAGATGTTTGATATGGAATTGGGACCTATGTCTTGTGGGTGGAGTTGAAAATCAGCTAAAACGTCGCAGAAGAACTTTGAACCGGGAGGGCTAAAGCCCCGGGCCAGATGATCGAAAAAGACGATGATCTCTCCCTCCTTAGGCTGAGGAGGGCACTCTTTCCCAAGGGCCCGCCAGTGCAGAACCTCTTTCGGACCTAAATCACCTATGGAGGCCACCTTTACCAAGTCATCCTCAGTAATCCGGGATGCGACCGAGTTGCAAGCTACGAACTGTTTAGCCGCAGAGGTCATCTTTTTCAAGGAGGGAATGCTCAAAAATACAATACAAGACCCGGTTTTTGATCCGCTAAATATAAACCGGCATGTTCTATGAAGATATTGACCTAATTGACGGTTTAAGCAAGGGACTAATGGTACCTACTGATCCGGAACAAGCACGAATGAGACAGCTACCGATTTATGAAGCGTAGAAATGAAAAGTTAAACCACCAAATACAGGAAGCAGGTCTAAATCTAAACCGTCAGCACAAGCATATAAGGCGCAGGTTACAATTGAACCGGTGACATAAGCGGATAAGTTGGAGATCTAAAGTGTGAGAAACAACTTTCACATGAGCAGTGGTAAAATATGGATCTACAGCACAGGAAAAAATCAAGATAATTCAAGTCATATTCGTTGAAGACAGTGAGGGTTTTTACAGATCCAGTTTTACTAGCAGTATTGGGGGAACTAAGATTGCAAAATGGAGCGGAGTCGCGCATACAAGAGTTGACCTAAAAAGATTTAACATCTATGGCTAAGAACCACCCATGGTAATGAACAGAGAGGAGCGGAGGTTCATCTGCGAGCTCCCGAGAAACCCTAGAACTAAGATCTATGGGGAAGAAGAAGTAACGCACCTGAGGAAGCGGAAGGACGGCGATGAGTATCTGGACGCGCTCAGGTTGATGCAGCGGCCGGGTTTGGTGATGACGACGAGCTGGAAGGACGGCGGCGGAGCTTGAGCGCTGGAGGACAGAGGAAGACGAAGCAAAGGGGATAAAGAGATGGCCATCGGCCCTATTTATAGGCCGAGGAGATAAAACGGCAGGCGCTGGAATTGAGGAGACCAAAAATCGGATATGGATTGAGCTGTCGCCTCGATCTTCGGAGCTTTAATAAGTAAAGGTAAAAAATAGGTGCAGGCATTGAATGCGCGGATAATGTCACGACGGTTTAAGGTGACACAGAGGGATGACGTCATGTCGGTTTACCAAACATACTGGAGCTGCGGAAATGAAAAGATGTACAAGACTTTGGAGATTGACATGAATAGGTTCAAATCAATCTGGGGCCTAATGTCAGGGATATTACTACCAGGTATAAACCGGCCAGGAGGGTCCGGTTTAAGTTATCAAGATTGTATTATCAGAAGCCCAGCGAAATATGGAGTAGGAAGTTATATCCCAGAAGGCTTAGAGCCCATACGATAGGGCCCATAACTTGTAAACCGTCATTGTCGGTGTACTAAGGTAGGGGTACCTCAGTACCCCAACTTGTGCACGGACAGTTGCAGCTTCCCGCGGCAGGGTTTACCGCGTGCTCACCGGAGACCTTCCTGCTCCCTATTAAACCATTCAAAAACAAAGTATACAAGAAAGAAGACCGAGACCCCGGCAAGAGGAGCTTGCCGGGAAGGCCGTACCAGGCTCAAGACTGCCCCACTAACACGAGACCCTGGCAAGAGGAGCTTGCCAGGAAGATTAGAAGACACGCCTCGGCGCTATATGCGCCCCGGCAAGGTCCCGGGGAGCGGCAAGCTCCCGGGCCCGGCAAGATCAAGGCCCCAGCAAGGTGCTCGCCGGGAAGACTGCGCTGTGCGCCCGCGCTCCAGCTCATCGGCCCACGCGTCGCCCTGGGGCCTGTCCAGGGACGCGTGGCGGATGGCTGTGCAGCCTGGGGTACACGGTGGCACTCCACGGTGGTGGGTCCATCGCCGTGGCAGACGGAGACGCTAAGGCGGGAGCTTTTGGGGTCGACGGCGACGGGCATTAAATGCCCTTGTCCCCCACTGTTAAAGTAGGTATAGACCACTGTTCTGTACTGTAGCTCCACTGTTCCCGCACTGTTACAACTACCACCTCTTTTACGTTTTTACCCCTTTCTCCTACGTTGACACCTGTCGGTGACCCCTTGCACTATAAAAGGAGGCCCATGCACAACGTGGAGGGGGTTCGGAACCTAGATCACTCTCACGCTTGGTGTAGCTGCTTCTTCAAGCTCCCGAGCACTCAAACTCAATACACAATCAAGCAGGAGTAGGGTTTTACGCGTCCACCGCGGCCCGAACCTGGGTAAAACTGCCCGCGTGCTCGCTACGATCTGCTCTTTGTGCTCCCTCCGCCCTCGTACCGCACAGACAAGGGGCTCCGGTCCCATAGGTGTTCGTGGCGGACAGTTTCCCCCGACATCTTTGGCGCGCCAGGTAGGGGGCGTCGAGGTTGTGCGAACCTGATCCGGCGTTCGCGCGGGCGCATTCTTCATCAACCTCTCCGAATTTATCAACTTCACCAGCGACAACTCCATGGCCCCGAAGAAGAAGGCTTCGGAGGCCGGAGGCCCGTCTGCGTCTCACCCGCCGCCACCGGAGCCAACGGTGGGCGGGGGAGACGCCGTCGGAAGGGTGGTTGCCGGCGAGGACACTCACGGCGCCACCAGATCCAAGAACAGGACGGACGACCGAACCTCGGTCTCCGTGGACGCGCCGCGTCCATCCCAGCACACGACAACCCAGCAGCGCCATACCACGGGAGGTGGTATCCGCTTGCTGGGGCAAGGCCAAACCGGAGGCTCGCGGGACGCCCCGGACCCCCGTCCGGGCACAAGCAAAGCGAAGGCGCCGGCGCGGGACCCCGCTCCTTCTAACGTTGTTAGAAGTCCGAGCGTATCCCGCTCCTCGCACCGCTCGCCCGCGTTCCCCTCCACTCCGACAGAAGCGCTCGCAAGGGCGCAACTGCTCCTCGACTTCCCTCCAGCGGCCGACAAGGCCGAAGAATGGAGGGCCACCATACGGAGCCTGATAGACTTCGCCAACAATGATTCTCCACAGCAGCCGTCGACCTCACGGCCGCGGCAAGCTGAGAAGACAAAGGCTGACGGCAACAAGACCGCCGGGGGTGCGACAAGCGTGCATTCCCCGCCGCAGAAGCAAAAGACGCCGCCCCGCCGGAACAACGCCGACGACGGCTCCACCGCCTCGTCGGACCCGCGGGCTCGTCGGGACCAGCGCCAAGTCCTCGACGACCGGCGAGAAGAAGATGCTCGGACCACGATCGAGCGCCGCCGAGAAGCGAAGCGGCAATCAGACAAGAGAGCTGGGAACACTGTCGACGCGCACGCGCCCGGTGAGCCAGGCGACTTGCCGTACGCGGCAGGCTGCCCTGCGTTCACCCGCGAGCTGCGGCGCGTCCAGTGGCCCAGCATGAAGAATTTCAAGCCCGATGTACCGGAGAAGTACGACGGCAAGACGCACCCCTCGGAGTTTCTCAGCGTCTACACCATCGCAGTGCAAGCTGCCGGGGGGCGCGACGAGAAGATCTTGGCGAATTACTTCCCGCTCGTGCTAAAGCCGAACGTCCGTTCGTGGCTTATGCACTTGCCGGAAAGTTCTATCTCTTCTTGGGCCGATCTTTGCCACCAGTTTGTTGGCGCCTTCACCGGCGGCCACAAACCCCATGGCCAGGAGAGCGATCTCCACATCTTGGCCCAGAAGGAAGGCGAGACCCTGCGCAAGTATATCCAACGCTTCAGCCGTGTGCAGCACAACATCCCTGATGTCCACCCTGCCGCGGTTATCAGCGCGTTCCATCAGAACGTGCGTAACCGCCGCATGCGTGAAGAGATGGCGATGACGAAGATTCGGGATGTCAGCGAGCTCTATGCTCTTGCTGACAAGTGCGCACGCGCAGAAGAGGGGAGGAGACTCCCCGGGGAGGATACTGGCGCGGGAGGAAGCGACAGCGACGACGCCGCCCCGGCAAAGAAGAGCCGGCGGCGGAACAACAGAAGGAAGGGCAAGAAAGAGGTGCTTGCCGTCGAGAAGTCCGGCAAGGAGGCCCCCGCCAAGCAAGCGCAGGCTGGCGGCTCCGGCAAGGAACCTGCCCCTACGGCGGCGGCCGACAAGCCGGGTAGCTCCGACAAGCAATACTGTAAGATCCACCGCACCAAGGGTCATGATCTCTCCAACTGCAAGCGCGTCGAGTACCTCGTCGAGCAGCAGAAGGCTGAGTACGAGAGGCGCGACAAGGAGAAGGCCCAAGGTGGCGGCGAAGAGCCCAGCAAGAAGCGGCCGTTCAACGGCCGGGGAGGACGCCGCGGCAAGGCTAAGCAGCGACAAGGAGATCGACCTCCCCGGGGCCGCGACAACGACGAAGAAGACGACGATGAAGACATGGAGGATGAGGAGAACAGCGAGCAGGAGTTCCAGAAGGCCACGGAGGTCCTGTGCGTCGACGGTGGCGCCTCCCTGCATACCTCCCACCGCCAACTCAAGCAGTGGGTGCGTGAAGTAAATGCAGCGGAGCCGCCCGTGGAGACGCGCAGGCTCCTCAAATGGTCCAGCACGCCCATCATTTTTGATCTTGAGGATCACCCTGACCGCACCACTGCGGTCGGGTGCTTGCCGATGCTGGTTTCTCCCACCATCCGCAACCTCAAGGTCACCAAAATGTTGGTTGACGGCGGGGCCGGGCTGAACTTGATCTCCTCTGCTGTGATCAAGAAACTCCAGATACAAGATGGCGAGCTCGAAGAGACCGGTTCATTCCAAGGAATCAACCCGGGAAGGAGCAAGCCCAAGGGAAAGATCACTTTGCCGGTGACCTTTGGCGGGGAGCTCAACTTCAGGACTGAGCGCATCACTTTCGACGTCGCCGATATTCCATTACCTTATAATGGAATACTTGGCCGTCCTGCCCTCGCCAAGTTAATGGCAGCTTCCCATTATGCCTACAACGTGCTGAAGATGCCGGGGCCGATAAGCGTCATCACTGTCCACGGCGACAAAAAGGATGCGCTTGTCTGCGCCGACAAGATTTACCGGGATGCGGCAGCTGCGTCCGAGAAGGATACTCTTGCCGCTGAAGCTCCCGGGGGGAAGAAGACGAAGACCAAGTCCGGCAAGTGCTCTGGGACCCACTCCGGCAACCGCACCTCCTCGGAGTGCTGCGCCGCCGTCGAGGACGTTCCATCGAGCTCCACCGGCAAGAGTAAGAAAGGAATGGCTGCTCCTCCGGCAACCAAGAAAGTGTCCGCAAAGGAGGACGGCACTGGTGGTACCTTCACCATCAGTGCCACCCTTGACAGCAAATAGGAAAGCGCGCTCATTGCCTTCCTGCGGGCGAATGTCGATGTATTTGCCTGGCAACCATCTGACATCCCCGGTGTTCCCAGGAAGGTGATTGAGCACAAGCTTGCTGTCTGTCCTCATGCGCGGCCTATCAAGCAGAAAGTGAGGAAGCAAGCCGTGGAGCGCCAAGAGTTCATCAACGAAGAAATCAAGAAGCTAGAGGCAGCAGGCCTAGTTAGAGGTGTGATCCATCCGACGTGGTTGGCAAATCCAGTCGTCGTGCGCAAGGCCAACGGGAAGTGGAGACTGTGTATAGACTTCACCGATGTGAATAAAGCATGTCCCAAGGATCCATTCCCTTTGCCGCGCATTGACCAGATCGTTGACTCCACTGCCGGATATGAGCTGCTCTGTTTTCTTGATGCATACTCAGGCTATCATCAGATTTTCATGGCCAAGGAAGATGAAGAGAAGACTGCATTTATCACTCCATGTGGCACTTATTGCTTTATTCGCATGCCATTTGGATTGAAGAATGCAGGCTCAACCTTTGCAAGGGTAGTGTACACTGCTTTTGAGCCACAGATCCACAGAAATGTAGAAGCTTACATGGATGACATCGTGGTGAAGAGCAAGAGCAAGGAAACCCTGATTCAAGACTTGGAAGAAACGTTTCAGAACCTGCGCAGGATACAGCTCAAGTTGAACCCCGAGAAGTGCGTCTTTGGAGTCCCTTCCGGCAAGCTTCTCGGGTTCTTTGTATCACAGAGGGGGATTGAAGCCAACCCCGACAAGATTAAAGCCATTGAGCAGATAGAGGCCCCAAAGCGCGTCAAGGATGTCAGGAGGCTTGCAGGTTGTGTGGCTGCCCTCAGTAGGTTCATTTCAAAGTCTGCAGAACGCGCCCTACCCTTCTTCAAAATCTTGAAGAAGGCAGGTCCCATGAAGTGGACTCCGGAAGCGGAGGCGGCGCTGCAGGATTTGAAACGGTACCTGTCCTCCACTCCAGTACTTGTCGCACCTAGACCACAGGAAAAGTTGTTGCTATACTTAGCAGCAACCAACCAGGTGGTTAGTGCTGCGTTAGTAGCGGAGAGGGAGTCCGACGAGGAGTCAGCACCACCGGCAAGCGAATCCAGCGACAAGCAGGGGGCTGCTCCGACAAGCTCTGGCCCCAACAAGGATGACTCTGCGCAGGAGCAAGGAGAGGTGCGGAAGAAGATGGTGCAGCGCCCAGTGTATTTTGTAAGTTCCCTTCTCCAGGGGGCTAGATCAAGATACTCTGGTGTGCAAAAATTGCTTTTCGGCCTCCTCATGGCCTCGAGAAAGCTGCGCCATTACTTCCAAGCCCATGAGATAACAGTGGTCACTCGCTTTCCGCTAAAGAGGATATTGCACAACCCAGAAGCAACAGGCAGGATCGTTGAGTGGGCACTGGAGCTGTCGAGCTTTGGACTCAAGTTTGAAAGTACTTCGACCATACAGAGCCGAGCTTTGACAGAATTCATAGCTGAATGGACCCCAACGCCCGAAGAAGAAGTCCAAGAAACAAGTGCACCCGTGCAAGAAGCGACAAGTGAATGGGTAATGTATTTTGACGGTGCCTTCTCGCTGCAAGGCGCCGGTGCCGGCGTGGTACTCATCGCGCCCACCGGAGAGCACCTCAAATATGTTATCCAGATGCACTTTCCCAGGGAGCAAGCGACAAACAACACTGCAGAATATGAAGGCTTGCTTGCCGGCCTCAGGATTGCGGCCGAACTTGGGATTAGAAAGCTGATTGTGCGGGGAGATTCTCAGTTGGTGGTCCGACAAGTTAACAAGAGCTATCAGAGCCCTTTGATGGAAGCCTATGTCGATGAAGTGAGAAAGCTTGAAGAGCACTTTGAAGGTTTGCAGATGGAGCACGTCCCGAGAGTTCAAAATGAAATTGCAGACGGCCTTTCAAAGTGCGCTTCGATGAAGTTACCTGTGGAACCAGGGACCTTCTTGCTCAAGCTGACTCAACCATCCGTTACACCATCAATTGGGCAGTCCAAGAAGAGAAAGTTGGTCTCCGGCGACTACTTGCCGGCGGATCTTCCTGAAACCGCCGCCAAGGTCCCCAAGATCAACAACCAGAACGCTGAGGAACAGTTTGCTCCTGCAAGTCCTCGGGCTTGTACAGTTGAAGCAAGTGTTCCCGACAAGCCTCGCCCCGGCGAGCTTGCCGGGGGACCATCAGCTCCGGCAGAACCAGAGGTCCTTGCCGTAGAAGCTGGGGTTCCCGCAGCGGCCCTCGAGCCTTTAGTCCTTGCCGTCGAGCCTCGGGCTCCGGCATGGGCACAGCAGATAGTCCGTTTTCTGCAAACTGGAGAACTTCCCGACGACCCTCAAGAGATAGAGAAGATAACCAGGCAGTCAAGTATGTATCAGTTCGTGGATAATGAGCTGTACAGAAGAAGACTCAATGGTGTCAGACTGAAGTGCATCTCCAGGGAAGATGGACAGAAGCTGTTGGCGGAAATACACGGAGGCATATGCGGCCACCACATTGGCGCTAGGGCGCTTGCCGGGAAAGCTTTCCGGCAAGGGTTCTTTTGGCAAGAAGCCCTCCAAGATGCAACTGCACTAGTAACCAAGTGTGAAGCGTGCCAGTTCCATGCGAAGCAGATTCATCAGCCAGCTCAAGCTCTCCAAACAATCCCTTTATCATGGCCCTTCTCGGTCTGGGGGCTCGATATCCTCGGCCCTTTCCCTCGCGCTGTCGGGGGCTTTGAGTACTTGTACGTTGCAATCGACAAGTTCACAAAGTGGCCAGAAGTGGAGCCGGTGAGGAAGGTGACAGCACAGTCGGCAGTCAGGTTCTTCAGGTCGATTGTTTGCCGTTTCGGGATCCCTAACAGGATCATCACCGACAACGGTACGCAATTCACCAGTCGCACCTTCATGCAGTACGTCCAAGACCTTGGCGCCAAGGTCTGTTTTGCTTCTGTTGCTCACCCGAGGAGCAACGGTCAAGCGGAGAGGGCAAATGCTGAAGTGCTGCGTGGACTAAAGACGAGGACCTTTGACAGGCTGCGCAAGTGCGGAAAAAATTGGATAGAGGAGCTCCCGGCGGCTCTTTGGTCAATCAGAACGACACCAAGTCGAGCCACCGGACAGACACCCTTTGCTCTAGTCTATGGAGCAGAGGCAGTTCTCCCCACGGAACTCGTATACGGATCTCCTCGAGTACTCGCTTATGATGAGCTCGAGCAAGAGCAACTGCGGCAAGATGACGCATTGCTCCTCGAGGAGGGACGTCTCCAGGCTGCTGTACGAGCTGCTCGATACCAGCAAGCTCTGCGCCGCTACCATAGCCGCAAGCTCAAGGCGAGGAGTCTCGAGGAAGGCGACCTTGTTCTTCGGCGCGTTCAGTCCGCCAAGAATTCCAACAAGTTGACGCCGAAGTGGGAAGGCCCTTATCGGGTGAGACAAGTTACGAGGCCCGGCGCTGTCCGCCTCGAGACCGAAGAAGGCTTACCGGTGAGCAACTCCTGGAACATAGAGCATCTTCGCAAGTTTCACCCCTAAGGCGCGGTTGCCGTGATCCGCTCCGGCAACCACCTTTTGTACAAGCTTTGCCGCTGTTGCATGTAACCCTTTGTACAAAGCCGGGCGCAGACCCCGTGCATCAGTAAAGTCTTTGTGTTTTTCGCACCGATTGCCTTTTGCATGCTTTTCTTTGCTATTTGCATGTCTTGTTTGGCATTTGGTGCAACACTCAAGTATACGGTAAGCATTAGCACGCCGAAAGGCCATATACTTGTTTCCCTCTCTCTTTTCTTTCCTCTTAAGCAGAAAGGACGTTCCTCGCGCACAAGTTTGCCGGGGGGAAGGAAGTGGAGGAGGAACCAAGTGCTGTTCAAGAAAGAGAAGTCTTACCGGAAAGCAAGCAATATAAGCAAGCAACATATGAAAGATAAGTTGTTAGAATTTGACCAGTTCAAATTTTAAATTTTAGTTGTTTTCCTTGAACAATCACACTTTGTATGGAAAACCTGTGCGCGGAGGAACCTACCCGTAGCTTGCCGCACCCTTATCTTGTTTTCGAGTTCGCTCAACGATTTAAGTGAGCTGCGACAAGTGTCGCGCCCTTGCTTCGTTTCCGAGTACGCTCAGCAAGTTAAGTGTGTTGCGACTAGCTGCGGCGAGGTTGCTTGCCGGCGAAGACCTTGGCCAGCAGGCTGCTCAGGGTCCAGCACTCAGCGCTCGCGGCAAAGGCCCCTTGCCGGCAAGCTCCCCGGGAGTGTAGGGTGAAAAACATACAAAGTCAAGGATTAAGACAAGGAAGATGACATTGCACTGATTGATCAAAATAAAGTAAATATCTTACAAAGGATAACTTGTCGCAATGGACTAATAAGTTCATGACATAATATGCAGCAACAAAAAGATAAAGATAGTGGAGCCCTAATCTACGCGGTCGCCCTCCTTCCTGCCGAGCCTAGCCACCTTGGCGATGATGTGGGCGACCTGCTCCTTCAGGGCCTCCGTGTCTGCATCAGCCGGCAAGCTGCGAAGAACGTTGGTGAGATTGATCCCCGGGTTGCGGTACACGATCTTCGTCAGCACCCGCTCCAGAGTTCCCGCGCAGAGCAGGCGCGACTCCTCGGCCAGCTACGCGGGGATGCGGTTCCGGAGACCTGCAAGGGCCGGCGCGATCCCTCTGAAGAAGAGGCTGAGCTTGGCGCTGTGCGGGAGATCCGGATCCGGCGAGTAGATGAGGTGTTCGACCTTCAGCGCCAGCAGCTCCTGGTCAATGTTGGACGCAGAAGAAACCAAGTCTTCGGTCCATACCTCGATGGTCTGGCGGAAGAGCTCGGATGCCTTGTTGACGCTGTCCACCAAGGTCCGCTCCTTGCGGAGCTCCTCCTTCAGCTTGTTCTCCTGAGCCCGGGCAGCGTCGAGCGAATCCTTCAGAGTGGTGACCTTCAGTTCCAAGTCCTCGATGGAGTCCTTGGCGGCCTTCAACTCGTCGCCCCTCTTGGAGAGACTCACCTGAAGCTCGGAGTTTGTGTGAGCGTCCTTCTCGCGCTCCAAGATGAGCGCGGCAACCTTCTCTGCGCTCACCTTCAGCGCCTTCTCCAGCTGCTCAACCTTGGCGGCGAGCTCCTTCTTGGCGTCTTCCGCGGCAACCGCGGCAGCTTTCGCCTCCTTTAATTCTCCGCCAAGGGCGGCCTCGCGAGCGGCAAGGTCCTCCTCATGGGAGTCGAGCTCGACCTTCTGCTACGCGAGCTCTCCCTCTCGCCGGGACAGCTCCACCCCGGCGAGCCGCTGCTGTTCCTCAGCGTCATCCTTCTCGAGCACCCACTCCTGGTACTCGCCGACGAGACGCTCGCGCTCCTCCGCCACCTCGCGGAGGGCCGCCTGGTTGGCGGCGCTGAGCTCCGCCGCACGCTTCTCCATTTCCGCGGCGGCCTTGGCGGCAAGGACCTCCCGGGAGGCGAGCTTCGCCTGCCTGGCCCGGTAAAGGGCCAGGAGCTGGTGGAGCAACCTCTCCTCCTCGGGCCCCTCACTCCCGCCGGGCGCCTCGACGATCTTCAGGCCTGCGGAGGCGAGGACTTCTCCGTCGAACGCCTCGCCCTCCGCGGGAGCTCGTGATGAAGACCCCCAAGGCATCTGGATGAAGACGCCGTTGGGGGCCTCAAGATAATACCCCTGCTCCTTGCTGGCGGAGGGACCGGTGGCCGGCGCAGCATCCAATGCTCCCGCCGCCTCCGGGCCGGCGGTGCGGTCACCGTCCCCCTCCCCGGCCGCTGCGTCCGCAGCCGGGGCAGTCTCCTGCGCGGCCGGCTCGGCGGCCTCGGCCATCTCCTCGACGACAGGAACGTCGCCGCCGCCGCCCTGCGCGCCCTCCTCCTCGAGGTTGATAACCTCCGTCTCCATGGGCTCAGGAGGAGGAAGATCTAAAAAGAAGAAGAAAAAGAAGTTCAAGATTCAAGCAAATATCCAAAAAGAGGCAAGCCAAGAAGACAAGTCACAGAACATACCTTGGCGGACGTCCTCGGCGGCGGGCTCCCTCGCCGGGGAGCTCGGCCTTGGCGGAGTGGCCACCCTCGCCGGGCTGCTCGCCCTTGGCGGGGTACTCTGCCTTGGCGGAGTACCCGCCCTTGGCGGAGCACTCTCCCTTGCCGAAGAGTTCTGCCTTGGCGGGGACGGCGGAGCCTGCGGCTCCTCAGCAACGGTCTCCGGGCGCTCTTCCCGCTGTGGCTCCACCTCTGCACAGAACAAGACAAGAAACATCAAGACATGAAGACAAGACCAAATCCTCAGGCGTACCCCGACAAGCGAAAAGAGTAAACCCCAGACTTACGCTGGGGGCTGCGCTGCGGGCTACGCTGGGGGCTGCTCCTCGCAGCAGCGCTCGGGTCCGGCAGGCTCGGCTCCGGCACACTCCCTGTTGCCGCGGCTGCTGAGTCTTCCGCGACCTCGACCTCGGGCGCCTTGGCCTTCTTCGCCGCGCGATGGGCCAGGGTCCTGAAATCAGAGCAATGAACAGAGTCGGCATCAACAAAAAACCAAGACAAAAATTAAGAAGATGTAAGGTCTTGGATCCTTACTCCTGGTCCTCCTCGTCATCCTCGCTCAGGGCGGAGAAATCATACTCCACCGTGGGCGCGTCGGCGCGAGGAGCGGAAGACGAAGACTCCCTCGCGCGCTTGGTGTTCACCGGGGCTGGGGGCTGCGAAGACCCAGCCCCCGTGGTAGCCGGCGCCCGAGGAGCGGGCGGAGCCGCTGCTCCGCTCCGAGAAGACCCCTGCCGGCTCGCCGCCGGCCTGCGAGGCGCCTCCGTCGTGGTCCGCGCACGGGCCGCCTCCGCTGTGGCTGGTGCGCCGGACGGCCTTGGCGCGGCTTGGCTCCCCCGGGGAGCTGCCCGGCGAGCTGGCTGTTGCCGGGGCGCCTGCGCCCTCTCCCCCGTCGCCGCCTCTCGGAGACGCTTCGCCGGGGACTGCCTTGGACTTGCCGGGGGCGGGGAGCTCTCCGACGAGGAGAGGTCATCGGCGTAGAGCTCCGTGGATCCGCCGGAGTCCTCGGCCTCCTCCTCCTCCTCTTCCCCGGCCGGCTCACTGGGCCCAGCGTCCTGCGCTGCGGCCCCCTTTCCCTTGGCGCCTCCGCCCCTCGCGGCGCCTCTGCTCCCCCCGGCGGTACCCTCCATTGCCGCGGCCTCGGCCGCGATCCCGTGGATCCCGGAGTGCCTCAGCGAGGGGACCCCGGCGAGCGCGTCGGGAGGGAGCTGCAGCAACCTACGGATCTCCGCCTCCTCCGCCTGGGTGGACGCCTCCGCAGCTTCCGCCTCTTCCGGCGAGTATGCAAAAATTCCTGCCGCCGCGGCTGCGGCGGCCTCTTCAGCCCGAGAAGCCATATAGGCAATCTCCTGGTCGGTGGTGTCCCGCGTGTGCTCCTTGAGGTCGTTCTTGTTCTTCGCCACCTCTGCGAGGTTGTCGTAGAAGTTGAGAACGTCGATGGGCTTCGGAGCGATCCACGTGCGGTCCACGCCGTGCGAGTCACACATGGGCATCATGGCGAGGATGCGATCCCTGACGATGTTGTTGCAGAGCGGCACCACTTCCCGGGGAGGCCTGAACCACTCGGGGTGTGCCGGGTCGTACTTGAAGAGTTCCCGGACCATCCCCTTCAGCTCCAGCATGGTGAAGTTGAAGTTGAGCCCGGGGCGCAGCCTCATTATGTCTGCCGGGCCGCCGTACTCCCAGGCCGGCCTCTTCCGGTCTTGGAGAGGGGCGATGCGCCGGCGGAGGAAATCTGCGCCCACCTCTTCAACTGACAGCTTGGCCATCCGAAGACGAAGAATCCGGACGAGGGCGATGTCGAGCTTGATGTCGTCCGAATCTAGCTCACTCCAGTCCCTGCCGCGCACGATGGGCGTTGTGCGCGGCGCGGTGAAGGCTTGCGGCTGGTCTTCGACGATCCAGCACCACTCCGCTCGCCATTCCTCCCACTTGCCGCGGAGCTCCCCCGGCAAGTACGCCCCCTTTTTATTCAGACGGAAAACCCAAGAAATTCCTCCGGAGAGGGGGGCATCGGCCTCGGCTCTAGGAGTGAAGAAGTGCCTAAAAAGCGCTACATTTGGGTGTACTCCTATGAAGTTTTCGCACATGTGTGCGAAAACTGCCATGGTGAGGATGGCGTTGGGGGTGAAGTCAAGCAGATGGAGGCCGTATGTGTTCATGATGTCGCAGAAGAAGTTTGAGAAAGGAGGACAGAGACCACAATGAAAGAAGGCTGCGAAGAAGTAGTACCCGCCGGGATAGCTGTCCTTGGCGGCGGCCGGATATGCTCGCGTGCGGGGATGCGCGTCGGTTTCCTTGGCCCAGAACAAGTAATACTTGTTCCAGAGCTCCCGCACGCCGAGCTTCGGCGGGAAGACGAGATGCTGCTTCCGGTACGCGATGAGCTTCGCCGCTTGCTCCGACTTCTCCCTCTTGGACTTCTCCGCCTTCGCCTTGTCGGTCTTTGGGGCCATGGCGGACGCGGCGGAAGGAGGGGAACGAAGAGCTCGGCGGCGGCGGAGGTGTGGAGGCAGAGCGCAAGAGAGAATCTTTGGAGAAGGAAGACGATGCAATGAAAGCGCAAGGAGGGGAACCACGCCCGCTTCCTCTGCTTTTATGGGGGAGTGGGGGGCGTTTCGCCCTTTCCATCAAGAGATCGTGGGCACGTCCCATCCCACGGCGCCGCGATCGACGCGTGCCGTTACAGTGGGGTGCGGCGGATACGGAAGTGGATTCGGCGCGTCGCGGGCCGCGGGCGCCCGTGCACTGTTTTGGGCCTGGCCCAACAGCGCTCGGCACCGTGTGTGGCCCAGGCCCGGGGGCTCCTGTCGGTGTACTAAGGTAGGGGTACCTCAGTACCCCAACTTGTGCATGGGCAGTTGCAGCTTCCCGCGGCAGGGTTTACCGCGTGCTCACCGGAGACCTTCCTGCTCCCTATTAAACCATTCAAAAACAAAGTATACAAGAAAGAAGACCGAGACCCCGGCAAGAGGAGCTTGCCGGGAAGGCCGTACCAGGCTCAAGACTGCCCCACTAACACGAGACCCTGGCAAGAGGAGCTTGCCAGGAAGATTAGAAGACACGCCTCGGCGCTATATGCGCCCCGGCAAGGTCCCGGGGAGCGGCAAGCTCCCGGGCCCGGCAAGATCAAGGCCCCGGCAAGGTGCTCGCCGGGAAGACTGCGCTGTGCGCCCGCGCTCCAGCTCATCGGCCCACGCGTCGCCCTGGGGCCTGTCCAGGGACGCGTGGCGGATGGCTGTGCAGCCTGGGGTACACGGTGGCACTCCACGGTGGTGGGTCCATCGCCGTGGCAGACGGAGACGCTAAGGCGGGAGCTTTTGGGGTCGACGGCGACGGGCATTAAATGCCCTTGTCCCCCACTGTTAAAGTAGGTATAGACCACTGTTCTGTACTATAGCTCCACTGTTCCCGCACTGTTACAACTACCACCTCTTTTACGTTTTTACCCCTTTCTCCTACGTTGACACCTGTCGGTGACCCCTTGCACTATAAAAGGAGGCCCATGCACAACGTGGAGGGGGTTCGGAACCTAGATCACTCTCACGCTTGGTGTAGCTGCTTCTTCAAGCTCCCGAGCACTCAAACTCAATACACAATCAAGCAGGAGTAGGGTTTTACGCGTCCACCGCGGCCCGAACCTGGGTAAAACTGCCCGCGTGCTCGCTACGATCTGCTCTTTGTGCTCCCTCCGCCCTCGTACCGCACAGACAAGGGGCTCCGGTCCCATAGGTGTTCGTGGCGGACAGTTTCCCCCGACATCTTTGCAGGGCGATGTCGAGCTTGATGTCGTCCGAATCTAGCTCACTCCAGTCCCTGCCGCGCACGATGGGCGTTGTGCGCGGCGCGGTGAAGGCTTGCGGCTGGTCTTCGACGATCCAGCACCACTCCGCTCGCCATTCCTCCCACTTGCCGCGGAGCTCCCCCGGCAAGTACGCCCCCTTTTTATTCAGACGGAAAACCCAAGAAATTCCTCCGGAGAGGGGGGCATCGGCCTCGGCTCTAGGAGTGAAGAAGTGCCTAAAAAGCGCTACATTTGGGTGTACTCCTATGAAGTTTTCGCACATGTGTGCGAAAACTGCCATGGTGAGGATGGCGTTGGGGGTGAAGTCAAGCAGATGGAGGCCGTATGTGTTCATGATGTCGCAGAAGAAGTTTGAGAAAGGAGGACAGAGACCACAATGAAAGAAGGCTGCGAAGAAGTAGTACCCGCCGGGATAGCTGTCCTTGGCGGCGGCCGGATATGCTCGCGTGCGGGGATGCGCGTCGGTTTCCTTGGCCCAGAACAAGTAATACTTGTTCCAGAGCTCCCGCACGCCGAGCTTCGGCGGGAAGACGAGATGCTGCTTCCGGTACGCGATGAGCTTCGCCGCTTGCTCCGACTTCTCCCTCTTGGACTTCTCCGCCTTCGCCTTGTCGGTCTTTGGGGCCATGGCGGACGCGGCGGAAGGAGGGGAACGAAGAGCTCGGCGGTGGCGGAGGTGTGGAGGCAGAGCGCAAGAGAGAATCTTTGGAGAAGGAAGACGATGCAATGAAAGCGCAAGGAGGGGAACCGCGCCCGCTTCCTCTGCTTTTATGGGGGAGTGGGGGGCGTTTCTCCCTTTCCATCAAGAGATCGTGGGCACGTCCCATCCCACGGCGCCGCGATCGACGCGTGCCGTTACAGTGGGGTGCGGCGGATACGGAAGTGGATTCGGCGCGTCGCGGGCCGCGGGCGCCCGTGCACTGTTTTGGGCCTGGCCCAACAGCGCTCGGCACCGTGTGTGGCCCAGGCCCGGGGGCTCCTGTCGGTGTACTAAGGTAGGGGTACCTCAGTACCCCAACTTGTGCACGGGCAGTTGCAGCTTCCCGCGGCAGGGTTTACCGCGTGCTCACCGGAGACCTTCCTGCTCCCTATTAAACCATTCAAAAACAAAGTATACAAGAAAGAAGACCGAGACCCCGGCAAGAGGAGCTTGCCGGGAAGGCCGTACCAGGCTCAAGACTGCCCCACTAACACGAGACCCTGGCAAGAGGAGCTTGCCAGGAAGATTAGAAGACACGCCTCGGCGCTATATGCGCCCCGGCAAGGTCCCGGGGAGCGGCAAGCTCCCGGGCCCGGCAAGATCAAGGCCCCGGCAAGGTGCTCGCCGGGAAGATTGCGCTGTGCGCCCGCGCTCCAGCTCATCGGCCCACGCGTCGCCCTGGGGCCTGTCCAGGGACGCGTGGCGGATGGCTGTGCAGCCTGGGGTACACGGTGGCACTCCACGGTGGTGGGTCCATCGCCGTGGCAGACGGAGACGCTAAGGCGGGAGCTTTTGGGGTCGACGGCGACGGGCATTAAATGCCCTTGTCCCCCACTGTTAAAGTAGGTATAGACCACTGTTCTGTACTGTAGCTCCACTGTTCCCGCACTGTTACAACTACCACCTCTTTTACGTTTTTACCCCTTTCTCCTACGTTGACACCTGTCGGTGACCCCTTGCACTATAAAAGGAGGCCCATGCACAACGTGGAGGGGGTTCGGAACCTAGATCACTCTCACGCTTGGTGTAGCTGCTTCTTCAAGCTCCCGAGCACTCAAACTCAATACACAATCAAGCAGGAGTAGGGTTTTACGCGTCCACCGCGGCCCGAACCTGGGTAAAACTGCCCGCGTGCTCGCTACGATCTGCTCTTTGTGCTCCCTCCGCCCTCGTACCGCACAGACAAGGGGCTCCGGTCCCATAGGTGTTCGTGGCGGACAGTTTCCCCCGACAGTCATATTATGTAAACTTGGGATGTAAGGTAGAAAGAGCAGAGACCGAGGCGGACACGATTATGAGCCGGCTTCGGGACTCTGTAAACCGGACCGGGTGTCACCTCTTATATAAAGGGACGACGCGGCGACGGTTCAGGACAAGAAACAACAGCTCGAGACAGAGGCAAAGCGGAATCGCTCCCTGGTCATCAAAGCCCAAGCAATACCACACCAAACTAGACGTAGGCCTTTACCTTCATCGAAGGGGCCGAACTAGTATAAAATCCATGTGTCCTTCGTCCGCTTTAACCCCTTTAAGCTGACCCGTACCGATGGCCTCATGACTAAGTCCTTTTGCTAGGACATCTGCCGTGCTAAATCCACGACACACACCGAAATATCTACTAGTAAAAAAGTGCATGCTATTGAAGAAATTAGTGTTTTGAGTGGAAAGATGGATGAACTTATGAAATTATTTGTTGCTAAGAGTGCTTCTTCTGATCCCAATGATATGCCTTTGTCCACTTTGATTGAAAATAGCAATGAATCTTTGGATGTGAATTTCGTTGGTAGGAATAATTTTGGTAACAATGCTTATAGAGGTAATTTTAATCCGAGGCCTTTTCCTAGTAATTCCCCTAATAATTATGGTAATTCCTACAACAACTCTTATCGAAAGATGCCTTCTGAATTTGAAACTAGTGTTAAGGGGTTTATGATCTCGCAAAAGAATTTCAATGCTATGCTTGAAGAGAAATTGCTTAAGATTGATGAATTGGCTAGAAGTGTGGATAGAATTACTCTTGATGTTGATTCTTTGAAACTTAGATCTATCCCCACTAAGCATGATATTAATGAGTCTCTCAAATCCATGAGAATTTCCATTGATGAATGCAAAGAAAGAACCGCTAGGATGCGTGCTAAAAGAGAGGATTATAGTAAAGTGTGTTCTTCTAGTTATCATGAAAATAAAGATGAAGATCTGAAAGTTATTGATGTGTCTCCTATTAGATCCTTGTTTTCTAGTATAAATCTTGATGAAGATAGGATTGGAGATGATTCTGCTTTAAGGTGTCCCAATGATTCTGAGTTTTTAGATCTTGATGCTAAAATTGTTAAAAGTGGGAATGAAGAGATTAAAACTTTGCATAGTGATGAACCCACTACTTTAGATTTCAAGGGATTCAATTATGACAATTGCTCTTTGATTGATTGTATTTCCTTGTTGCAATCTGTGCTAAATTCTCCGCATGCTTATAGTCAAAATAAAGCTTTCACCAAACACATAGTTGATGCTTTGATGCAATCTTATGAAGAAAAACTCGAGTTAGAAGTTTCTATTCCCAGAAATCTTTATGATGAGTGGGAACCTACTATTAAAATAAATATAAAAGATCGTGAATGCTATGCTTTGTATGATTTGGGTTCAAGTGTCTTCACTATCACAAAAAATTTGTGTGATTTGCTAGGGTTCCATGAGCTTGATGATTATTCTTTAAATTTGCATCTGGCGGATTCCACTATTAAGAAACCTATGGGAAGAATTAATGATGTTCTTATTGTTGCCAAAAGGAATTATGTGCCCGTAGATTTCATTGTTCTTGATATAGATTGCAATCATTCATGTCCTATTATTCTTGGTAGACCTTTCCTTAGAACGATTGGTGCAATTATTGATATGAAGGAAGGAAATACTAGATTCCAATTTCCGTTAAGGAAAGGCATGGAACACTTTCCTAGAAAGAAAATCAAATTACCATATGAATCTATTATGAGAGCCACTTATGGATTGCCTTCCAAAGATGGCAATACCTAGATTTATCGTGTATCGTGCCTAGCTAGGGGCGTAAAACGATAGCGCTTGTTGGGAGGCAACCCAACTTTATATTTTTTGTTTTTGTTACTTTTTGGGAACTAATATTGCATCTAGCCTCTGTTTAGATGTGGTTTCATGTTTTGTTTAGTGTTTGTGGCAAGTAGAACCTTTGGGGAGACTTGTGTGAAGTTTATGTGATCTTGCTGTGAAAAACACAATCGTTAACGCACGCTAAAATGCTCGTCAGATTTTACTGGAGCGTGCTATTTAGTTGATTATTTTTGCAGATGATTAATAGATAAATTCCTCACGTTTAACAATTTAGTTTGAATTTTTTGGAGTTCCAGAAGTAGGTGAAACCTGCAGATTACTACAGACTGTTCTGTTTTTGACAGATTCTGTTTTTCGTGTGTTATTTGCTTATTTCAATGCATCTATGAGTAGTATTGGCAAGTATGAACCATAGAGAAGTTGGAGTACAGTTGGTTTAACACCAATATAAGCAAATAATGAATTCATTACAGTACCTTTGAGTAGTGGTTCGCATTCTTATACTAACAGAGCTCACGGGATTTTTTTGTCTAAGTTTTGTGTTGTGAAGTTTTCAAGTTTTGAGTATTGCTTTGATGGACTATGGAACAAAGAGTAGCAAAGGGCTAAGCTTGGGGATGCCCATGGCACCCCAAGTAAAATTCAAGGATAATCAAAAACCTGAGCTAGGGGATGCCCCGGGAAGGCATCCCCTCTTTCCTCTTCATCCATCGGTAACTATACTTGCAGCTATATTTTTATTCACCACATGATATGTCTTTTGCTTGGAGCGTCTTGTATAATTTGAGTCTTTGCTTGTTAGTTTTCCACAATCATCCTTGCTGGACACACCTATTTGAGAGAGTTAAATATGGCCTAGGAATTGCTAGAACACTCTATGTGCTTCACTTATATCTTTTGAGTTGAATAGTTTTGCTCTAGTGCTTCACTTATATCTTTTGGAGCACGGTGGTGATAATATTTTGAAGAAATTGTTGAACTCTCATGCTTCAATTATATCCTTTTGAGAGTCTATTAAAACAGCATGGTAATGCGTTTAGGCTAAAAAAACTAGTCTTCACATGATAGACATCTAATGTCAATGTAGTAAAAAAAAATCACACTAAGTGCATTGAATATGATGAGATGTTGGATGCTTGTTTATTGTTTTGAGATATGAGGATAGTGATATTAGAGTCATGCTAGTGGAGTTATTATGAAATTGAGAAATACTTGTGTTAAGGTTAGTGATTCCCATATCATGCACGTATGGTGAACCACTATGTGACGAAGTTAGAGCATGAGGTATTTGTAAGGTGCCAACCTTTGTGTGGAGGTTGGGGCGCGCGATGGTCAACTCCTACCAACATCCCCCCTAGGAGCATGCATTAATTGATTTGTTTTGATGACTCGTAGATTTTTGCAATAAGTATATGAGTTCTTATGACTAATGTTGAGTCCATGGATTATACGCACTCTCACCCTTCCACCATTGCTAGCCTCTCTTGTACCGCGCAACTTTCGCCGGTACCATAAACCCACTATATATCCTTCCTCAAAACAGCCACCATATTATTCCTCAAAACAGCCACCATACCTACCTATCATGGCATTTCCATAGCCATTCCGAGATATATTGCCATGCAACTTTCCACCGTTCAGTTCATATGACACACATCATATTGTCATATTACCATGCATGATCATGTAGTTGACATCGTAGTTGTGGCAAAGCCACCATGCATAATTTTTCATACATGTCACTCTTGATTCATTGCACATCCCGGTACACCGCCGGAGGCATTCATGTAGAGTCATACTTGTTGTAGTATCGAGTTATAAATCAATAAAAGTGTGATGATCATCATTATTAAAGCATTATCCCATGTGAGGAAAGGCCAATTAAAAAAGAGATGGCCCAAAAAAATAGAGAGGGGCTAATAAAAAAAAAGAGAAAGCCCCTCCAAAAAAATGAGAGAAAAGAGAGAAGGGACAATTGCTACTATCTTTTTCCACACTTGTGCTTCAGTGTAGCACCATGTTCTTCATGATAGAGAGTCTCATGTTTAGTCACTTTCATATACTAGTGGGAATTTTCGTTATAGAACTTGGCTTGTATATTCCAACGATGGGCTTCCTCAAATGCCCTAGGTCTTCATGAGCAAGCAAGTAGGATGCACACCCACTAGTTTCTTTTGTTGAGCTTTCATTCATACTTAGCTCTAGTGCATCTATTGCATGGCAATCCCTGCTTACTCACATTGATATCTATTGATGGGCATCTACATAGCCCGTTGACACGCCTACTTGATGTGAGACTATCTCCCTCCTTTTTGTCTTCTCCACAACCACCTCTATTCCACCCATAGTGTTATGTCCATGGCTCACGCTCATGTATTGTGTGAAAGTTGAAAGGTTTGAAAGAATAGAGTATGAAAACAAGTGCTTGGCTGAAATCGGGGTTGTGCATGATATGAATATTTTGTGTGATGAAGAAGGAGCATAGCGAGACTATGTGATTTTGTAGGGATAACTTTCTTTAGCCATAGTATTTTGAGAAGACATGATTGCTTTGTTACTATGCTTGAAGTATTATTATTTCTTATGTCAATATAGACTTTTATCTTGAATCTTTCAGATCTGAACATTCATGTCACAATTAAGAGAATTACATTGAGAAACTATATTGGTTAGCATTCCACATCAAAAATTCTTTCCTTATCATTTACCTACTCGAAGACGAGCAGGAATTAAGCTTGGGGATGCTTGATACGTCTCCAGCGTATCTATAATTTTTTATTGTTCCATGCTATTATTTATGAAGTCTTGGATGTTTAATGGGCTTTATCATACACTTTTATATCATTTTTGGGACTAACCTACTAACCCAAAGGCCCAATCCACATTGCTGTTTTTTGCCTCTTTCAGGGTTTTGCAGAAAAAGAATATCAAACGGAGTCCAAATGGAATGAAACCTTCGCGAGAGATATTTTTGGATAAAATCACGCACAGGGGACTTGAGAACCACGTCAGGGGAGCCTTGGGGTGTCCACAAGGGTGGGGGCGCGCCCCCCTTCCCAGAGTGCGCCCCCCTGCCTCGTGGGCCCCTCGAGCACCCCCCCCCCGGTGTCCTCCTTCCTCCTATATAAGTCTACGTACCCCGAAACCATCGACAACAGAGAGAAAACCCTAATTCCACCGCCGTAACCTTCTGTTCCCATCAGATCACATCTTGGAGCCTGTTACGGAGCTCCACCGGAGGGGGATCCATCACGGAGTTCTTCATCATCACCATCATCGCCCTCACCATGAGTTGTGAGTAGTTTACCACAGACCTTCGGGTCCATAGCTAGTATCTAGATGGCTTCTTCTCCCTCTCTGGATCTCAATACAAAGTTCTCCTCGGTCTTCGAGGAGATCTATTCGATGTAATCTCTTTTTGCGGTGTGTTTGTCGAGATCCGATGAATTGTGAGTTTATGATCAAGATTATCTATGAGAAATATTTGGTTCTTCTCTGAACTTTTTATGTGTGCTCATAATATCCTTACAAGTCTCTTCGAATTATTGGTTTGGTTTGGCCTACTAGATCTATAGTACTTGCAATGGGAGAAGTGCTAAGCTTTGGGTTCAATCTTGCGGTGTCCTTTCCAATGACAGTAGGGGCAGCAAGGCACGTATTGTATTGTTACCACCGAGGATAAAAAATGGGGTTTATATCTTATTGCTTGAGTTTATCCCTCTACATCATGTCATCTTGCTTAAGGCGTTACTCTGTTCTTATGAACTCCATACACTAGATGCATGCTGGATAGCGGTCGATGTGTGGAGTAATAGTAGTAGATGTAGAATCGTTTCGGTCTACTTGTCTCGGACGTGATGCCTATATACAATGATCATGCCTAGATAGTCTCATAATTATTCGCTTTTCTATCAATTGCTCGACAGTAATTTGTTTACCCGCCGGAGAATATCGCTATCATGAGAGAAGCCACTAGAGAAACTATGGCCCCCGGTCTCTTCTCAACATATCAATCTACATCTACTTTACTTTTACCGCTTTTAATTTTTGTTCTTATAAATCAACAATACCAAAAATATAAACTATCATCTCTATCAGATCTCACTTTCATAAGTGACCGTAAAGGGATTGACAACCCCTTATCGCGTTGGCTGCGAAGTTCTTATTTGTTTGTGCAGGTGTGAGGGACTCGCGCGTGGTCTCCTACTGGATTGATACCTTGGTTCTCAAAAACTGAGGGAAATACTTACGCTACTGTGCTGCATCTCCCTTTCCTCTTTGAGGGAATACAATGCAAGCTCGAGAAGTAGCATTCTTCAGCATGCTGGATAATGTTCGGATCAAAAAGTGGACGTTTGATACGTCTCCAACATATCTATAATTTCTTATTGTTCCATGCTATTATATTATCTATTTTGGATGTTTAATGGGCTTTAATATGCACTTTTATATTATTTTTGGGACTAACCAACTAACCAAAGGCCGAGTGCAAATTGTTGTTTTTTGCCTATTACAGTGTTCGCGGAAAAGGAATATCAAACGGAATGAAACCTTTGCGAGGATCTTTTTTGGAACAAACACAATCCAGGAGACTTGGAGTGGACGTCAAGGAAGCAACAAGGCAGCCACGAGGCAGGAGCGCACGCCCAGGGGATAGGCGCGCCTCCCACCCTCGTGGTCCCCTCGTAGTTCCACCGACCTACTTCTTTTGCCTATATATACTCATATACCCTGAAAACATCCAGGAGCACCACAAAACCCTATTTACACAGCCGCAACCTTCTGTACCAGTGAGATCCCATCTTGGAGCCTTTTTCGGCGCTCCGCCAGAGGGGGAATTGATCACGGAGGGCTTCTACGTCAACACCATAGCCTCTCCGATCATGTGTGAGTAGTTTACCACAGACCTTCGGGTCCATAGTTATTAGCTAGAAGGCTTCTTCTCTCTCTTTGGATTTCAATACAAAGTTCTCCTCGATCTTCTTGGAGATCTATTCGATGTAATACTTTTTGTGGTGTGTTTGTCGAGATCCGATGAATTGTGGGTTTATGATCAAGATTATCTATGAACAATATTTGGTTCTTCTCTGAATTCTTATATGCATGATTCGATATCTTTGCAAGTCTCTTCGAATTATCAGTTTGGTTTGGCCTACTAGATTGATCTTTCTTGCAATGGGGGAAGTGCTTAGCTTTGGATTCAATCTTGCGGTGTTCGATCCCAGTGACAGAAAGTGAACCGATACGTATTGTATTGTTTCCATCGAGGATAAAAAGATGGGGTTTATATCATATTGCTTGAGTTTATTCCTTTATATCATGCCATCTTGCTTAATGCGCTACTCTGTTCTTATGAACTTAATACTCTAGATGCATGCTGGATAGCGGTCGATGTATGGAGTAATAGTAGTAGATGCAGAATCGTTCCGGTCTACTTGTCACGGACGTGATGCCTATATACATGATCATGCCTAGATATTTTCATAACTATGCGCTTTTCTATCAATTGCTCAGCAGTAATTTGTTCACCCACCGTAAAATATGCTATCTTGAGAGAAGCCACTATTGAAACCTATGGCCCTGGGGTCGATTTTTTATCATATTAATCTCCCGTCAACTAGTTATTTTTATCGTAGTTTACTTTGCAATCTTTACTTTTCATTCTGTACAACAAAAATACCAAAAACATTTATCTTGTTATCTCTGTCAGATCACACTTTTGCAAGTGGCCGTGAAGGGATTGACAACCCCTTTATCGCGTTGGTTGCAAGGTTCTTAATTGTTTGTGCATGTAATAGGGATTTGCATGTAGTCTCCTACTGGATTGATACCTTGGTTCTCAAGAACTGAGGGAAATACTTACGCTACTTTGCTGCATCACCCTTTCCTCTTCAAGGGAAAACCAATGCTTGCTCACGAGGTAGCAAGACGGATTTCTAGTGCTGTTGCCGAGGAGATCTATGCACAAGTCAAGACATACCATGTACCCATCACAAACTCTTATCCCTCGCATTACATTATTTGTCATTCGCCTCTCGTTTTCCTCTCCCCCACTTCACCTTTGCCGTTTTATTCGCCCTTTTCCGTTCGCCTCTTTACGCTTGCTTCTTGCTTGCTTGTGTGTTGGATTGATTGTTTGTCACAATGGCTCGAGAAAATACTAAATTTTGTGACTTTTCCAATACCAGCAACAATGATTTTATTAGCACTCCGATTGCTCCTATTACCAATGCTGAATCTTGTGAAATTAATGCTGCTCTGTTGAATCTTGTCATGAAAGATCAATTTTCTGGCCTTCCTAGTGAAGATGCCGCTACCCATCTAAATAACTTTGTTGATTTGTGCGATATGCAAAAGAAGAGAGATGTGGATAATGATATTGTTAAATTGAAGCTATTTCCATTTTCGCTTAGAGATCGTGCTAAAACTTGGTTCTCTTCTTTGCCTAAAACTAGTATTGATTCATGGAATAAGTGCAAAGATGCTTTTATCTCTAAGTATTTTCCTCCTGCTAAGATCATCTCTCTTAGAAACGATATTATGAATTTTAAGCAACTTGATCATGAGCATGTTGCACAAGCTTGGGAGAGGATGAAATTAATGATACGTAATTGCCCAACACAAGGTTTGAATTTATGGATGATTATACAAAAAAATATGTTGGATTGAATTTTGCTTCTATAAATCTTTTAGATTCAGCTACGGGAGGCACTTTCATGGAAATCACTTTAGGATAAGCTACTAAACTACTAGATGATATTATGGTTAATTATTCTCAATGGCACACCGAAAGATCCACTAGTAAAAAGGTTCATGTGATTGAAGAGATTAATGTTTTGAGTGGAAAGATGGATGAACTTATGAAATTGTTTGCTATTAAGAGTGTTTCTTCTGATCCTAATGATATGCCTTTCTCCACTTTGATTGAGAATAATAATGAATCTATGGATGTAAATTTTGTTGGTAGGAACAATTTTGGTAACAACGCGTATAGAGGAAACTTTAATTCTAGGCCATTCTCTAGTAATTCCTCTAATAATTATGGTAATTCCTACAACAACTCTTATGGAAATTTTCATAAGATGCCCTCTGATTTTGAGACTATTGTTAAAGAATTTATGAATTCGCAAAAGAATTTCAATGCTTTGCTTGAAGAAAAATTGCTTAAGATTGATGAGTTGGCTAGGAACGTGGATAGAATTTCTCTTGATGTTGATTCTTTGAAACTTAGATCTATTCCACCTAAGCATGATATCAATGAGACTCTCAAAGCCATGAGAATTTCCATTGATGAGTGCAAAGAAAGAACCGCTAGGATTCTTGCTAAAAGAGATTGCTTTGTGAAAGCGTGTTCTTCTAGTTTTCTTGATGATAATGATGAAGATCGAAAAGTGATTGATGTGTCTCCTATTAAACCTTTGTTTTCCAATATGAATCTTGATAAAGATGGGACTGGAGATGAGTCAACTTTAGTTAAAAGGCGTCCCAATGATTCGGAGTTTTTAGATGTTAATGCAAAAATTGGTAAAAGTGGGATTGAAGAGGTCAAAGCTTTACATAGCAACGAACCCACTATTTTTTGTTTCAAGGAATTTAATTATGATAATTTCTCTTTGATATATTGTATTTCCTTGTTGCAATCCATGTTAAATTCTCCTCATGCTTATAGTCAAAATAAAGCTTTTATTAAACACATCGTTGATGCTTTAATGCAATCTTATGAAGAAAAGCTTGAATTAGAAGTTTCTATCCCTAGAAAACTTTATGATGAGTGGGAACCTACTATTAAAATTAAGATTAAAGATCATGAATGTTATACTTTGTGTGATTTGGGTGCTAGTGTTTCCACGATTCCAAAAACTTTGTGTGATGTGTTAGGTTTCCATGAACTTGATGATTGTTCTTTAAATTTGCAGCTTGCGGGTTCTACCATTAAGAAACCTATGGTAAGGATTAATGATGTTATTATTATTGCAAATAGGAATTATGTGCCCGTAGATTTCAATGTCTGATATAGATTGCAATCCTACATGTCCTATTATTCTTGGTAGACCTTTCCTTAGAACTATTGGTGCAATTATTGATATGAAAGAAGGAAATATTAGATTCCAATTTCCATTAAGGAAAGGCATGGAACACTTTCCTAGAAAGAAAATAAAATTACCTCATGAATCTATTATGAGAGCCACTTATGAATTGCAAATCAAAGATGATAATACCTAGATCTATTCTTGTTTTTATGCCTAGCAAGGGGCGTTAAACGATAGCGCTTGTTGGGAGGCAACCCAATTCTATTTTTGTTCCTTGCTTTTTGTTCCTGTTTAGTAATAAATAATTCATCTAGCCTCTGGTTAGATATGGTTTTGTGTTTTAATTAGTCTTCGTGCCAAGTAGAACCTTTGGGAAGACTTGGGTGAAGTCTTTGGGATCTTGCTGTAAAAAACAAAAACTTTTGTGCTCACGAGATTAGCTGCCATGTTTTACTGGAGAGTGATTTTAAGTTAATTATTTTTGCAGATGATTAATAGACAAATTCCTCATGTCCACTAATTTATTTCAGAATTTTTAAAGTCCAGAAGTATACAAAAATTACAAATTGCTACAGACTGTTCTGTTTTTGACAAATTCTGTTTTGCGTGTGTTGTTTGCTTATTTTGATGAATCTATGGCTAGTATCGGGGGGTGTGAACCATAGAGAAGTTGGAATACAGTAAGTTTAACATCAATATAAATAAATAATGAGTTCAATACAGTACCTTAAAGTGGTGGTTTGTTTTCTTATACTAACGGAGCTCACGAGATTTTTTTGTTAAGTTTTGTGTTGTGATGTTTTCAAGTTTTTGGGTAAAGATTTGATGGATTTTGGGATAAGGAGTGGCAAGAGACTAATCTTCGGGATTCCCAAGGCACCCCAAGGTAAAATTCAAGGACAACCAAAAGCCTAATCTTGGGGATGCCCCGGAAGGCATCCCCTCTTTCGTCTCCGTCCATCGGTAACTTTACTTGAGGCTATATTTTTATTCACCACATGATATGTGTTTTGCTTGGAGCGTCTTGTATGATTTGAGTCTTTTATTTTTAGTTTACCACAATCATCCTTGTTGTACACACCTTTTTGGAGAGACACACATGAATCAGAATTTATTAGAATACTCTATGTGCTTCACTTATATCTTTTGAGCTAGATAATTTTGCTCTAGTGCTTCACTTATATCTTTTAGAGCATGATTGTGATTTTATTTTATAGAAATTATTGATCTCTCATGCATCACTTATATTATTTTGAGAGTCCTTTAGAACAGCATGCTAATTTGCTTTGGCTATAAAATTAGTCCTAATATGATAGGCATCCAAGATGGGTATAATAAAAACTTTCATATAAAGTGCATTGAATACTATGAGAAGTTTGACACTTGATGATCGTTTTGAAATATGAGGATGGTGATATTAGAGTCATGCTAGTAGAGTAGTTGTGAATTTGAGAAATACTTGTGTTGAGATTTGCAAGTCCCGTAGCATGCACGTATGGTAACCGTTGTGTGAAAAATTTGAAGCATGAGGTATTTCTTTGATGGTCATCCTTTTTGTGGAGGTCGGGATCGCGCGATGGTTAACTCGTACCAACCCTTCCCCTAGGAGCATGCGTGTAGTACTTTGTTTTGATGACTTGTAGATTTTTGCAATAAGTATGTGAGTTCTTTATGACTAATGTTGAGTCCATGGATTATACACACTCTCACCCTTCCACCATTGCTACCATCTCTAGTACCGCGCAACTTTCGCCGGTACCATAAACCGACCATATACCTTCCTCAAAACAGCCACCATACCTACCTATTATGGCATTTCCATAGCCATTCGGAGATATATTGCCACGCAACTTTCCACCATTATGTTTATTATGACACGTTTCATCATTGTCATATTGCCTTTCATGATCGTGTGGTTGACATCGTATTTGTGGCAAGGCCACCATGCATAATTTTTCATACATGTCACTCTTGATTCATTGGATATTTCGGTACACCCCCGGAGGCATCCATATAGAGTCATATTTTGTTCTAGTATCGAGTTGTAATCTTTCAGTTGCGATTAAATAGAAGTGTGATGATCATCATTATTAGAGCATTGTCCCGGCAAAAAAAAGGCCAAATAAAAAAAGGAAAGGCCAAAAAAAGAGAAAGGCCAAATAAAAAAAGGCCCAAAAAAGGGACAATACTACTATCTTTTTTCCACACTTGTGCTTAAAAGTAGCACCATGATCTTTATGATAGAGAGTCTCTTATTTTGTCACTTCCATATACTAGTGGGAATTTTTCATTATAGAACTTGGCTTGTATATTCTAACAATGGGCTACCTCAAATGCCCTAGGTCTTCATGAGCAAGAAAGTTGGATGCACACCCACTTAGTTTCTTTTGTTGAGCTTTCATACATTTATAGCTCTAGTGCATTCGTTGCATGGCAATCCCTACTCACTCACATTGATATCTATTGATGGGCATCTCCATAGCCCATTGATATGCCTAATTGATGTGAGACCATCTTCCTCTTTTTTGTCTTCTCCACAACCACCATTCTATTCCACCTATAGTGCTATGTCCATGGCTTACGCTCATGTATTGCCTAAAAGTTGAAAAAGTTTGAAAATTAAAGTATGAAACAATTGCTTGGCTGAAACCAGGGTTGTGCATGATTTGGGTATTTTGTGTGACGAAGATGGAGCATAGCCAAACTGTATGATTTTGTAGGGATGAACTTTCTTTGTCCATGTTATTTTGAGAAGACATAATTGCTTTGTCAGTATGCTTGAAGTTTTATTATTCTTATGTCAAAATTAGACTTTTGTCTTGAATCTTTCGGATCTGAACATTCATGCCACAATAAAAAAATTACATTGAAAATTATGTTAGGTAGCATTCCACATAAAAAATTATGTTTTTATCATTTACCTACTCGAGGATCAGCAGGAATTAAGCTTGGGGATGCTTGATACGTCTCCAACGTATCTATAATTTTTTATTGTTCCATTCTATTATATTATCTGTTTTGGATGTTTAATGGGCTTTAATATGCACTTTAAAATTATTTTTGGGACTAACCTACTAACCAAAGGCCCAGTGCAAATTGTTGTTTTTTTTGCCTATTTCAGTGTTTCGCAGAAAAGGAATATCAAACGGAATCCAAATGGAATGAAACCTTCGCGAGGATCGTTTTTGGAACAAACGCAATCCAGGAGCCTTGGAGTGGACGTTAAGGAAGCAAGAAGGTGGCCAGGACGCAAGAGGGCGCGCCCAGGGGGGTAGGCGCGCCCCCCACCCTCGTGGGCCCTTCGTAGCTCCACCGACCTATGTATTTCGCCTATATATACTCATATACCCTGAAAACATCCAGGAGCACCACGAAACCCTAATTCCACCGCCGAAACCTTCTGTACTCGTGAGATCCCATCTTAGGGCCTTTTCCGGCGCTCCGCTAGAGGGGGAATCGATCACGGAGGGCTTCTGCATCAACACCATAGCCTCTCCGATGATGTGTGAGTAGTTTACCATAGACCTTCGGGTCCATAGTTATTAGCTAGATGGATTCTTCTCTCTCTTTGGATCTCAATACAAAGTTCTCCGCGGTCTTCTTGGAGATCTATTTGATGTAATACTTTTTGCGGTGTGTTTGTCCAGATCCGATGAATTGTGGGTTTATGATCAAGATTATCTATGAACAATATTTGGTTCTTCTCTGAATTCTTATATGCATGATTTGATATCTTTGCAAGTCTCTTTGAATTATCTGTTTGGTTTGGCCTGCTAGATTGATCTTTCTTGCAATGGGAGAAGTGCTTAGCTTTGGGTTCAATCCTGCGGTGTTTGATCCCAATGACAGAAAGGGAATCGATACGTATTGTATTGTTGCCATCGAGGATAAAAGGATGGGTCTTATATCATATTGCTTGAGTTTATCCCTCTACATCATGTCATCTTGCTTAATGTGTTACTCTGTTCTTATGAACTTAATACTCTAGATGCATGCTGGATAGCGGTCGATGTGTGGAGTAATAGTAGTAGATGCAGAATCGTTTCGGTCTACTTGTCACGGACGTGATGCCTATATACATGATCATGCCTAGATATTCTCATAACTATGCGCTTTTCTATCAATTGCTCAGCATTAATTTGTTCACCCACCGTAAAGTATGCTATCTTGAGAGAAGCCACTAGTGAAACCTATGGCCCCCGGGTCTATTATCCATCATATTAATCTCTCGTCAACTAGCTATTTTTATCGTAGTTTATTTTACAATCTTTACTTTTCAATCTATACAGCAAAAATACCAAAAATATTTATCTTATTATCTCTATCAGATCTCACTTTTGCAAGTGGCCGTGAAGGGATTGACAACCCCTTTATCGCTTTGGTTGCAAGGTTCTTAATTGTTTGTGCAGGTACTAGGGATTTGCATGTAGTCTCCTACTGGATTGATACCTTAGTTCTCAAAAACTGATGGAAATACTTACGCTACTTTGATGCATCACCCTTTCCTCTTCAAGGGAAAACCAACGCATGCTCAAGAGGTAGCAACATTCCCCAGTTTATGACCAATTCAGAGGGGTTCGACACTTTCGTCCATATAACACTTCAAAGGGAGCCACCTTCAGACTAGCTTGATAGCTATTGTTATAAGAGAACTCAGCATACGGGAGAGATTCCTCCCATTTCTTGCCGAAGGAAATGGCACAAGCTTGAAGCATGTCTTCAGAACTTGATTGACGCGTTCAACTTGGCCCTGAGACTGAGGGTGAACTGCAGTGTTGAAAGACAAGTGAGTTCCCATTGCTTCTTGGAAACCTGCCTGGAATCTTGAAGTGAATAGGCTGCCACTGTCTGAACTGATTACCAGTGGAATATCATGGAGTAAAACAATTCTTGACAAATAGAGAGTTGCCAGCTAGCTAGCAGTTATGTTTTCTTTGACGGCCAGAAAAATGTGTGACTTTAGAAAGTCGGTCAATGAAGACAAGAATAGCATCATTACCTTTCTGTGATTTGGGAAATCCGGTGACGAAGTCCATTTCAACATGGTCACATTTTCATTCAGGAATATTAATAGGTTGCAAAGTTCCAGCAGGCCTTTGATGTTCTGCTTTGACTTGACGGCAAATGTCACACTCAGCAACATAGCAAGCAATGTCATGCTTCATGTTTGACCATCAGAATCTCTATCGAATGTCTTGGTACAACGGTACTACTAGGATGAATAGACAGAGGTGTATCATGAGCTTCCTTCATCACCCTCTGAGTCAAATCTAGGTTTTCCTTACTTATTGGCACCACTAGGCGACCTTTGAAGAACAAGGCACCATCATCACCAACAGTGAAGAATGAGGCTCTTCCTTCTGCGAGGTCACATTTAGTCTCCTCGACTTGAGAGTCATGGTGATGTATAGTCTTGATGCTGCCCATGAGATCTGGTTCGATAGCTAGGGTATTGGGAGAACCCTTCGAGACAACACGGAGGTTCATTTTTCTGAATTCTATAGGAGGAGAGCGAGTGAACAAGGAGGAATAATATGGAGGTTCAGCTTCCTGAATTCTTCAACAAGCGAGGGCTGAACTTTGCGAACCTGGAGGTGGCTGCAATATGAATTGTGGCTCAAGGCATCAACCATTATAGTAGCCTTGCATGGGGTATAGGAAATACCCAAGTCAAAATCTACTATGGTCTCCATCCATCTCTGCTGACGAAGGTTCAGGTCTGGCTGAGTAAACAAGTACTTCAAACTTTGGTGGTCAGTGAAGATCTCAGAATGGTTACCGAGAATGGTGGCCACTATTTCAATGCATATATGACAGCAGTAAGCTCGAGGTCATGAACTAGATAGTTCTCCTCATGAGGGAGCAATTGACGAGAGGCATAAGCAATCACTCTGCATTCTTGCATTAGGACACAGCCTAATCCTTGACGTGAAGCATCGCAATAAATGACAAAATCCTTCTAAGAATCTGGGGGAGCAAGCACTGGGGCAGAAGTGAGCTTGTCCTTGAGTGCCTGGAAACTTTCCTTGCATTTGTCTGTCCACTCGAACTTGACGCCTTTGTGAAGTAGGCCATCTAGAGGCTTGGCGGTCTTGGAGAAGTTCTTGATGAATCGACGACAATAGTTGGTGAGTCCGAGAAAACTTCTAACTTGCTTGAAGTTCTTTGGGGCAGTCCAATCGAGAATAACCTGAAGTTTTTCGGAGTTGACGGCAATACCATCCTTGGAGATGACACTCCCGAGATAGATTACTTCGGGAAGCCAGAATTTGCACTTGGAATATTTAGCATAAAGCTGATGCTCTTGAAATTTTTCCAGAACAAGGTGAATTGAATATGTTCAACATGCTCTTCCTTATTCTTGGAATATACAAGGATATCATCCTGATAAACCATGATGAACTAGTCGAGGTATTCCATGTATATATATAGTTCATCGGGCGAGATAAAGTAGCTGGAGCATTGGTTAAGCCGAATGACATGATGGTGTACTCGTATGAACCATATGGAGTCACGAAGGCGGTCTTTGGGATATCATCTTCACGAACACAGATCTGGTGGTAACCCAACCTCAAGTCGAGTTTAGAAAAGACTGATGAACCATCCAATTGATCATACAGAGCATTGATCCGAGGAAGGGGATCTTTATTCTCGATAGTGTCCTGGTTAATAGGACGATAATCTTGGACCAATTGGTTCATGCCACCCTTCTTCTTAAAAAAGGGAGAAGGAGCTCCCCAAGCAGAGGAATTTGGGCAAATGAAACCCTGACGAAGTGAAGTCTCGATTTCCTCCTTAAGCTCAAGGAGTTCATGCGGCGGCATCTTGTAGGGAAACTTGGCAATAGGAGTGGTGCCTGGTTTGAAGTCTATGACAAACTCGACAACTCAAGCAGGAGGTATCCCTGGAAGTTCTTCTGGGAAGATATGTGGGAAGTCGCAAGCGACTAGAATGTTTTCAATTCCTTCAACAGGTGAAGCGTTCAACACATTCAATGCATAAAGACATGCGTCGGCATTTCAAACCAGAGAAGCGTGATAGCTTACTATCTCATCTGAAGGGTGTAGATGGTGGACGATTTTAGTGGCGCAAACGATAGAAGCAGTATGTGCTTTTAACCACTCCATTCCTAGAATGAGGTCAATATTGGAAGACTTCAGTATGATGGGAGAGGCATGGAATTCCAGTCCTTCAATTTCGATGGGGACGTTGTTGCAAACCACGGAGGTTCGACATTGACCCGCAGGGGTGTGTACTAATAATGTAGTGTTCATGTCCTCACATTTAATGTCATGCTTGTATGCAAAATCTTCCGATATGAATGAATGTGACGCTCCTGAATCAAATAAAATAGATGCTGGTACTGAATTAAGCTGGTCTTGAGCTTCATTGAGATCAATGTGATTGGCTTGAACACGACCATAAGGCCTGGCATTGTTCTTGTGGGGCTGAGCATTTCCATGGCCAGTTGTAGGCAGTGCAAGTTGGTTCTGATTTTGGTAGTTGTTCCTGGCAAGGTGACCTGGTTGACCACAATTGTAGCACAGACCATCATTAGGAGTGGGAGAAGGAGCTCGGGGTGGTGCAGCTGGAAGTCTTGGCCGCCTAGGTGGTGGTGGAGGCAGACGAGGTGCATCATAGGACAATCTTGGAGTAGGTGCATCTAGACGATACATGCTGCTTGGAATCCGATCCTACGCTTATGTGAGGGAGGGCCTGATATGTCTCCAATGTATCTATAATTTTTTATTGTTCCATGATGTTATATTATCATTCTTGGATGTTTTACAATCATTTTATAGCAACTTTATATCATTTTTTGGGACTAACCTATTGACATAGTGCCTAGTGCCACTTGCTATTTTTTTGCTTGTTTTTTACATCGCAGAAAATCAATACCAAACGGAATCCAAATGCAGCAAAACTTTTTGGAGAATTTTTCTGGGCCAGAAGACACCCAATGGGCCAAAAAAGTACCTGGGGGTGCTTCAAGGGGAGCAAAACCCATCAAGGTGCGCCCAGGCCACCACGCATGCCCTGGTGGGTGGTGCCCACCTCGATGGCCTCCTGCACTGCCTCTTTGCTCTATAAATACCCCAATATTCTAGAAACCCTAGGGAGTACGAAATTTTGTTCCAACTGTCGTAAGTTCCAGAAGCACGAGATCCAATCTAGAGCTCTTTTCCGGCACTCCACTGGAGGGGAACAGGATCACAGAGGAGTTCATCATCCTCATTGGTGCCTCTCCGATGATGCGTGAGTATTTCACCTCAGACCTACAAGTTCGTAGGCAGTAGCTAGATGGATTCTTCTCTCTTTGTTTCTCAATACAAAGTTCTCTTGGAGATCTATTTGATGTAATGAGTTTGTGTTGGGTGTTTGTTGGGATCCAATGAACTATGAGTTTATGATTAAATTAGCTTTGATATAATATCCATACTTGATTATTATAGCCTCGTATTTCTTCTCTGATATTTGGGTTTCGTTTGGCCAACTTGAACTATTTATCTTGCAATGTGAAGAGGTGCTTTGTGATGGGTTCGATCTTGTATTGTCCTTTCCCAATGACAGAAGGGGCAGCAAGGCACACATGTATCGTTGCTATTAAGGATAAAAAGATGGGGTCTATTCCTACATGAATAGATCTTGTCTACATCATGTCATCGTTCCTATTCCATTACTCTTTTTTTCATGAACTTAATACACTACATGCATGCTGGATTGCAGTCGATGTGTGGAGTAATAATAGTAGATGGAGGCAGGAATCGGTCTACTAATCTTGGACGTGATGCCTATATACATGATCATTGTCTTGGATATCATCATAACTATTCTCTTTTCTATCAATTGCCCAACAGTAATTTGCTACCCATCGTTTGCTATTTTTCGAGAGAAGCCACTAGTGAAATCTACGGCCCCCGGTCTATTTTCCGATCATATACTTTCAGATCTATTTTTCCATTTGCCTTTTCCTTTATTTGCAACTTTTATTTTCAGATCTATATTATGAAAAAGCCAAAAAAACTCACTGAATTTTATTTTCCGTTGTTCTATTTGCCACTACTCATCTATCCTTTTACCAATCAACTATCCGGCAGGGATTGACAACTCCTCTTACACGTCGGGTTGCAAGTATTTGTTATTTGTGTGCAAGAACCATTTACATAGTGTTGATTGGTCCTCTCACTGGTTCGATAACCTTGGTCTCATCACTGAGGGAAATACCTACCATAGATGTGCTGGATCATCCCTTCCTCTTTGGGGAAATACGACGTAGTTCAAGCGATATCAAAAGGAATTTCTGGCGCCGTTGTCGGGGAGGCCTCATCAACATCTATTAGGTTCCTAATCACAAATCTCATCTCCTTGCAATTTACATCATTTGCCATTTTCCTCTCATTTTCATCTCCCCCACTTCACAAAAAATTGTTGTTTTATTCACCCTCTTTTTCGTTCACCATTTTCTCGCCAGATCTATTTTTGTTTGCAATCTTGCTTGCGTAGTCATGATGCCTCAACGAAAAAACTATGATGTTCCTTATCCCAATATCTTTCTTGAAACTGAGAAAAGTTCTAAGGAATATATGACTACACAATTTGAGAAAAATAAATATTTTACTGAAGAGCTTAAGGAACACTCTGTTGTGTTGGATGCTATAACAAGACAACTTGATGATATTAGTAGAGAAGTTTGCAATCTCCAATCTAAGTATGCCTTTGCTAAAAGTTTTTTAGGAAAAATATCCCATGCACAAGCTACGCTAGTTAACCAAATGGCTGCTAAACCAATCTCTTTAGAAGATAAAAATGATGAAGATCTTAAAATGATTGGTGTTTCTTCTATTGATTCTTTGTTTAGTAAAGTTAAAATTGATGTTAAAGGGCCTGGAGAAAGTCAACTTTAGCTAGAAGGCATCCTGATAATTCGAAGGGTGAAAATCTTGTTGAGAAAATTGATAAAAGTGGGTTTGTAGAGGTCAAAACTTTAACTAGTGATGTGCCCACTCTTTTGGATTACAAGAAATTTAATTACGATAATTGCTCTTTGATTGATTGTATCTGTTTGTTGCAATCCATAATAAATTCACCTCATGCCTATGAACAAAACTAAGCTTTTACTAAACATATTTTTGATGCCATGATGAAAGCTTTGGAAGAGAAGTTAGAATTAGAAGTTTCAATTACTAGAAAATTACATGATGAATGGGAAACTACTATCAAAGTCAAGATTAAAAATTATGAGTGTTTTGCTTTGTGTGACTTGGGTGCTAGTGTTTCCACAACTCCAAAATCTTTATGTGATGTGCTTGGTCTTACCGATATTGAAGATTGTTCTTTAAATTTGCACTTGGCAGATTCCACTATTAAAAAACCTTTGGGAAGAATTAATGATGTTCTTATTCTTGCAAATAGGAATTATGTGCCCATCAATTTTATTGTGCTTGATATTGATTGCAATCTGTCTTGTCCAATTATACTTGGTAGACCGTTTTTACGCACTATAGGTGTTGTGATTGATATGAAAGAGGGGAATATTAAATTCCAATTTCCTTTGAGAAATGGTATGAAACACTTCCCTAGAACAAGAATTAGGCCACCTTATGAATCAATCATGAGGGCATCTTGTGGGCCTAGAACCAAAGATGACAACACTTGAGATCTATGTGTTATGCCTAGCTAGGGGTGTGAAACGATAGCGCTTGTTGGCAGGCAACCCAACTTGTATATTTTTTCTTTTTGGTTTTCTTGCTGTTTTCCAATAATTACACAAATATGCATATGGTTAGATGTGTTTTTGTGGTTTAAATTAGTGTTTGTGCCAAGCAAACTCATTGGGATGATTTGGTTGATAGTTGATTTGATTGCGTTGAAAATCAGAAGAAAAAAAATGTGCCAGTGTCAGAATTGTTGACGGCTACTGGAACGTGATCAATTCTTGAAATTTTTACACGTTATCAAGGTACAAATTGCCCACGTTGTCCTCATTTTCAGAATTTTTAGAGTTACAAAAGTATGACTAAAATTGTGTCTTTATAGACAGTTCTGTTTTTGACAAATTCTATTTTCGTTGTGTTATGTGCTTATTTTAATGAATCTATGGGTTTTTTTGAAGAATTTTTTCCATGTAAAAGTTAGAATACAGTAGATATAATACAATAACAAAATATGAATTGGTTTTCTATAGTACCTAAAGTAAAGATTGGTTTTGTTATACTAACGGATCTCACGAAGTTTGGTTGAGTTTTGTGTGATTGAAATTTTCAAATTTTGGGTCAGATCACGATGGATGAAGGAATATGGAGTAGCAAAAGACTAAGCTTGGGTATTCCCAAGGAACCCCTAGGTAATATTCAATAAGTATGAAGCAACTAAGCTTGGGGATGCCCCCGAGTGTCATCCCCTCTTTCTTCTAACAACCATCAGTATTTTACTTGGAGCTATATTTTTATTCGTCACATATCATGAGTTTTTGCTTGGAGCATCTTGTATGATATGAGTCTTTGCTTGTTTTTATTTTTAGTTTGTGTCATCTATCCTTGTTGAACACAGTTATTTGAGAAAGCCAATTGATGCTATGCTTGCTCTTTATGCTTCACTTAAATTTTTTGAGAGCTATGGAATTGCTCTAGTAGTTCACTTATATCTTTTTAAGCACAGTGTGTTTTAATGTTTTTGAAGAAATGCGCTCATGCTTCACTTAGAATTATTTGAGAGTTAGTAAAATTTTAAAAGAAATTCTCTCTTGCTTCACGTAGATTATTTTGAGAGAAAGAAAATTTTATGCTCATGTTCTTCACTTAGATTTGTTTGAGCTTATCAAAAGTAACATATGAAACTAGTTCCAAAGTGATAGATATTCAAGAGGGATATAATAAAAAAATCATGAAGATCATTGGACAAAATAAACTTGATTCTTCGTAATAGTTTTGAGATATGACGATAGTGACATGTGAGTCATGTTAATGAGTAATTATGTTTTAGTAAGAATATTGATGTTAAGGTTCGTGATTCCCTATGCAAGCATGAAAGTCAATAGTTATGCAATAAAATTACATCCTACTTGTGGTCCATTATTCAGTGTTAGTTATGCTCAATGCTCGCTTATGTGATTTTTCGTTTCTTGGTTGGTCGCTTCTCAATCTATTTTTTAGCCTCCACTTGTACTAAGTAGAAATACTACTTGTGCATCCAAAATCATTAAACCAGGTTTTGCCATATGAGTCCGCCATACCTACCTATATGCGGTATTTCCTGTCGTTCTAAGAAAATTTGTAAGTGCCATCTCTAAATTTCAAAATAAACTTCTCTTTTGCGTGCATGTATCGCTCATAAGGTGATAGAGGCAAAGGTGTCCCATCTTTCGAAGAGATGGTGATTATCGTTTTCGGAGGAGTAGACTTTGATGATCCGACTACGAACATGCAAAGACGTCGCGCCTTAGCAATCGCTAAACCAACTCCGAGAGGTTATTGACCACGCCGGAGCACGATCAACCTGACCACGAGGGTCTATTTCCTACAAGCAAACAAAGAACAAGCAAGAAACTGAGATTGCAATCTGGATATTGCGAATATAAGAGGAAAGCTTTATTGATCAAGGTGGGGTTCTGTGACGCCTTTGTCTGGTCGTTGAACACAAACAAAGTAAGCGAAGTTGCGGCTATGGCGGTCTTTAATCTAAACAAAACCCAAAGTCTAAACGACGCCCTAAGGGTTGTATATATGGAGGAAGAGGGGGAATTTCGTGGCCCTTGCAGGAGGGGTCCGAAACCAACCCTAACTCTTGTTTCCCCACACATACATACTCTAAAAATAGCCTATACTCAAGTATTTCGAAATTACATGGGCCTGGCCCAATAATAAGGTGACGCAACACCCATAATAGCCTCTGGATGAAATTTATGAAGTGGAACCTTGTATATTCCGTCCAAGGCTTCACGCACGCATTATGGTGGCTTCAAAGTCATGAAATCATCACTTGGAACTCCATTCTTGTTCCCCTTGCGCATGCCATCATCTCCATGCTTGATCTTGCTCCAATGATCATCCTTCTTGTCCAAGCCAGGCCCTTCATTTGTAAGCAAGACAAATGTATCCAATTTAGGCAGCATCATATTCTCATGAACATTAGAATCATTACCAAGAAACGAAAGTACCTGGTAATTTAATTGGCGTGTGCGAGCTCTAGTAATTGGTCCTGTATATGTATCAGTAGGGGCTATGGGTGTAACTTTGTTAGTGATGTCCTCATCATCCTCCCCTTCTTGAATTGAAGTCGTCCTCGACGGAAGCTCATCTTCCTCACTAAGTAAGGCTTCAAATCTGCAATGTTAAAAGTAGGACTAACCCCAAAATCTGCACGCAACTCAAGTTTATTTGCCTTATCATTAACTTTTTTCTAACACCTTAAAAGGACCATCAGCACGTGGCATTAGCTTTGACTTGCGCAAATTAGGAAACCTATCCTTACGCAAATGTAACCAAACAAGATCTCCAGGTGCAAAGACAACACGTTTTCTACCCTTATCTCCAACAAGTTTATATTTAGCATTCATGCGCTCAATATTTTCCTTAGTTAACTCATGCATTTTTAAGATCATTTCGGCATGTTGTTTAGCATCAAAATTAACCTTCTCCGAAGATGGAAGAGGCAACAAATCAATAGGTGCACGAGGTAAGAAACCATACACAATTTCAAAAGGGCACATCTTAGTAGTAGAATGCAACGGACGATTATAAGCAAATTCGATATGAGGCAAGCATTCTTCCCACATTTTCTTGTTATTTTTCAAAACAGCCCTAAGCATAGTAGATAAAGTACTATTGACTACTTCAGTTTGTCCATCAGTTTGGGGGTGACATGTAGTACTAAAAAGCAGTTTAGTCCCCAACTTAGCCCATAAACATCTCCAAAAGTGGCTAAGAAATTTAGTATCATGATCTAAAACAATAGTATTTGGCACACCATGCAAGCGAATAATTTCACGAAAGAACAAATCAGCAGCATTAGAAGCATCATCGCTTTTATGACATGGTATAAAGTGTGCCATTTTCGAGAACCTATCCACGACAACAAATATGCTATCCCTCCCCTTCTTTGTTCGAGGTAAACCCAAAACAAAGTCCATACATATATGTTCCCAAGGAATACTAGAGACAGGCAAAGGCATATATAAACCATGAGGATTGAGTCGTGACTTATCTTTTTGACATGTAGTGCAGCGAGCAACAAAACGCGCAACATCCCGTCTCATCTTTGGCCAAAAGAAATGTGTAGCAAATACGTCCTCCGTCTTCTTCACGCCAAAGTGTCCCATTAATCCTCCTCCATGCGCCTCATGTAACAACAAAATACGAACAAAGCTAGCTAGAATGCATAGCTTGTTAGCACGAAACACAAATCCATCATTAACGACAAACTTGTTCCATGTTCTCCCATCTTTACAATTTTGCAATACATCTTTAAATTCAGCATCATGCACATATTGATCTTTGATGGTCTCCAAACCAAATATTTTAAAGTCAAGTTGTGAAAGCATAGTATAACGACGAGACAATGCATCAGCAATAACATTTTCTTTTCCCTTCTTGTGGTTAATAACATAAGGGAAAGTCTATATGAATTCAACCCATTTAGCATGTCTACGGTTCAGTTTTTCTTGACTTTTAATGTGCTTCAAAGATTCATGATCAGAATGTATAACAAATTCTTTGGGCCATAAATAATGTTGCATGTTTCCAAAGTCTGAACAAGAGCATATAATTCCTTGTCATAAGTAGAATAATTCAGACTAGGTCTAGTCAATTTTTCAGAAAAGTATGCAACAGGTTTACCATCTTGTAATAACACACCTCCTAACCCAATTCCACTAGCATCACATTCAAGCTCAAAAGTCTTATTAAAATCAGGAAGTTCGAGTAAAGGAGCATGTGTCAACTTATCTTTCAATACCGTGATTGCTTCTTCCTGTGCAGTACCCCAAACAAAATGCACATCCTTCTTTGTAAGCTCATTGAGAGGTGCAGCAATGGTGCTGAAATCTCTCATAAAACGCCTATAGAATCCAGCGAACCAAGGAAACTCCTCACGTGTGTGACTGTTTTGGGCTGCGGCCAACTCTCAATAGCTTCAATCTTAGCTTTATCAACCTCAATTCTATGTGGAGTAACAACATAGCCAAGACAAGATACTCGGTCGGTGAAAAAGGTGCACTTTACAAGGTTACCAAACAAACGTGCATCATGTAGAGCAATAAAAACAGCACATAAATGTTCCAATTGTTTCTCCAAAGATCTGCTATAAATCAATATATCATCAAAGTAAACTACCACAAATCGTCCAGTGAACACTACTGCAGGATGGTCCAAACGTGACACTACAATCAGAGACCCTTCGAAGAAACTGTGTGCGATGCAATAATCGCAAACGGTGGTGTAAAAACCCATCAAAAAAGGTGCAAAACGTTTGCGATGACAGATGCATCAAACACGGTTCAGAATTTAGTTGTGTGTGCGATGCAGGGCATATGGTTCAGCTCAATTAACTGTTTGGGATGAGGAGGCACAAAAGAAACGGGCAGCCAGATGAAGGCGTGTGCGATATACAGCATACTGTTCACTGGGATGAACTGTGTGTGATTAGGCAACACAATGGAAACGGTTCAATTGAACAAGATGTGTGTGATACGCGGCAAACAGGTCCGTAATCTGAAATGTGTGCGAAGACCAATAATAACACAAATGATTGTTGCTAATAAGCTATGTGAATTGCTCTTCCTACAGTAGAATAACATGTATATATATATATAACTGAAATAAACATCCAGTTACATAAGTGACTATACAGATCATTCGCACACACCTCAATAAACAATTGCATGCATATTAAAGTAGAAGAAATGATCATCTAGTCTTCTACTTCTTGTGACGCTCCCGCCACTGCTATGTGGCTCGATCCCTCATATGGGTCAGGAAGAAGACAATTCCTCATGTCAACGATCCTCCTGTACATCTCATAGCTTGTGTACGCGTCCATGGCCGCGTACTTGACATGTTGTTCATCCAGTCTCTTATGCCACACACTGTGCCAGGCGTTCTTGTCCTTATTGCCCTCTTGCTTCATCTTCTCATAGTAGGGGTCAATGATGGATGAGGCGAGGTCAACCAGGGAGTTTAGTTTGCTTTTGTCGCTGCCCCAGACCTTGTAGTGGTGCTGGATGTTGACAAGATTCGGGCATTTTAAGTCTGAAACCCTGAGCGCTTTTAGATCGTTGGTGGTGTCCACTATAGCGAAACTGTAGTCGGAGCTATTGATGAACCTGGAGAAACGCTCGCAAGAACTTGTGGCAAGGTGGAAGCGGTAGACGAGGACATCACGTCGCACGGACAACTGGGCGATGACAACCTTCTGATCGTGCCCCGCATGACCAATGGTGTACTCGAGGTCGAAGCCGACCACTCGGTACTTGTCCTCAGCAAGGAACTGCTCCATAGTTTGGATGGAGCTCTCCACCGAGACTGGATCGTTCGTGTACACCACCAAGACGGCCTTCCCCCTCACGTGGGTGTCCACTATGTGATGCGTGGTGAACTGCCCGCCGTTGTCGTCGTCGGCCGCTGGGAGCGCCATTGGAACCACGGGGATCACCATTGGAACCGCTAGATGTACTCTATGCATGTGTCCTCGTGGGTGTGCTTATTGTGTCGTGTGAGATGAAGGTAAATTGCCGCAGGAATAAAAGTGGGCCGGGCGGCGTGGATTCTCGGTGCGTCTGCATGGCAGTTTTTGCAGCAGGTAACTGCATCATCGCACCGCGCCCGGCGCAAGCGCTTGCACACGAACGTGCGTGATCGTGCGCGTGAAGGGACGAGGGCAGAGCACCCGGAGGGACACGAGAGCAGACCGCGCACGCCAGGACACGGGCAGAGCGCGCCGCGGCCGCCTGAACCGCAAGCAACCACACACATAGACCAGTTGAACACGACGGAAAAGGTCGCCTATAAGCCGGCCGACAGTTGCGTCGCTGCATAGAGAGCGGCCGTGTGGTACCACCTCTGTCTAGTCTATAGTCTCCTTTATATTCCGTGCCATACTTTGCCCTCAAATTTAACCAACAAAATGTTAATGCATGTTTTAAAAATTATATAATTGGAAACTATGTTGAAATACAAATCCACCTATATAATCTTTGGCGACATGGATTCGTATTTTATTAGTTAAATCATACTTATAAACCAGGACGATGGTATAGTAGGTAATTAAATCACAAACGTTTTTTATTAACCGTATGTGTACGTGGCCTTTCGTCCTCCTCTCGCACGTCTTGTCGCCCTGCTGCTACAGACGGCTTACATCGCAAGCTTGCGCAGCGCGCGGGGGCGTTCTTTTTGCCAAATGGTGGCGCCCATGAATCATCGGTGAGCCCATTCCCACGCAACCTCGCCGGTTCCCGCGCAAGCTTCCTGTCCGACTCGATGAAATCCCCCAAAATCCCAATTCTTACCGGCCTGCTATAAAAACCCTCACGGCCGGCGAGTCCTGCGTCGCATTTTCACCTCCATCCTTGTAGCTTATCTCCTTTGCTTCTTCCACATTCACCAATGGCACCAACCCGTCATCGTCGCTCAGCCACTCCGTAGTAGTAGTAGTAGTAGTAGTAGCAGTAGTAGTAGTAGTAGTAGTAGTAGTAGCAGTAGTAGCAGTAGCAGTAGTAGCAGTAGTAGTAGTAGCAGTAGCAGTAGTAGCGGTAGCAGTAGTAGCAGTAGTAGTAGCAGTACTAGTAGCAGTAGTAGTAGTAGTAGTAGTAGTAGTAGTAGCAGTAGTAGTAGTAGCAGCAGCAGCAGC
>LR738711.1:483245673-483320444 GCA_902687465.1 Secale cereale
AGCAGCAGTAGCAGTAGCAGTAGCAGTAGCAGTAGTAGCAGTAGCAGTAGCAGTAGCAGTAGAAGTAGTAGTAGAAATAGCAGTAGTAGTAGCAGGAGTAGTAGCAGGAGTAGCAGGAGTAGTAGTAGCAGGAGCAGGAGTAGTAGCAGGAGCAGCAGCAGCAGGAGTAGCAGGAGCAGCAGCAGCAGCAGTAGTAGTAGTAGTAGTAGTAGTAGTGCCATGCATTTCCATGGCCATTCCGAGATATATTGCCATGCAACTTTCCACCGTATTGTTCATATGACACGCTTCATATTGTCATAGTGCCATGCATGATCATGTAGTTGACATTGTATTTGTGGAAAAGCCACCATGCATAATTTTTCATACATGTCACTCTTGTTTCATTACACATCCCGGTACAGCGCCGGAGGCATTCATATAGAGTCATACTTTGTTCTAGTATCGAGTTATAAATTAATAAAAGTGTGATGATCATCATTATTAGAGCATTGTCCCATGTGAGTAAAGGCCAATACAAAAAGAGATGGCCCAAAAAATAGAGAGGGGCTAAAAAAAGAGAAAGCCCCTCCAAAAAATGAGAGAAAAGAGAGAAGGGACAATTGCTACTATCCTTTTCCACACTTGTGCTTCAAAGTAGAACCATGTTCTTCATGATAGAGAGTCTCATGTTTAGTCACTTTCATATACTAGTGGAAATTTTCATTATAGAACTTGGCTTGTATATTCCAACGATGGGCTTCCTCAAATGCCCTAGGTCTTCATGAGCAAGCAAGTTGGATGCACACCCACTTAGTTTCTTTTGTTGAGCTTTCATACATTTTTAGCTCTAGTGCATCCGTTGCATGGCAATCCCTACTCACTCACATTGATATCTATTGATGGGCATCTCCATAGCCCGTTGATACGCCTAGTCAATGTGAGACTATCTCCCTCCTTTTTGTCTTCTCCACAACCATCTCTCTATTCCACCCATAGTGCTATGTCCATGGCTCACGCTCATGTATTGCGTGAAAGTTGAAAGGTTTGAAAGAATAGAGTATGAAAACAAGTGCTTGGCTGAAATCGGGGTTGTGCATGATATGAATATTTTGTGTGATGAAGAGGGAGCATAGCCAGACTATATGATTTTGTAGGGATAACTTTCTTTAGCCATTGTATTTTGAGAAGACGTGATTGTTTTGTTAGTATGCTTGAAGTATTATTATTTCTTATGTCAATATAGACTTTTATCTTGAATCGTTCATATCTGAACATTCATGCCACAATTAAGGAAATTACATAGAGAAACTATGTTGGTTAGCATTCCACATCAAAAATTCTGTTTTTATCATTTACCTACTCGAGGACGAGCAGGAATTAAGCTTGGGGATGCTTGATACGATCTCCAACGTATCTATAGTTTTTGATTGTTCCATGCTATTATTTAAGATGTTTTGGATGTTTAATGGGCTTTGTTATACACTTTTATATTATTTTTGGGACTAAACTATTAACCTAAAGACCCAGTCCAGATTGCTGTTTTTTTTCTATTTCAGGGTTTTACAGAAAAAGAATATCAAACGGAGTCCAAACGGAATGAAACTTCGGGAGAGATATTTTTGGTGCAAAATACGCACGGAAGATTTGAGAACCACGCCAGGGGAGCCTTGGTGTTGGCTGCGAAGTTCTTATTTTTTTGTGCAGGTGCGAGGGATTCGCGCACGGTCTCCTACTGGATTGATACCTTGGTTCTCAAAAACTAAGGGAAATACTTACGCTACTGCGTTGCATCACCCTTTCCTCTTCGAGGGAATACAACGCAAGCTCGATAAGTAGCAATGTCCAATTGTCGTGGGTAGAATTTTGTATTGTTGTGCAAGTGCTATATTCCTAGTTCTTAATCATGCTTGGTTTGGGTAAATTGGTTTCCCGTGTGGCGTCAATTAATCTGATGAATCTGCAATGTGCTTATTTTTCATCAACATATTTTACTGATAGCATGTGAACCCTTACTTAACCTGATGACTAACTACCTTATATGTGTTGCAGGGAAACAATGGGAAGAACTGAGGTTTATAATCGAGGTTAGCGCGTGCATGGTCCGTTGTCTAATAGCACATTATTGTGCAATTGCAGGAACCATTCTAATATTTTGGGTTTTAACAATTTGTTCTTGCACATGTAGGTCCTGCTGTCAAAGGTTTTGACCCACTGTTCGACCCTTTTTGCATATGGGGAAATGAGTTGTCCTTGAATATCAATCAAATCAAGAAACTCAAAAAGATTGTTAGGATAAAGAAATTAGCGACAAAAACAACAAGATCTTTGTCTGCACAATGAAGAAGACATCCGTTCACTACAAGATAGTACTAACTATTATACCTTGCCTTTTTTTTATTCCTTTGCCCCATTTCCAATATAGAGAAGATATTTATGCACATCATTGTTTTCAGTATTGAAGTGTTCCTGAAGAGGACGAAGGACGGACGGTCAATCATCCACAGGCATTGTCCTAATGTTGCAAAGACCTTCAACATGAATGAAGGCTCAATATTCGCCTTCCTCTTCAGCAGTTTTCCAGATGAGATGCATCTATCTATAAACCGTCTATGATGCTAATTTCGAAAGGTTCTACATGTTGCATGTGGAACTTGCTGCTGGTGCAGTTGTGTAATGGGGTAGCCGAGTGCTGAACCTATATCATGTTGTACTCTAATGTATTTCAATTATGAAATTCTGCTTCCTTAATATGGAAATGAAAAATATTGTGTGCTTAATATGAAATATCAATTATATTAATAAATGGATTATGAATAATCAGATAATTAGCCTGCTAATGGCGAATTAGCCTACTAATTGTGTTCTGCTATTGCAAACGGTTGTTGAAAAAAATACCATGGGCGATGACCGCAGGCAACGCACACAGTTTCTAGGAATAAATCATGTTGGATCAATGAACAATCACACATGACTTCCTCTCGAAAACTGTTTGCGTTACGCCACCTTGCGCAAACGTTTACCACATAAAAACTGTGTGTGATGGACAGCCTTTTCCACAAAGTTTCTTCTACGGACCGTGTGTGATACATTCAATAACGCAAACGATTTAACGGGAAAAATTGTGTGTGATGTACCTGTGAACGGAAACGTTTTCCTTGGAGCGACTATGTGGGATGTGCATACGAACGGAAACGTTTAGCGGGGATGGACTGTGTGGAATGTACTTGCGACTGGAAATAATTTCGACGTATAATTATATTTTTTTAGCTCTAATGTATGTATTTCCGTATTTGAGTGCTCGCCGGTCGCACACGACCTCATTTTGCCGAACGTGTGTGCCAGGAGGGCATATCCCCGATAGTTTCTGGGTCGTGTGGAAAGGACCCCCCTATCGCCCACACTCACTTGGCGACGGTTCCAAATGCCATCGCGGAAAGGGGTTTTAAACCTTTTGTATAGGACCGACGCGCACCAGTGGAAAGCATGTAAAACTTCATTCATTAATCTCATGAAAGTACTAGGTGCATTAGTTAACCCAAAAGGCATGACTAACCACTCATATAATCCAAACTTAGTTTTAAATGTTGTTTTCCATTCATCTTCCAATTTCATACGAATTTGATGGTATCCACTACGCAAATCAACTTTGGAGAATGTTGTAGAGCCACTCAATTCGTCAAGCATATCATGTAGCCTAGGAGTAGGATGATGATAACGAATAGTAATATTATTAATGCCTCTACAATCAACACACATACACAATGTACCATCCTTTTTGGCACTAGAATAATAGGAACATCAGAAGGACTAAGGGATTCGCGCATATAACCTTTGACGAGTAGCTCATGTACTTGACGCATAATCTCCTTGGTCTCCTCTGGATTGGTACGGTATGGTGCGCGGTTGGGTAGCGATGCACCGGGAATTAAGTCAATCTGATGCTCAATCCCTCGATTAGGTGGTTATCCCGATGGCACGTCTTGTGGAAAGACGTCCGCAAACTCTTGAAAAATGTTAGTGATAGCAGGAGGCACAGAGGAAGGCACGTCCTCGAATGAAAATAATGCCTCTTTGCACACAAAATCATAGCAAACATATGTTGAAATCTAGATCATCACTATAAGATTTGGTGGCAAATAAACATCCACTTTTTAATTTAATTTCAGATGCAACATGAGATGATGGTGTGTTATTAGGCTTCATTTGTTGCTCAAATTCTTTTGCCGCAATCTGGTTTTCACTCTTATTTTGCTCCTGTTTCGCTCTATTAGCTCTATTAATATCATCTTTCAAAATGGAATCAGGAGACAGAGGAAGCAAAGTAATACGTTTATCCTTATGAACAAGAGTATATTGAATGTTTCTACCATGGTGTACAGAATTTTTATCAAATTGCCATGGTCTACCAAGTAATAAGGAACATGCTTGCATGGGTACCACATCACAATCAACATAATCAGCATATGTATAGACACTAAAATGCACACGGACAGTACATGTTACCTTAACCCGTTGTTGTTGAACCATTGGATGTAGTAAGGATGTGGATGTGATCTTGTGGTGAGAGATAGATTCTCCATCATCGCCATGCTAGCCAAGTTGTTGCAGCTCCCTCCATCTATGATGACGTGAACATAACGTTCCTTCACAACTCCCTTTGTATGGAACAAATTATGCCTCTGATTTTGCTCCGCTTGTGTGACCTGCACACTCAAAACACATTGAGCAACTAAATATTCATACCTGTCAGCATCTTTAGGAGCCATGTATTGTGTCTCATTTTCAGAATCGTCTCCACCGTGTTCTTCACGTGTAATAAGAGCCAAAATCTCCTCATCATAGTGACTAGCGGACTCATAACCACCATCCTCAGTAGCAACTAGCAAGCATGACACACTGAGATGGGCATTTGCTCGCATAGTGACCACGCCAGTGCAACGACAACATATAACATCATGTGTTGGCCCTGTGGATGCCATGGATGAAGAAGAGCTCTGCGCAGGACCGGAAGGTGTACTCCTGGCTAATGGTGGTGGTGCATGTTTGCCTTTATCACGGCTAGAAGTGACGGATGAAGTAGGCGGTGGTGCAGCCGGACGTGTCGACGTAGAGGATGCACGCGGTGTCCATGATGAAGGTCGACCTGCAGAAAAATTAGTTCGCGCCAAGGCCTGTCGATCATGCACTTCACGTCCAGCTTTGCAAGCAAGATGGAATAAACGAGTGATATTATTATACTCCTTATACTCTAGAATTGTCTGAATCTCTCTATTTAAGCCACCCATAAACCATGCAAGCATAGCCTCATTATCCTCAAAAATACCACATCTAATCAGGCCAGTTTGTAATTCCTGATAATATTCCTCCACAGATTTTTTTTCCTTGTCTTAAATGCTACAGTTTTTGAAGTAATTCACGTTGATAATATGGTGGAACCCAACGAGTACGCATAGCAGTTTTCAAAGCAGCCCAAGTAGTTGGAATATTATTCGGATATAATCTATGATATTCAGACCACCACACACAAGCAAAACAAGTGAAAGCACAAAGAATAGCAGCAACACATCTCTCCCCAGGATATTCTAAACATGTAAAATGAATGTTGTTCGGTTTCTAACTCCCAAGTTATATATATAGGATGGGTCTATTCTCATAACACCCCTTAAGACCTTATTCTCATAACAAAAACCTTATTCTCATAACACCCCCACTTAAATAGGTTTCTAGCGAGGAGCGCCTCGAGGAAAGCAACCACTGCCCCGCCTCCTACCCCGCGCTGCCGCCCCGCCTCCTTCCCCAACACCGTCGCGCCGGCTCCTACCCTGATGCAGTGCGGTTCGGAAGCGCAAAAAAATGCTCGCTGCCATTATTCGTCGGTTGCACCATTTTCAAAACTGCTCTTAAACCGTGCGGAATCTCGAAAAGTGTTCAATATGGCGAAGTTGCGTCTACTCCATAGATTTTCAACCGTATATTACACGCATAATTCCGATAAACGGTTAAAAAACTAGAGCAAAAAAGGTACCGAAAAAATAACACGTACAGTTTTTTCAAACATGCAGTTCACCGTTTTCAAAACTGCTCTTAAACCGTGCGGAATCTCAAAAAGTGTTCAACATGGCGAAGTTGTGTTTACTCCATAGCTTTTCAATGGTATATTACACGCATAATTCCGATAAACGGTTAAAAAACTAGAGCAAAAAAGGTACTGAAAAAACAACACGTACAGTTTTTTCAAACATGCAGTTCACCGTTTTCAAAACTGCTCTTAAACCGTGCGGAATCTCGAAAAGTGTTCAACATGGCGAAGTTGCGTTTACTCCATAGCTTTTCAACGGTATATTACATGCATAATTCCGATAGACGGTTAAAAAACTAGAGCAAAAAAGGTACTGAAAAAACAACACGTACAGTTTTTTCAAACATGCAGTTCACCGTTTTCAAAACTGCTCTTAAACCGCGCGGAATCTCGAAAAGTGTTCAACATAGCGAAGTTGCGTCTAATCAATAGCTTTTCAACGGTATATTACACGCATAATTCCGATAAACGATTAAAAAACTAGAGCAAAAAAGGTACCGAAAAAACAACACGTACAATTTTTTTCAAACATGCAGTTCACTGGTCTCTGTGTTACAGTAACATCCAGTTCGGAAGCGCAAAAAAACGCGTCGATTTGGGTGTCCCGAAAAACAGAGTTTCCGCGTTTTTGTAATTTCAAAACTGCTCTTAAACCATAATGAATTAGAGGGGGTATTCTACATGAAAAAGTAGCATCTCGACGATATCTTTCCAACGGTGTATCATTTGGATCATTTCGACCAACGTTTTGTAAAAATTTCACGAAAAACGGCCACTGCCCATCGTAGTCAGCCGCACGATTTTCAAATTTAACTAAAAATCGTAAGGAATCTAAAAAACATTTCAACATATGAAAGATGCGCCTCGTTCGTAGCTTTCTAACGGTATATTACACGCCTTGTTTCAACAAACGGTTAGAAAACTGGAGTGAAAACAGTACCGAAAATTTGAAAAATTTCAAAAAATACAATTCCACGATTTAGTAAATTCAAAAGTGCTCATAAACCGTAGCGGATTAGAAAAAATAATAGATATGAAAAAGATGCGCGCCGACGATACCTTTCCAACGGTGTATCATACGTTTCATTCTGATGAGCGGTTTAGAAAAAAACGCAAAAAAACGCTCGCTGCCATTCGTTGTGAGCCGCACGATTTTCGAAACTGCTCTTAAACTATGATAAATTTTGAAAAGATTTCAACATGGCGAAGTTGCGTCTACTCCATAGCTTTTCAACGGTATATTACACGCATAATTCCGATAAACGGTTAAAAAACTAGAGCAAAAAAGGTACCAAAAAAACAACACGTACAGTTTTTTCAAACATGAGGTTCTATTGCAGTATCTATGTAGTGCGCATAGCTTTCCAATGCAGTAAAACAAAGCAGTTCGGAAGTGTTATGAGAATATTATTCTCATAATGTTATGAGAATAGACCGGCTGTATATATATATCAGGAACATATCTAACCTCAAATGGTGGAATATTCAATTTTAGTTTAGGGAGATTGTCATGATCTCGTACCTGAGGGTGTGGTGCAGCCCTACCATTGCGATTATTTGCATGTGGACGACCTCGTTGTTGTGGTGCTGGTAGTTGCACGTAGTTCTGATTTTGATCAACCTCATCCTCGTAATCTCCCGCGTAATCATCCTCCTCCTCAACAGTAGCAGGAGCCACAAAAGTATCAACAGCACCAGCAGGAAAGTATTGGGAACTCTAAGTCGTTTTCGTTGACAGGAAAAGTATGCCTCTCAAAAAATGTATCTCTCAATTTAAGTTTGAGCTCTAGCACCTCTATAAATCCCTACTTCTCTCTGCGAAGGGCCTTTCTGTTTACTTTATGCATTTTTTTTATTGGAGTCTCCATTTTCTCTTATAAAGCACCAACTAAGGGGAACTATGATTGTACTTGAGCATTGGATGTAGTAATATGCGAGTGTGTTTCATGAATGGATCAATGATTGAGCATGCTGGGCGAGGGATAACTTGTTTTAGTATTGATATTTTGGAACACAGGGTTGCTTGTTGGTATGATTGAGTATTAAAGTATTCATGTCAAAACTAGACTATTGCCTTGAACCATATAAAAGTGCAAATGTCCATGCTACAAAAGAAAAGAATATGTGATGAACATGTTAGGCAGCATTCCACATCAAAAATTCTGTTTTTATCATTTACCTACTCGAGGACGAGCATGAACTAAGCTTGGGGATGCTGCTACGTCTCTAATGTATCTATATTTTTTTATTGTTCCATGTTGTTATATTATCATTCTTGGATGTTTTACAATCATTTTATAGCAAATTTATATCATTTTTTCGCACTAACCTATTGACATAGTGCCCAGTACCAGTTGTTGTTTTTGCTTGTTTTTTACATCACAGAAAATCAATACCAAACGGAGTCCAAACGCAGCGAAACTTTTTGGAGTATTTTTCTTGGGCCAGAAGGCACCCAATGGGCCAAAGAAGCACCTGGGAGGTGCTCCTGAAGGAAATATGCCCTAGAGGCAATAACAAAGTTGTTATTTTATATTTCCTTATGTCATGATAAATGTTTATTATTCATGCAAGAATTGTATTAATCAGAAACTTGATACATGTGTGGATACATGGACAAAACACCGTGTCCCTAGTAAGCCTCTACTAGACTAGCTCGTTAATCAAAGATGGTTAGGTTTCCTAACCATATACATGTGTTGTCATTTGATGAACTGGGTTACATCATTAGGAGAATGATGTGATGGACAAGACCCATCCGTTAGCTTAGCATAATGATCGTTCAGTTTTACTGCTATTGCTTTCTTCATGTCAAATACATATTCCTCCGACTATGAGATCATGCAACTCCCGGATACTGGAGGAATGCCTTTTGTGCTATCGAACGTTACAACGTAACTGGGTGATTATAAAGATGCTCTACAGGTATCTCTGAAAGTGTTTGTTGGGTTGGCGTGAATCGAGATTAGGATTTGTCACTCCGAGTATCACAGAGGTATCTCTGGGCCCTCTCGGTAATACACATCATAATAATCCTTGCAAGCAAATGACTAATGAGTTAGTCACGTGATGATGTATTACGGAACGAGTAAAGAGGCTTGTCGGTAACGAGATTGAACTAGGTATCAAGATACCGACGATCGAATCTTCAGCAAGTAACATACCGATGACAAAGGGAATAATGTAGGTTATCATACCGGTTCAAGCAACAAAGATCTTCGTAAAATATGTGGGAGCCAATATGAGCATCTAGGTTCCGCTATTGGTTATTGGCCGGGGAAGTATCTCGGTCATGTCTACATAGTTCTCGAACCTGTAGGGTCCGCACGCTTAACGTTCGATGACGATTTGTATTATATGAGTTATATGATTTGGTGACCGAATGTTGTTCAGAGTCCCGAATGAGATCACAGACATGAAAAGGAGTCTCGAAATGGTCGAGAGGTAAAGATTGATATATAGGACGATGGTATTTGGACACCGGAAGTGTTCCGGGTGATACCGGGTCATCGGGAGGGGTTCCGGGCACCCCCCCCCCCAGCCAAGTTATGGGCCTATTGGGCCAAGAGAGGGACAGACCAGCCCCTAGTGGACTGGTGCGCCCCCCCATAAGGGCCTAAAAGGGAGAAGAAGGAAGAAGGGGAGGGAGAAGGAAATGGGAGGATTCGTCCTCCCCCTTTTCCTTCTCTCCCCCTCTCTTTCCATCCACCTCCACCAAACAAGGAAAGGGGGGCCGAATTGGACAAGGCCCTCAAGTAGGATTCCTCTGTGATAGCCTGGCTTATTAGGGATGATAGACTACTCATATCAATAAGGAATTCCTTCTTTTCCGGGAGCCCATTCGGATAGAACTCCAAAGTTAAGCGTGCTCAGCTTGGAGTAGTTTCAGGATGGGTGACCGACCGGGAAGTTGCTCCCGGGTGCGCACGAGTGAGGACAAAGTGCGCAGAAAAGACTAGTATTGATATGTGAGGCCAGTCTAGATCCCGTTGGGAGTAACGACCACCGGCGGGTGTGTCCGGGGCGTTACTAGTTGGTATCAGAGCCAACCCTCGCGGTTACACGGATGTTTGCGGACAGGTGCTCGGTCCTGTTATTCATGACATTTGTGACCCGTCGTGGCACACGGCGTGCCACATGTATCGGACTAGATGCACAGACATTTGTGCCAAGAGGGAATGTTCCTGTGGCCCGACGAGGACGTTGGTTCCTCTAGAGTGGGGGTGTATGTGATAGCCTGTCTTATTAGGGATGATAGACTACTAATATCAATAAGGAATTCCTTCTTTTCAGGAAGCCCATTCGGACAGAACTCCAAAGTTAAGCGTGCTCAGCTTGGAGTAGTTTTAGGATGGGTGACCGACCGGGAAGTAGATCCCGGGTGCGCACGAGTGAGGACAAAGTGCGCAGAAAAGACTAGTATTGACGGGGGCGCCTAGAACACACATCAAACATCTGTTAGCCGTGTGCGGCACCCCCTCCATAGTTTGCGCCTTCAGTCATATCTTCGTAGTGCTTAGGCGAAGCCCTGCGCAGATCACTTCACCATCACGGTCACCACGCCATCATGCTGACGGAACTCTCCCTCGAAACTTTGCTAGATCAAGAGTTCGAGGGACGTCATCAAGCTGAACGTGTGCAGAACTCGGAGGTGTCGTACGTTCGGTGCTTGATCGGTCGGACAAGAAGAAGTTTGACTACATCAACTGCATTGTCAAATGCTTCCGCTTTTGGTCTACGAGGGTACGTGGACACACTCTCCCCCTCTCCTTGCTATGCATCTCCTAGATAGATCTTGCGTGAGCGTAGGAATTTTTTTGAAATTGCAAGCTCCGTTTCCCAACAGTGGCATCATGAGACAGGTCTATGCGTAGATGATATGCACGAGTAGAACACAAAGAATTGTGGGTGGTGATAGTCATACTGCTTACCACCAACGTCTTATTTGCGGTATTATGGGATGAAGCGGCCCGAACCAACCTTACATGACCACATTCATGAGACTGGTTCCACCGAGATACATGCAACTAGTTTTTCATAAAGGTGGTGGATGGGTGTCTGTTTCTGCTACTTTAGTTGAATCAATTTGACTGCGGCTGGTCCTTGTTGAAGGTTAAAACAACAAACTTGACGAAACACCGTTGTGGTTTTGATGCGTAGGTAAGAACGGTTCTTGCTAGAAGCCTGTAGCAGCCACGTAAAACTTGCAACAACAAAGTAGAGGACGTCTAACTGGTTTTTGCAGGGCATGTTGTGATGTGATATGGTCAAGACATGATATAAGTTGTTGTATGAGATGATCATATTTTGTAAAAGTTATCAGCAACTGGTAGGAGCTTTATGGTTGTCGCTTTATTGTATGAAATGCAAACGCCATGTAATTGCTTTACTTTATCACTATGCATTTGTAGAAGAAATAGTTGGCGAGACGACGACGGCGCTACGATGGAGATCGAGGTGTCAAGCCGGTAACGATGGAGATCATGACGGTGCTTTGGAGATGGAGATCAAAGGCACAAGATTATGATGGCCATATCATGTCACATATTTTTATTGCAGGTGATGTTTATCTTTTATGCATCTTATTTTTCTTAGTACGACAATAGCATTATAAGATGATCCCTTACTAAAATTTCAAGGTATAAGTATTTTCCTTGAGTATGCACCATTGCGACAGTTTGTCGTGTTGAGACACCCCGTGATGATCGGGTGTGATAAGCTCTACGTTCACATACAACGGGTGCAAGATAGTTTTGCACATGCGGAATACTCGGGTTAAACTTGACGAGTCTAGCATGTACATACATGGCCTCGGAACACTGGATACCGAAAGGTCGTACGCGAATCATATAGTAGATATGATCAACATAGAGATGTTCACCATTGGAGACTACTCCATCTCACGAGATGATCGGACATGGTTTAGTTGATTTGGATCACGTATCATTTAGATGACTTGAGGGATGTCTATCTAAGTGGGAGTTATTAAGTAATTTGATTAATTGAACTTAATTTATCATGAACTTAGTCCTGATAGTATTTGCATATTTATGTTGTAGATCAATAGCTCATGATGTAGTTCCCCTATTTTTGATATGTTCCTAGAGAAAACTATGTTGAAAGAGGTTAGTAGCAATGATGCAGACTAGGTATGTGATCTGAGAATTATCCTCATTGCTGCACATAAGTATTATGTCCTTGATGCACCGCTAGATGACAGACCTATTGTAGGAGCAGATGCAAGCGTTATGAATGTTTGGCAAAGCCCAATATGATGTCTACTTAATAGTTTAGTGTGACATGCTTTACGGCTTAGAACCGGGACTTGAAAAACGTTTCAAACGCCACGGAGCATATGAGATGTTTCAAGAGCTGAAATTGGTATTTTAGACTCATGCCCATGTCGAGAGGTATGAGACCTCTGCAAATACTTTGCCTACAAGATGGAGGAGAATAGCTCAGCTAGTGAGCATGTGCTCAGAATGTTTGGGTACTACAACCACTTGAAATATGTGGGAGCTAATCTTCCAGATAAGATAGTGATTGATAGAGTTCTCTAGTCACTATCACCAAGCTACTAGAACTTCGTGATGAACTATAATATGCAAGGGGTGACGAAAACGATTCCTGAGCCCTTCGCGGAGCTGAAATCAACGAAGGTAGAAATCAAGAAAGAGCATCAAGTGTTGATAGTTAAAAAGACCACTAGTTTCAAGAAAAAAGGGTAAGGGAAAGAAAGAGAACTTAAAGAAGAATGGCAAGCAAGTTGTCACTCCCGAGAAGAAGCCCAAAGCTAGACCCAAGGATGAAACTGAGTGCTTCTACTGCAAAGGGAATGGTCGCTGGAAGCGGAACTACCCCAAATATTTGGCGGATAAGAAGGCTAGCGTAGTGGACAAAGATATATTTGATATACATGTTATTGATGTGTACCTCACTAGTTCTCATAGTAGCCCCTGGGTACTTGATACTTGTTCGGTTGCTAAGATTAGTAACTCGAAACAGGAGTTGCAGAATAAACGGAGACGAGTTGAGGGTGAGGTGGTGATGTGTGTTGGAAGTAGTTCCAAAATTGATATGATCATCATCGCACACTCCATGTACTTTCAGGATTAGTGTTAAACCAAAATAAATGTTATTTGGCGTTTGCATTGAGCATGAACAAGATTGGATCATGTTTATTGCAATATGATTATTCATTTAAGTCAGAGAATAATAATTATTCTGTTTACATGAATAAAACTTTCTATGGTCATACACCCAAGGTGAATGGTTTATTGAATCTCGATCGTAGTAATATACATATTATTAATATTGAAGCCTAAAGATGCAGAGTTGATAATGATAGTGCAACATACTTGTGGCGCTGCCGTTTAGGTCATATTGGTGTAAAGCGCATGAAGAAACTCCATGCTGATGGACTTTCGGAATACCTTGATTATGAATCATTTGATGCTTGCGAACCATGCCTCAAGGGCAAGATGAATAAAACTCCGTTCTCCGGAACAATGGAGCGAGCCAATGACTTATTGGAAATAATACATACGTATGTATGCGGTCCGATGAGTGTTGAGGCTCGCGGCGGGAATCATTATTTTCTGAACTTCACAGATGATTGAGCAGATATGGGTTTATCTACTCGATGAAACACAAGTCTGAAACATTTGAAAAGTTCAAAGAATTTCATAGTGAAGTAGAGAATCATCGTAACAAAAAAATAAAGTTTCTACGATCTGATCGCGGAGGTGAATATTTGAGTTACGAGTTTGTCCTTCATTTGAAATAATGTGGAATAATTTCATAGCTCACGCCACCTGGAACACCACAGCGTAATGGTGTGTCCGAACATCGTAACCGTACTTTATTAGATATGGTGCGAAATATGATGTCTCTTACCAATTTACCACTATCGTTTTGGGGTTATGCATTAGAGACAGCTACATTCACGTTAAATAGGGCACCACCTAAATCCGTTGAAACGACATTGTATGAACTATGGTTTGGAAAGAAACCAAAGCTATCGTTTCTTAAAGTTTTCGGGTAGCGATGCTTATGTGAAAAAGCTTCTACCTGATAAGCTCGAACCCAAATAGGAGGAGTGCGTCTTAATAGGATACCCAAAAGTAACTGTTGGGTACACCTTCTACCACACATCCGAAGGCAATAACTTTGTTTCTAAGAATGGATCCTTTCAAGAGAAGGAGTTGCTCTCGAAAGAAGTGAGCGGGGGGAAAGTAGAACTTGATGAGGTAATTGTTCCTTCTCTCAAATTGGAAAGTAGCTCATCACAGAAAATCGTTCCCGTGATGCCTACACCAACTAAAGAGGAAGCTAATGATGATGATCATGAAACTTTAGTTCAAGTTACTACAGAACCTCGTAGGTCAACCAGAGCACGATCCGCACCAGAGTGGTACGGTAATCCTATTCTGGAAGTCATGTTACTAGACCATGACGAACCTACAAACAATGAAGAAGCTATGATGAGCCCAGATTCCGATAAATGGCTTGAGGCCATGAAATCTGAGATATGATCCATGTATGAGGACAAAGTGTGTACTTTGGTGGACTTGCCCAATGATCGGCAAGCCATTGATAATAAATGGATCTTCAAGAGGAAGACATACGCTGATGGTAACTACAAAGATCGACTTGTCGCAAAAGGTTTTCAACAAGTTCAAGGAGTTGACTATGATGAGACTTTCTCACCTGTAGCGATGCTTAAGTTTCTTCAAATCATGTTAGCAATTGTCGCATTTTATGAAATCTAGCAAATGGATGTCAAAAAGTACATTCCTTAATGGATTTTTGAAAGAAGAGTTGTATATGATGCAACCAGAAGGTTTTGTCGATCCTAAAGGTGCTAACAAAGTGTGCAAGCTCCAGCAATCCATGTATGGACTGGTGCAAGCATCTCGGAGTTGGAATATATGCTTTGATAAGATGATCAAAGTATATGGTTTTATACAGAGTTACGGTGAAGAATGTATTTACAAGAAAGCGAGTGGGAGCACTACAACATTTCTGATAAGTATATGTGAACATATCATTGATCGGAAATGATGTAGAATTTTTTGGAAAGCATAAAGGATTGTTTAAAAGGAGTTTTTTTTAATAAAAGACATCGGTGAAGCTACTTATATATTGGGCACCAAAATCTATAGAGATAGATCAAGACACTTGATAAGACTTTCGATTAGTACATACCTTGATAAGATTTTGTAGTTCAAAATGGATCAGTCAAAGAAGGAGTTCTTGCCTGACTTGTAAGGTGTGAAGTTGAGTAAGACTCAAAGCCCGACCACGGCAGAAATATATAGAGAGAATGAAATTCATTCCCTATGCCTTAGCCATAGGTTCTATAAAGTATGCCATGTTGTGTACCAAACCTGTTGTGTACCTTGCCATGTGTTTGGCAAGGAGGTACAATAGTGATCTAGGAGTAGATCACGGGATAGTGGTCAAAATTATCCTTAGTAGCTGGAGGACTAAGGACATGTTTCTCAATTATGGAGGTGATAAACAGTTCGTCATAAAGAGTTACGCCGATGCAAGCTTTGACACTAATCCAGATGACTCTAAGTATCAATCTGGATGTGTATTGAAAGTGGGAGCAATTAGCTAGAGTAGCTCCATGCAAAGCATTGTACACATAGAAATTTGTGAAATACATAGGGATCTGAATGTGACAGACCCATTGACTAAACTTCTCTCACAAAGCAAAACATGATCACACCTTAGTACTCTTTGGGTCTAAATCACATGGCGATGTGAACTAGATTATTGACTCTAGTAAACCATTTGGATGTTGGTCACATGGCGATGTGAACTATGGGTGTTAATCACATGACGATGTGAACTATCGGTGTTAAATCACATGGCAATGTGAACTAGATTATTGACTCTAGTACAAGTGGGAGACTGAAGAAAATATGCCCTGGAGGCAATAATAAAGTTGTTATTTTATATTTACTTATATCATGATAAATGTTTATTATTCATGCTAGAGTTTTATTAATCGGAAGCTTGATACATTTGTGGATACATAGACAAAACACCATGTCCCTAGTAAGCCTCTGCTAGACTAGCTCGTTAATCAAAGATGATTAAGTTTCCTAACCATAGACATGTGTTTTCATTTGATGAACGGTATCACATCATTAGGAGAATGATGTGATGGACAAGACCCATCCATTGGCTTAGCATAATGATCGTTCAGTTTTACTGCTAATGCTTTCATGTCAAATACATATTCCGCCGACTATGAGATCATGCAACTCCGGATACACGGGGAATGCGTTGTGTGCTGTCAAACGTCACAACGTAACTGGGTGATTATAAAGATGCTCTACAGGTATCTCTGAAGGTGTTTGTTGGGTTGGCGTGAGTCGAGATTAGGATTTGTCACTCCGAGTATCGAAGAGGTATCTCTAGGCCCTCTTGGTAATACACATCATAATAAGCCTTGCAAGAAAATGACTAATTATTTGGTCACGGGATGATGTATTACGGAACGAGTAAAGAGACTTGCCAGTAACGAGATTGAACTAGGTATGAAGATATCGACGATCGAATCTCGAGCAAGTAACATACCGATGATAAAAGGAATAACGTATGTTGTCATAACGGTTTGACCGATAAAGATCTTCGTAGAATATGTGGGAGCCAATAAGAGCATCCAGGTTCCACTCTTCGTTATTGACCGGAGAAGTATCTCGGTCATGTCTACATAGTTCTCGAACCCGTAGGGTCCACGTGCTTAACGTTCGATGACGATTTGTATTATATGAGTTATATGATTTGGTGACTGAATGTTGGTCGGAGTCCCGGATGAGATCACAGACATGACGAGGAGTCTTGGTTGAGAGGTAAAGATTGATATATAGGACGATGGTATTTGGACACCGGAAGTGTTCCGGGTGATACCGGGTCACCGGAAGGGGTTCCGGGCACCACCCCCCCCCCCCCGGCCATGTTATGGGCCTATTAGGCCAAGAGAGGGACAGACCAGCCCCTAGTGGGCTAGTGTGCTCCTCTTAAGGGCCTAAGAGGGAGAAGAAGTAAGGAGGGGAGGGATAAGGAAAGGGTAGGATTTGGCCTCCCCCTTTTCCTTCTCTCCCCACCCCATCTCTTTCCTTCCACCTCCACCAAATAAGGAAAGGGGGGCGAATTGGACAAGACCCCCAAGTAGGATTCCTCCTACTTGTGAAACCCCATGGCTGTCCTCCTCCCCCTCCCACCTATATATACGCGGGGAGGGGGCAACTAGAACACATAGCAAACATCTGTTAACCGTGTGCGGCGCCCCCCCTCCATAGTTTACGCCTTCGATCATATCTTCGTAGTGCTTAGGCGAAGCCCTGTGCAGATCACTTCACCATCACCGTCACCATGCCGTCGTGCTGATGGAACTCTCCCTCGACACTTTGCTGGATCAAGAGTTCGAGGGACGTCGTCGAGCTGAACATGTGTAGAACTCAGAGGTGTCGTATGTTTGGTGCTTGATCGGTCGGAACGAGAAGAAGTTCAACCACATCAACCGCGTTGTCAAATGCTTCTGCTTTCGGTCTACGTGGGTATGTGTACACACTCTCCCCCTCTCATTGCGATGCATCTCCTTGATAGATCTTGCGTGAGCATAGGATTTTTTTTAATCGCATGCTCTATTTCCCAACAACTCTGAGGGGAGCACAAGCCACCAGGGCGCGCCCATGCCCCAGGCGTGCCCTGGTGGGTTGTGCCCACCATGGTGTCCTCCTGCACCGCCTCTTCGCTCTATAAGTATCCCAATATTCCAGAGACCCTAGGGGAGTCGACGAAATTTTGTTCCCGCCACCGCAAGTTCCAGAACCACGAGATCCAATCTAGAGCCCTTTTCTGGCACTCCACCGGAGGGGAACACAATCACAGAGGGGTTCATCATCCTCATTGGTGCCTCTCTGATGATGCATGAGTAGTTCACCTTAGACCTACGGGTCTGTAGGCAGTAGCTAGATGGCTTCTTCTCTCTTTGTTTCTCAATACAAAGTTCTCTTGGAGATCTATTTGATGTAATGACTTTGTGCGGTGTGTTTGTTGGGATCCGATGAATTATGAGTTCATGATCAGATTATCTTTGATTTAATATCCATACATGATTATTATAGCCTCATATTTCTTCTCCGATATTTGGGTTTATTTGTCCAACTTGACCTATTTATCTTCTAATGTGAAGATGTGCTTTGTGATGGGTTCGATCTTGCGGTGTCCTTTCCCAGTGACAGAAGGGGCAGCAGGGCACGCATGTATCATTGCTATTAAGGATAAAAATATGGGGTTTATTCCTACATGAATAGATCTTGTCTACATCATGTCATCGTTCTTATTGCATTACTTTGTTTTTCCATGAACTTCATACACTAGATGCATGTTGGATAGCGGTCGATGTGTGGAGTAATAGTAGTAGATGCAGGCAGGAGTCGGTCTACTAATCTTGGACGTGATGCATATATACATGATTGTTGTCTTGGATATCGTTGTAACTATTCGCTTTTCTATCAATTGCCCAACAGTAATTTGCCACCCACCATTTGCTAATTTTTTGAGAGAAGCCACTAGTGAAATCTAAGGCCCCCGGTCTATTTGCTTATCATATACTTCCAGATCTATTTTTCCATTTGTTTTTTCCTTTATTTGCAACTTATATTTTCATATCTATATTATCAAAAACCCAAAAATACCTCACTGAATTTTATTTGAGATTGTCCTATTTGCCACTACTCATCTATCCTTTTACCAATCAACTACCCGGGAGGGATTGACAATCCCTCTTACATGTCGTGTTGCAATTATTTGTTATTTGTGTGCATGTACCATTTACATAGTGTTGCTTGGTCCTCCTACTGGTTCGATAACATTGGCATCATCACTGAGGGAAATACCTACCGTAGTTGTGCTGCATCATCCCTTCCTCTTTGGGGAAATACCGACGTAGTTCAAGCGACATCAGGGCCTGAAGATGAGCCAGTGTCGCGGTTGTGTCTGAGAGAGCCCTGGTGTTCCTGCAAACCAGTTTCGACCTGGATGGCCTTGTTCACCAAGGTGGTGAAATCATCAAAGTCATGCACAAGGAGTGCGAGCTTGACGTCAGCTTGAAGTCCATCACGGAACTTTTCCTGTCCACGGGCATAAGTGTCAATGTCTTCTTCAGCATAGCGGGACAAGTCCAGAAACTCCCACTGATAAGCATCTACAGTCTTATTGCCTTGGGTGAGGTTGCAGAACTCATGATTCTTCATGTCCATGATTCCTTGAGGAATGAAGCGGGCACGGAAGGCAGCTTGGAATGCATGATTGTTCCAACAGGCAGTGAACGCATGTGGCTGTCCCACCATTGAGCAGTGGGACCCTTCAGATAGTATGCCGCAAAGGTGACATAGTTGGTAGGGGCTACTCCGGCAGACTCTAGCTCGAAAGCAATGTCACGGAGCCAGTCATCAGCATCAAGTGGATGAGTTGAGTTGTGGTAGATGACAGGGTTGAGACGAGCAAAGTCATGCAGTGTCACTACGCCTGGCTACTCATCCATGTTGGGGCAAGGAAACTGAGCCATGACATTCTCCATGAACTGGCGATTCAGCTCAAACTATTGGATCATACCGGCCATGTATTCAGGAGGTGGTGGAGCATTGCCACCACGGCCACGAGCACCGGTTCTAACCATCCTGCTAAAAGCAATAGGGGTAGTTTAGCATTGAGTGTTTGTAAAAGCGAGGAATCATCCATGATGTAACATCCATAATGAAAGGAGTACGAAGGGTATAACATAGTAGTCAAACACGACCTACAGATCCATATATAAGTTCGGTTACAAGCCAAAAGTACAAGTGCTGAAAGGGAAATAGTCTAGACCAACTAGGCGATGCGCACGCACGCGGTGGAGGTATACATCAACGTCGGGGGAAAACTCTGAAGCCCGGTAGCTGAAGGTGATGAAGCTTCATGTGGCGCTCGATGTTAGGGGCCTGCGCGCCGTGGCGACTTCCTCGTAGGAACCGATCCTAAATCGGAAGAAGAGATCCACGTGCAGGAGTACAACCTCCAACATCAGACCACACAACACTGTTGGGGAACGTAGCATGCAATTTCAAATTTTCCTACGCTCACGCAAGATCTATCTAGGAGATGCATAGCAACGAGATGGGGAGAGTGTGTCCACGTACCCTCGTAGACAGAAAGCGGAAGCGTTGTATTAACACGATTGATGTAGTCGAATGTCTTCACGATCCAACCGATCCAGGTACCGAACGTACGGCACCTCCGTCTTTAGCACACGTTTAGCTCGATGACGTCCCTCGAACTCTTGATCTAGTAGAGGGTCGAGGGAGAGTTCCACCAGCATAACGGCATGGCGATGGTGTTGGTGATGTGATCCTCGCAGGGCTTCGCGTAAGCACTACAACGCTATGACCAAAGGTGTAAACTGTGGAGGGGGGCACCGCACACGGCTAAGAGATTGTCTGTTGTGCCTTTGGGGTGCCCCCTGCCCACGTATATAAAGGAGGGAGGAGGAGGAGGCCGACCTAGGAGGGGCGCGCCATGGGGGGAGTCCATCTAGGATTCCACACCTAGTTGGATCCCCCCCTTTCCTTCTCATGGAGGGGGAAAGGAGGAAGGAGTGGAGGAGAAGAAGGAAAGGGGGTGGCGCCCCCTTCCCTACTCCAATTCGGCCTCCTTCCATGGAGGGAGCGTGCCACCCCAATATGGGCCGGTGTGCCTCCCTCTTATGGCCCATAACTTTCCTCACGGGTTCCAGTAGCCCCCCGGAACTCCGATATGTATCTGGTACCCTTCGGAACTCTTCCGGTGTCTGAATACTATCATCCAATATATCCATCTTTACCTCTCGACCATTTCGAGACTCCTCGTCATGTCCGTGATCTCATCCGGGACTCCGAACAAACTTCGGTCAACAAAACACATAACTCATAATACAAATCGTCATCGAATGTTAAGCATGCGGACACTACGGGTTCGAGAACTATGTAGACATGACCAAGACACATCTCTGGTCAATAACCAATTGCGGAACCTGGATGCTCATATTGGCTGCTACATATTCTACAAAGATCTTTATCGGTCAAACTGCATAACAACATACGTCATTCCTTTTATCATATGTATGTTACTTGCCCGAGATTCGATCGTCGGTATTATCATACCTAGTTCAATCTTGTTACCGGCAAGTCTCTTTACTCGTTCTGTAATACATCATCTCGTGACTAACTCATTAGTCATTTCCTTGCAAGGCTTATTATGATGTGTATTACCGAGAGGGCCCAGAGATACCTCTCCGACACTCGGAGTGACAAATCCTAATCTCGATCTATGCCAACTCAACAAACACCTTCGGAGACACCTGTAGAGCATCTTTATAATCACCCAATTACGTTGTGACATTTGATAGCACACAAGGTGTTCCTCCGGTATTCGGGAGTTGCATAATCTCATAGTTAGTGGAATATGTATAAGTCATGAAGAAAGCAATAGCAATAAAACTAAACGATCATTATGCTAAGCTAACGGATGGGTGTTGTCCATCACATCAATCTCCTAATGATGTGATCCCGTTAATCAAATGACAATACATGTCTATGGTTAGGAAACATAACCATCTTTGATCAATGAGCTAGTCAAGTAGAGGCATACTAGGGACACTCTGTTTTGTCTATGTATTCACACATGTACTAAGTTTCCGGTTAATAAAATTCTAGCATGAATAATAAACATTTATCATGATATAAGGAAATATAAATAACAACTTTATTATTGCCTCTAGGGCATATTTCCTTCAGTCTCCCACTTGCACTAGAGTCAATAATCTAGATCACATAGTAATGATTCTAACACCCATGGAGTCTTCATGCTGATCATGTTTTGCTCGTGGAAGAGGCTTAGTCAACGGGTCTGCAACATTCAGATCCGTATGTATTTTGCAAATCTCTATGTCTTCCTCCTTGACTTGATCATGGATAGATTTGAAGCGTCTCTTGATGTGCTTGGTTCTCTTGTGAAACCTGGATTCCTTCGCCAAGGCAATTGCTCCAGTGTTGTCACAAAAGATTTTCATTGGACCTGATGGACTAGGTATTACACCTAGATCGGATATGAACTCCTTCATCCAGACTCCTTCATTTGCTACTTCCGAAGAAACTATGTACTCCGCTTCACACGTAGATCCCGCCAAGACGCTCTGCTTGGAACTACACCAAGTGACAGCTCCACCGTTCAACAAAAATACGTATCCGGTTTGTGACTTAGAGTCATCCGGATCAGTGTCAAAGCTTGCATCGACGTAACCATTTACGACGAGCTCTTTGTCACCTCCATAAACGAGAAACATATCCTTGGTCCTTTTCAGATACTTCAGGACGTTCTTGACCGTTGTCAAGTGGTCCACTCCTGGATTACTTTGGTACCTCCCTGCTACACTTATAGCAAGGCACACATCAGGTCTGGTACACAACATTGCATACATGATAGAACCTATTGTTGAAGCATAGGGAATGACTTTCATTTTCTGTTTATCTTCTGTAGTGGTCAGGCATTGAGTCTGACTCAACTTCACACCTTGTAACACACACAAGAACCCTTTCTTTGACTGGTCCATTTTGACCTTCTACAAAACTTTGTCAAGGTATGTGCTTTGTGAAAGTCCAATTAAGTGTCTTGATCTATCTTCATAGATCTTAATACCCAATATATAAGCAGCTTCACCGAGGTCTTTCATTGAAAAATTCTTATTCAAGTATCCTTTTATGATATCCTGAAATTCTACATCATTTCCAATCAACAATATGTCGTACACATATAATATCAGAAATGCTACAGAGCTCCCACTCACTTTCTTGTAAATACATGCTTCTCCAAAAGTCTGTATAAAACCATATGATTTGATCACGTCATCAAAGCGTATATTCCAACTCCGAGATGCTTGCACCAGTCCATAGATGGATCGCTGGAGCTTGCACACTTTGTTAGCACCTTTAGGGTCGACAAAACCTTCTGGTTGCATCATATACAACTCTTCATTGAGAAATCCATTAAGGAATGCAGTTTTGACATCCATTTTCTAGATTTCATTATCATAAAATGCGGCAATAGCTAACATGATTCGGACACACTTAAGCATCACTACGGGTGAGAAGGTCTCAACGTAGTCAACTCCTTGAACTTGTCGAAAACCTTTCGCAACAAGTCGATCTTTGTAGACAGTAACATTACCATCGGCGTCAGTCTACTTCTTAAAGATCCATTTATTTTAAATGGCTTGCCGATCATCGGGCAAGTCAACCAAAGTCCACACTTTGTTCTCATACATGGATCCCATCTCAGATTTCATGGCCTCAAGCCATTTAGCGGAATCTGGGCTCATCATCGCTTCCTCATAGTTTATAGGTTCGTCATGGTCTAGTAACATGACTTCCAGAATAGGATTATCGTACTACTCTGGCGCGGAACGTACTCTGGTTAACCTACAAGGTTCGATAGTAACTTGATCTAAAGTTTCATGATCATCATCATTAGCTTCCTCACTAATTGGTGTAGGAATCACAGGAACTGATTTCTAGGATGAACTACTTTCCAATTTGGGAGAAGGTACAATTACCTCATTAAGTTCTACTTTCCTTCCACTCACTTCTTTCGAGAGAAACTCCTTCTCTAGAAAGGATCCATTCTTAGCAACGAATATCTTGCCTTCAGAACTGTGACAGAAGGTGTATCCAACAGTTTCCTTTGGGTATCCTATGAAGACACATTTCTCCGATTTGGGTTCGAGCTTATCAGGTTGAAGCTTTTTCACATAAGCATCGCAGCACCAAACTTTAAGAAACGACAATTTTGGTTTATTGCCAAACCAAAGTTCATAAGGTGTCATCTCAATAGATTTAGATGGTACCCTATTTAATGTGAATGCGATCGTCTCTAAAGCATAACCCCAAAACGATAGTGGTATTTCAGATTTATGTTTCATTAAGCAGATATACCTATATCTGCTCAAATCATCTGTGAAGGTCAGAAAATAATGATACCCGCCGCGAGCCTCAACACTCATCGAACCGCATACATCGGTATGTATTATTTCCAATAAGTCAGTTGCTCGATCCATTGTTCCGGAGAACGGAGTTTTAGTCATCTTGCCCAAGAGGCATGGTTCGCAAGTATCAAATGATTCATAATCAAGTGATTCCAAAAGTCCATGTGCATGGAGTTTCTTCATGCGCTTTACACCAATATGACCTAAACGGCAGTGCCACAAATATGTTGCACTATCACTATCTACTTTGCATCTTTTGGCCTCAATATTATGAATATGTGTATCACTATGATCGAGATTCAACAAAAATAGACCACTCATCAAGGGTGCATGACCATAAAAGATATTACTCATATAAATAGAACAACCATTATTCTATGATTTAAATGAATAATCATCTCGCAACAAACAAGATCCAGATATAATGTTCATGCTCAATGCTGGCAACAAATAACAATTATTTAGGTCTAAAACTAATCCCGAAGGTAGATGTAGAGGTAGCATGTCGACGGCGCATCGTCGCCTCATCCTTAGCCAATCTTGGTTTAATCCGTAGCCCCTATTTCGAGTTACAAATATGAGCAACCGAACCAGTATCAAATACACAGGCGCTACTACGAGCATTAGTAAGGTACAAATCAATAACATGTATATCAAATATTACTTTGTTCACTTTGCCATCCTTCTTATCCGCCAAATACTTGGGGCAGTTCCGCTTCTAGTGACCAGTCCCTTTGCAGTAGAAGCACTCAGTTTCAGGCTTGACTCCAGACTTGGGTTTCTTCCCGGGTGTAGCAACTGGCTTGCTATTTTTCTTGAAGTTTCCCTTCTTTCCCTTGCCCTTTTTCTTGAAACTAGTGGTCTTGTTAACCATCAACACTTGATGCTCCTTCTTGATTTGTACCTCCGCAGGTTTGAGCATTGCAAAGAGCTCGAGAAGTGTCTTTTGCATCCCTTGCATATTATAGTTCATCACAAGGCCTTTATAGCTTGGTGGCAATGATTGAAGAACTCTGTCAATAACACTATCATCATCAACTTTAACTCCAAGCTGAGTCATGTGGTTATGGTACCCAGACATTCTGAGTAAGTATTCACTGATGGAACTGTTCTCCTCCATCTTGCAGCTATAGAACTTGTTGGAGACTTCATATCTCTCAACTCGGGCATTTGCTTGAAATATTAACTTCAACTCTTGGAACATCTCATATGCTCCATGACGTTCAAAACGTCTTTGAAGTCCCGATTCTAAGCCGTAAATCATGGCACACTGAACTATTGAGTAGTCATCAGATCGAGCTTGCCAGACGTTCATAACGTCAAGAGTTGCTCCTGCAGCAGGCCTTTCACCTAGCAGTGCTTCAAGGACATAATTCTTCTATGCAGCAATGAGGATAATCCTCAAGTTACGGACCCAATCCGGTGTAGTTTCTACCATCATCTTTCAACTTAGCTTTCTCTAGGAACGCATTAAAATTCAAGGGAATGGTAGCACGGGCCATTGATCTACAACACAGACATACAAAACTATCAGGACTAAGTTCATGATAAATTAAGTTCAATTAATCATATTACTAAAGAACTCCCACTTAGATAGACATCCCTCGAGTTATCTAAATGATCACGTGATCCAAATCAACTAAACCATGTCCAATCATCACGTGAGATGGAGTAGTTTTCAATGGTGAACATCTTACGTTGATCATATCTACTATATGATTCACGCTCGACCTTTCGGTCTCCAGTGTTCCTAGGCCATGTCTTTACATGCTAGGCTCGTCAAGTTTAACCCGAGTATTCTGCACGTGCAAAACTATCTTACACCCGTTGTATGTGAACGTAGAGCCTATCACACCCGATCATCACGTGGTGTCTCAGCACGACGAACTGTCGCAACGGCGCATACTCAGGGAGAACACTTATACCTTGAAATTTTAGTAAGGGGTCATCTTATAATGCTACCGCCGTACTAAGCAAAATAAGATGCATAAAAGATAAACATCACATGCAATCAAAATATGTGACATGATATGACCATCATCATCTTGTGCCTTTGATCTCCATCTCCAAAGCACCGTCATGATCTCCATCGTCACCAGCTTGACACCTTGATCTCCATTGTAGCCTCGTGGTCGTCTCGCCAACTATTGCTTCTACAACAATCACTAACACATAGTGATAAAGTAAAGCAATTACATGGCGTTTGCATTTCATACAATAAAGAGACACCCATAAGGCTCCTGCCGGTGGCTGATAATTTAAAAACAAGATCATCTCATACACTAACGTATAACTCATCGCATCTTGACCATATCACATCACAACATGCCCTACGAAAACAAGTTAGACGTCCTCTACTTTGTTGTTGCAAGTTTTACGTGGCTGCTACGGGCTTCTAGCAAGAACCATCCTTACCTACACATCAAAACCACAACGATTTTTCGCCAAGTGTGTTGTTTTAACCTTCAACAAGTACTGGCCATAGTCAAACTCGATTCAACTAAAGTTGGAGAAACGGACACCCGCCAGCCACCTATGTGCAAAGCACGTCGGTAGAACCAGTCTCATGAACGCGGTCATGTAAAGTCGGTCCGGGCTGCTTCATCCAACAATACCGCCGAATCAAAGTAAGACGTTCGTGGTGAGCAGTATGACTATTATCACCCACAACTCTTTGTGTTCTACTCGTTCATATCATCTACGCATAGACTTGGCTCATGTTGCCACAATTGGGGAATGTAGCATGCAATTTCAAAATTTTCCTATGCTCACGCAAGATCTATCTAGGAGATGCATAGCAACGAGATGGGGAGAGTGTGCCATGTACCCTCGTAGACCGAAAGTGGAAGCATTGTATTAACGTGGTTGATGTAGTCAAACGTCTTCACGATCCAACCAATCCAAGTACCGAACGTACAGCACCTCCGTATTCAGCACACGTTAAGCTTGATGATGTCCCTAGAACTCTTGATCCAGCAGAGGGTAAAGGGAGAGTTCTGTCGGCACGATGGCGTGTCGACGGTGTTGGTGATGTGATCCTCGCAGGGCTTCGCTTAAGCACTACGACGCTATGGCCAGAGTTGTAAACTGCGGAGGGGGGCACCGCACACGGGTAAGCGATTGTCTATTGTGCCTTTGGGGTGCGCCCTGCCCATGTATGTAAAGGGGGGAGGAGGAGGAGGAGGCCATCCTAGGAGGGGCACGCCATGGGGGGATTGCAACTAGGATTCCACTCCTAGTTGGATTCGCCCGCCCCCTTTTTTCCTTCTCATGGAAGGGGAAAGGAGGAAGGAGTGGAGGAGAAGAAGGAAAGTGGGGTGGCGCCCCCTTACCTACTCCAATTCAGCCTCCTTCCATGGAGGGGGCGCGCCACCCCTATGTGGGTTGGTGTGCCTCCCTCTTATGGCCCATAAGGCCCATAACTTTCCCCGGGGGGTTCCGGTAGCCCCCTCGAACTCCGATATGTATCCGGTACCATTCGGAACTCTTCCGGTGTCCGAATACTAGCATCCAATATATTGATCTTTACCTCTTGACCATTTCGAGACTCCTCATCATGTCCGTGATCTCATCCGGGACTCCGAACAAACTTCGGTCACCAAAACACATAACTCATAATACAAATCGTCATCGAACATTAAGCGTGCGGACCTACGGGTTCGAGAACTATGTAGACATGGCCGAGACGCATCTCCGGTCAATAGCCAATAGGGGAACCTGGATGCTCATATTGGCTCCTACATATTCTGCGACGATCTTTATTGGTCAAACCGCATAATAACATACGTCATTCCCTTTGTCATCGGTATGCTACTTGCCCGAGATTCGATCGTCGGTATCATCAACTAGTTCAATCTCGTTACTGGCAAGTCTCTTTACTCATTCTCTAATACATCATCTCATGACTAACTCATTAGTCATTTGCTTGCAAGGCTTATTATGATGTGTATTACCGAGAGGGCCCAGAGATACCTCTCCGACACTCGGAGTGACAAATCCTAATCTCGATCAATGCCAACTCAACAAACAACTTCGGAGACACCAGTAGAGCATCTTTATAATCATCCCGTTACGTTGTGATGTTTGATAGCACACAAGGTGTTCCTCCGGTATTCGGGAGTTGCATAATCTCATAGTTAGAGGAATATGTATAACTCATGAAGAAAGCAATAGGAATAAAACTAAACGATCATTATGCTAAGATACCGGATGGGTCTTGTCCATCACATCATTCTCCTAATGATGTGATCCCGTTAATCAAATGACAACAGTTGTCTATGGTTAAGAAACATAACCATCTTTGATCAATGAGCTAGTCAAGTAGAGGCATACTAGGGACACTCTGTTTTGTCTATGTATTCACACATGTACTAAATTTCCGGTTAATACAATTCTAGCATGAATAATGAACATTTATCATGATATAAGGAAATATAAATAAGAACTTTATTATTGCCTCTAGGGCATATTTCCTTCAAACACTCGCTGGCATCTCAATCCTGCGTGGATGAAGGATAAACTCTGGCTGAATCCCTGCGCGGACTGCTGGAAGCATCTGTGTCAGAGTGTCGTAGTGGTGCTCACGAGTGGCGTACAACTCGACAGACAGAGCTCGAATAGTGCGATCTAGAGCCTCAATGTACCAAACCATAACCTGAGGGTCATAACAACATTTCAGGTAGGGGTACAGATAGCAGTGTAGTATCCAGTCTCATCCCCAGCAGGGGCGTACGGAATGTATCTGAACCGAGTCTCCTCCAAGCGAGGATGCTCTCTACGGAGATGGGTGGTAGCAACAAAGGCAGCATTGTGGACGGCCATATCAACAATCACTCCAACACCTCGGTGTTGGGGAACGTAGTATTTTAAAATTTTCCTACGATCACGCAAGATCTATCTACCAGATGCATAGCAACGAGAGGGAAGAGTGAGTCTACGTACCCTCGTAGACCGAAAGCGGAAGCGTTAGAACAACGCGGTTGATGTAGTCGTACGTCTTCACGGACCGACCGATCAAGCACCGAAACTACGGCACCTCCGAGTTCTAGCACACGTTCAGCTCGATGACGTCCCTCGAACTCCGATCCAGCCGAGTGTCGAGGGAGAGTTCCGTCAGCACGACGGCGTGGTGACGATCTTGATGTTCTACCATCGCAGGGCTTCGCCTAAGCACCGCTACAATATTTATCGAGGAGAACTATGGTGGAGGGCGACACCGCACACAGCTAAGAGATCAAGAGATCAATTGTTGTGTCTAGAGGTGCCCCCTTGCCCCCGTATATAAAGGAGGGAGGGAGAGGCCGGCCCTAGAGGGGGCGCACCAAGTGTGGGGAGTCCTACTAGGACTCCCAAGTCCTAGTAGGATTCCCCTTTCCTTTCCGGAGTAGGAGAGAAGGAAAGAGGGGGAGAGGGAGAAGGATAAGGGGGCTGCACCCCTTGTCCAATTCGGACCAGAAGGGGGGTGCACGCCTCCTTCCTTTTGGCCTCTCTCCTCTATTCCCGTAACTCCCCGGTACTCCGAAAATACCCGAATCACTCGGAACCTTTCCGATGTCCGAATATAGTCGTCCAATATATCGATTTTTACGTCTCGACCATTTTGAGACTCCTCGTCATGTCCCCGATCTCATCCGGGACTCCGAACTCCTTCGGTACATCAAAACTCATAAACTCATAATAAAACTATCATCGAAACCTTAAGCGTGCGGACCCTACGGGTTCGAGAACTATGTAGACATGACCGAGACACGTCTCCGGTCAATAACCAATAGTGGAACCTGGATGCTCATATTGGCTCCCACATATTCTACGAAGATCTTTATCGGTCAAACCGCATAACAACATACAATGTTCTCTTTGTCATCGGTATGTTACATGCCCGAGATTCGATCGTCGGTATCTCAATACCTAGTTCAATCTCGTTACCAACAAGTCTCTTTACTCGTTCCGTAATACATCATTCCGCAACTAACTCATTAGCTGCAATGCTTGCAAGGCTTATAGTGATGTGCATTACCGAGTGGGCCTAGAGATACCTCTCCGACAATCGGAGTGACAAATCCTAATCTCGAAATACGCCAACCCAACAAGTACCTTCGGAGACACCTGTAGAGTACCTTTATAATCACCCAGTTACGTTGTGACGTTTGGTAGCACACAAAGTGTTCCTCCCGTATTCGGGAGTTGCATAATCTCATAGTCATAGGAACATGTATAAGTCATGAAGAAAGCAATAGCAGTAAAACTTAAACGATCATAGTGCTAAGCTAACGGATGGGTCTTGTCCATCAGATCATTCTCCTAATGATGTGACCCCGTTGATCAAATGACAACTCATGTCTATGGCTAGGAAACATAACCATCTTTGATCAGTGAGCTAGTCTAGTAGAGGCATACTAGGGACACTCTGTTTTGTCTATGTATTCACACATGTATTAAGTTTCCGGTTAATACAATTCTAGCATGAATAATAAACATTTATCATGATATAAGGAAATAAATAATAACTTTATTATTGCCTCTAGGGCATATTTCCTTTAGTCTCCCACTTGCACTAGAGTCAATAATCTAGTTCACATCGCCATGTGATTTAACACCGATAGTTCACATCGTCATGTGATTAACACCCAAAGTGTTTACTAGAGTCAATAATCTAGTTCACATCGCTATGTGATTAACACCCAAAGAGTACTAAGGTGTGATCATGTTTTGCTTCGTGAGAGAAGTTTAGTCAACGGGTCTGTCACATTCAGATCCGTATGTATTTCGCAAATGTCTATGTGTCTACAATGCTCTGCATGGAGCTACTCTAGCTAATTGCTCCCACCTTCAATACGCATCCAGATTGATACTTAGAGTCAGCTGGATTTAGTGTCAAAGCTTGCATCAGCGTAACCCTTTATGACGAACTCTTTATCACCTCCATAATCGAGAAACATTTCCTTAGTCATCCAGTTACTAAGGATAATTTTGACCGCTGTACAGTGATCTACTCCTGGATCACTATTGTACCCTCTTGACAAACTCATGGCAAGGTACACAACATGTTTGGTACACAGCATGGCATACTTTATAGAACCTATGGCTGAGGCATAGGGAATGACTTTCATTCTCTCTATATTTTTCTGCCGTGGTCTGGCTTTGAGTCTTACTCAACTTCACACCTTACAAGTCAGGTAAGAACTCCTTCTTTGACTGATCCATTTTGAACTACTTCAAAATCATATCAAGGTATGTACTCATCGAAAGTCTTATCAAGCGTCTTGATCTATCTCTTTAGATCTTGATGCCCAATATGTAAGCAGCTTCACCAAGGTCTTTCTTTGAAAAACTCCTTTCAAACACTCCTTTATGCTTTCCAGAAAATTCTACATCATTTCCGATTGACAATATGTTATTCACATATACTTATCAGAAAGGTTGTAGTGCTCCCACTCACTTCTTGTAAATACAGGCTTCACCGCAAGTCTGTATAAATCTATATGCTTTGATCAACTTATCAAAGCGTATATTCCAACTCCGAGATGCTTGCACCAGTCCATAGATGGATCGCTGGAGCTTGCACATTTTGTTAGCACCTTTAGGATTGACAAAACCTTCTGGTTGCATCATATACAAGTCTTCTTTAATAAATCCATTAAAGAATGTAGTTTTGTTATCCATTTGCCAGATTTCATAAAATGCAGCAATTGCTAACATGATTCGGACAGACTTAAGCATCGCTACGGGTGAGAAAGTCTCATCGTCGTCAACTCCTTGAACTTGTTGAAAAAATTTCGCAACAAGTCGAGCTTTGTAAACAGTAACATTACTGTCAGCGTCAGTCTTCCTCTTGAAGATCCATTTATTTTCGATGGCTTGCCGACCATCGGGCAAGTCAACCAAAGTCCACACTATGTTCTCATACATGGATCCCATCTCAGATTTCATGGTCTCAAGCCATTTTGCGGAATCTGGGCTCATCATCGCTTCCTCATAGTTCGTAGGTTCATCATGGTCCAGTAACATGACTTCCAGAACCGGGTTGCCGTACCACTCTGGTGCGGAACGTACTCTGGTTGATCTACGAAGTTCAGCAGTAACTTGATCCGAAGTTTCATGATCATCATCATTAGCTTCCTCACTAATTGGTGTAGGAATCACTGGAACCAGTTTCTGTGATGTACTACTATCCAATTCGGGAGAAGGTACAATTACCTCATCAAGTTCCACTTTCCTCCCACTCACTTCTTTTGAGAGAAACTCCTTCTCTAGAAAGGATCTACTCTTAGCAACAAAGACCTTGCCTTCGGATCTATGATATAAGGTGTACCCAACTGTTTCTTTTGGGTATCCTATGAAGATTTACTTCTCCGATTTGGGTTCGAGCTTATCATGTTGAAACTTTTTCACATAAGCATCGCAGTCCCAAACTTAAAGAAATGACAGCTTAGGTTTCTCGTCAAACCACAGTTCATACGGTGTCATCTCCACGGATTTAGATGGTGCCCTATTTAACGTGAATGTATCTGTCTCTAATGCATAACCCCAAAAGCGATAGTGGTAGATCGGTAAGAGACATCATCGATCGCACCATATCTAATAAAGTACGGTTATGACGTTCGGACACACCATTACACTATGGTGTTCCAGGTGGCGTGAGTAGTGAAACTATTTCACATTGTTTTTACTGAAGGCCAAACTCGCTAACTCAAATATTTTACCTCTACGATCATATCGTAGAAACTCTTATTTTCTTGTTACGATGATTCTCCACTTCACTCTGAAATTCTTCGAACTTTTCAAATGTTTTAGACTTGTGCTTCATTAAGTAGATATACCCATATCTGCTCAAATCATTAGTGAAGGTCAGAAAATAACGATACCCGCCGCGAGCTTCAACACTCATTGGTCCACATACATCTGTATGTATGATCTCCAACAAATCTGTTGCTCGCTCCATTGTTCCGGAGAACGGAGTTTTAGTCATCTTGCCCATGAGGCATGGTTCGCAAGCACCAAGTGATTCATAATCAAGTGATTCCAAAAGTCCATCACTATGGAGTTTCTTCATGCGCTTTACACCATTATGACCTAAACAGCAGTGCCACAAATAAGTTGCACTATCATTATTAACCTTGCATCTTTTGGCTTCAATATTATGAATATGTGTATCACCACGATCGAGATCCAACAAACTATTTTCATTGGGTGTATGACCATCGAAGTTTTTATTCATGTAAACAGAATAACAATTATTCTATGACTTTAAATGAATAACCGTATTGCAACAAATATGATCAAATCATATTCATGCTCAACGCAAATGCCAAATAACATTTATTTAGGTTTTACACTAATCCCGAAAGTATAGGGAGTGTGCGATGATGATCATATCAATCTTGGAACCACTTCCAACACACATCGTCACTTCACCTTTAACTAGTCTCTGTTCATTCTGCAATTCTCGTTTCGAGTTACTAATTTTAGCAACTGAACCGGTATCAAATACCCAGGGGTTGCTATGAACACTAGTAAAGTACACATCAATAATCTGTATATCAAAATATACCTTTGTTCACTTTGCCATCCTTCTTATCCGCCAAGTATCTAGGGCAGTTCCACTTCCAGTGACCATTTCCTTTGCAGTAGAAGCACTTAGTTTCAGGCTTGAGTTTTAGCTTTGGGTTTCTTCACGGGAGTGACAACTTGCTTGTCATTCTTCTTGAAGTTCCCCTTCTATCCCTTTGCCCTTTACTTGAAACAAGTGGTCTTGTTAACCATCAACACTTGATGCTTTTTCATGATTTCTACCTTCGCCGACTTTAGCATTGCGAAGAGCTCGGGAATTCCTTTCGTCATCCCTTGCATATTATAGTTCATCGCGAAGTTCTACTAACTTAGTGATAGTGACTAGAGAACTTTGTCAATTACTATCTTATCTGGAAGATTAACTCCCACTTGATTCAAGTAATTGTAGTACCCAGACAATCTGAGCACATGCTCACTGGTTGAGCTATTCTCCTCCATCCTGTAGGCAAAGTACTGTCAGAAGTCTTATACCTCTCGACACGGGCATGAGTATGAAATACTAATTTCAACTCTTGGAACATCTTATATGCTCCGTGGCGTTCAAAACGTTTTTGAAGTCCCGGTTCTAAGCCATAAAGCATGGTGCACTTAAACTATCAAGTAGTCATCATACCGAGCTTTTGTCAAAACGTTCATAACGTCTACATCTGCTCCTGCAATAGGTATGTCACCTAGCGGTGCATCAAGGACATAATTCTCTGTGCATCAATGAGGATAATCCTCTGATCACGGAACAATTCCGCATCATTGCTACTAACATATTTCAACTTAGTTTTCTCTAGGAACATATAAAAAATAAACGGGGAGCAACATCGCGAGCTATCGATCTACAACATAGATATGCTAATACTACGAGGACTAAGTTCATGATAAATTAAAGTTCAATTTAATCATATTACTTAAGAACTCCCACTTAGATAGACATCCCTCTAGTCATCTAAATGATCACGATCCAAATCAACTAAACCATGTCCGATCATCACGTGAGATGGAGTAGTTTAAATGGTGAACATCTTATGTTGATCATATCTACTATATGATTCACGCTCGACCTTTCGGTCTCCAGTGTTCCAAGGCCATATCTGCATATGCTAGGCTCGTCAAGTTTAACCCGAGTATTCTGCGTGTGCAAAACTGGCTTACACCCGTTGTATTTGAACGTAGAGCTTATCACACCCGATCATCACGTGGTGTCTCGGCACGACGAACTTTCGCAATGGTGCATACTCAGGGAGAACACTTATACCTTGAAATTTAGTAAGGGATCATCTTATAATGCTACCGTCGAACTATGCAAAATAAGAAGCATAATAAGATAAACATCACATGCAATCAAAATATGTGACATGATATGGCCATCATCATCTTGTGCTTTTGATCTCCATCTCCAAAGCACCGTCATGATCACCTTCGTCACCGGCGCGACACCTTGATCTCCATCGTAGCATCGTTGTCGTCTCGCCAACTATTGCTTCTACGACTATCGCCACCGCTTAGTGATAAAGTAAAGCAATTACATGGCGATTGCATTTCATACAATAAAGCGACAACCATATGGCTCCTGCCAGTTGCCGATAACTTTACAAAACATGATCATTTCATACAAAACTTGTATAACTCATCATGTCTTGACCATATCACATCACAACATGCCATGCAAAAACAAGTTAGACGTCCTCTACTTTGTTGTTGCAAGTTTTACGTGGCTGCTACGGGCTTAGCAAGAACCGTTCTTACCTACGCATACAAAACCACAACGATATTTCGTCAAGTATGTGCTGTTTTAACCTTCACAAGGACCGGGCGTAGCCACACTTGATTCAACTAAAGTTGGAGAAACTGACACCCGCCAGCCACCAGTGTGCGAAGCACGTCGGTAGAACCAGTCTCGCGTAAGCGTACGCGTAATGTCGGTCCGGACCGCTTCATCCAACAATACCGCCGAATCAAAGTATGACATGCTGGTAAGCAGTATGACTAGTATCGTCCACAACTCACTTGTGTTCTACTCGTGCATATCATCTACGCATAGACCTGGCTCTGATACCACTGTTGGGGAACGTAGTATTTTAAAATTTTCCTACGATCACGCAAGATCTATCTACCAGAGCATAGCAACGAGAGGGAAGAGTGAGTCTACATACCCTCGTAGACCGAAAGCGGAAGCGTTAGAACAACGCGGTTGATGTAGTCGTACGTCTTCACGGCCCGACCGATCAAGCACCGAAACTACGGCACCTCCGAGTTCTAGCACACGTTCAGCTCGATGACATCCATCGAACTCCGATCCAGCCGAGTGTCGAGGGAGAGTTCCGTCAGCACGACGGCGTGGTGACGATCTTGATGTTCTACCGTCGCAGGGCTTCGCCTAAGCACCGCTACAATATTTATCGAGGAGAACTATGGTGGAGGGGGACACCACACACGGCTAAGAGATCAAGAGATCAATTGTTGTGTCTAGAGGTGCCCCCTTGCCCCCGTATATAAAGGAGGGAGGGAGAGGCCGGCCCTAGAGGGGGCGCACCAAGTGTGGGGAGTCCTACTAGGACTCCCAAGTCCTAGTAGGATTCCCCTTTCCTTTCCGGAGTAGGAGAGAAGGAAAGAGGGGGAGAGGGAGAAGGAAAAGGGGGCTGCACCCCTTGTCCAATTCGGACCAGAAGGGGGGTGCACGCCTCCTTCCTTTTGGCCTCTCTCCTCTATTCCCGTAACTCCCCGGTACTCCGAAAATACCCGAATCACTCGGAACCTTTCCGATGTCCGAATATAGTCGTCCAATATATCGATTTTTACGTCTCGACCGTTTTGAGACTCCTCGTCATGTCCCCGATCTCATCCGGGACTCCGAACTCCTTCGATACATCAAAACTCATAAACTCATAATAAAACTATCATCGAAACCTTAAGCGTGCGGACCCTACGGGTTCGAGAACTATGTAGACATGACCGAGACACGTCTCCGGTCAATAACCAATAGCGGAACCTGGATGCTCATATTGGCTCCCACATATTCTACGAAGATCTTTATCGGTCAAACCGCATAACAACATACAATGTTCCCTTTGTCATCGGTATGTTACATGCCCGAGATTCGATCGTCGGTATCTCAATACCTAGTTCAATCTCGTTACCAACAAGTCTCTTTACTCGTTCCGTAATACATCATTCCGCAACTAACTCATTAGCTGCAATGCTTGCAAGGCTTATAGTGATGTGCATAACCGAGTGGGCCTAGAGATACCTCTCCGACAATCGGAGTGACAAATCCTAATCTCGAAATACGCCAACCCAACAAGTACCTTCAGAGACACCTGTAGAGTACCTTTATAATCACCCAGTTACGTTGTGACGTTTGGTAGCACACAAAGTGTTCCTCCCGTATTCGGGAGTTGCATAATCTCATAGTCATAGGAACATGTATAAGTCATGAAGAAAGCAATAGCAGTAAAACTTAAACGATCATAGTGCTAAGCTAACGGATGGGTCTTGTCCATCAGATCATTCTCCTAATGATGTGATCCCGTTGATCAAATGACAACTCATGTCTATGGCTAGGAAACATAACCATCTTTGATCAATGAGCTAGTCTAGTAGAGGCATACTAGGGACACTCTGTTTTGTCTATGTATTCACACATGTATTAAGTTTCCGGTTAATACAATTCTAGCATGAATAATAAATATTTATCATGATATAAGGAAATAAATAATAACTTTATTATTGCCTCTAGGGCATATTTCCTTCACTCGGAAGGTGTGCAACTCGGTGATGGAGAGATCCCTCGATCATAGATGTCGACCACAGCATGGTACTGCTCCTGGTTGAACTCGAAGTAGTCCTCGTACACAATGTATCGAGGATACCAACGATATCCCATCAGGGTCAAGAGATCGACTAGAATGGCCGGGAACCCAATCACCTCAATAGCCATGGTGTGGCGTATGACCTGCGATGCGGAATGCATCTGAAATAAAAGAATTCAAAGATGTTAAATGACAGTGTGTGCATCACTCAATATGCATTCAAGGAAATAGTTGCAGATAATCCAGCTCTCCGGGTAGATGTGATCACGAGAACCTACTGTTAGAGTTAGTAGATTCATTTAACCCTGAATAGAAGAGAGATCGGAGTCCGAGAGTATAGATGAGGAATAAAAGATCATAATACCACCCAATGGCAACGTGGTCCCGTAATCCACACAGCCATGTTAGTAAAAGTTTCAATGACTAGACTCAACTTCGGCCAAGGAGTTAGAAAGGGGGATTCCTACAGGCAGTCAGCTCTGATACCAACTTCTGATGCCCCTGATTTGACTGTACACTAATCATGCACATAAATGTGTACGACTAAGATCAGGGACTGATGTCTACTACGCAACCTTCTTCTTGTAGACTCATGTTGGGCCTCCAAGCGCGGAGTTTTGTAGGACAGTAGCAATTTTCCCTCAAGTGGATGACCTAAGGCTAATCAATATGTGGGAGGCGTAGGATGAAGATAGTCTCTCTCAAAAAACCCTGCAACCAAATAACAAACAGTCTCTTGTGTCCCCAACACAACCAATATGATGGTAAATTGTGTAGGTGCACTAGTTCGGAGAAGAGATGGTGATACAAGTGTAATATGGATATTAGATATAGGTTTTTGTAATCTGAAAATATAAAAATAGAAAGGTAGCAAGTAGGAAACATGAGTAAAAATGGTATTGCAATGCTTGAAATAAGGCCTAGGTTTCATACTTTCACTAGCGCAAAATCTCTCAACAATGATAACAAAATTGAATCATATAACAATCCCTCTGTGTGCAACAAAGAATCAATCCAATGTTCCTATCGCGGAGAACATAAGATGAAATTGCTAGTAGGGTACGAAGCCACCTCAAAGTTATTCTTTCTGATCAATCTACTGGGCTATTCCTATAAGTGTCACAAACATCCCTAGAGTTCGTACTAAAATAACACAACATGAAACCCATCAATCAACCCTAATGTCACCTAGATACTCCAATGTCACCACAAGTATCCATGGGCCAATTATACGATATGCATCACACAATTTCAGATTCATAATATTCAATCCAACACAAAGAACTTCAAGAGTATCCCAAGATTTCTATCGGAGAACGGAATATGAAAGCGCGTACCAACCCATATGCATAGATTACCCCAATGTCACCACGGGAATCCGCAAGTTGAGAACCAAAACATACATCAAGTGAATCAATAGAACATCCCATTGTCACCACGGGTATCCCATTGCAAGACATACATCAAGTGCCCTCACATCCAAATATTCAATCCGACATAACAAAAACTCAATGGAAAATTTTCAATTCATCACAAGCTAGAGAGGGAAGAACACCATAAGATACAACTATAATAACAAAGCTCACGATACATCAAGATCATTCCAAATCAAGAACACGAGAGAGAGAGAGAGAGAGAGAGAGAGAGAGAGATAAAACACATAGCTACTATTACATACCCTCAGCCCCGAGGGTGGACTATCCCTTCTCATCATGGTGGCTGTCGGGATGATGAAGATGGCCACCGGTGATGATTTCCCCCTCCGACAGGGTGCCGGGGCGGGGTACCGAAAGGATTTCATGGCTATAGAGGCTTGCGGCGGCGGAACTTCTGGTCTATGTTTCTTTCTGGGGGTTTTACGATTTATAGGAATTTTTGGCGCCGGTCTCACGTTAGGGAGACGCTCAAGGGGCCCAGAAGCCGTAGGGACGCATCGTGGGGGGGTAGGGCACGCCCTTGGCTTGTGGACTCCTCGGCCACTTCATGGCCCAGCTCTGATGCTCTGGGGTCTCTTTTGGTCCATAAAAAATCACCTTAAATTTCAGCCCATTCCGAGAACTTTTATTTCTGCACAAAAAATGACACCACGGTAGTTCTGCTGAAAACAATGTCAGTATGAGTTAGTTCTAATTTAATCATACCAAAACCATATAAAATTATTGTAAACATGGCACGAATACTTCATTAATTATAGATATGTTGGAGACGTATCAGCATCCCCAAGCTTAATTCATACTCGTCCCCGAGTAGGTAAATGATAAAAGAAATAATTTATGAAGTGTGAATGCTAGCATAGTGCATAAGTTCGATCAATGATAATTCCAAACACTTTTTCTAGCATCAATATATATCATAAACAGAAGCTCATCTCATAAAATGTCTCGTACATCAAGTATTAAGCTATTCACATGTAATGGTTCAAACAATGCATTTTCTTAACACTATCATGTAATCTTTCTTATTGTGGCATAAATGTTAGGATCCATAAGATTCAAAACAAAAGTTTATTGACATAAAAACAATAATACTTCAAGCATACTAGAAAGAAAATCACGAAACTTCAAAAATAACGTGTCTAAAGAAAGTTATCCCTACAAAACCATATAGTCTTGTTATGCTCCCTCTTCTCAGCACAAAGTATAAATCATGCCCACCCCGGTGTCAGCCAAACAATTGTATTCATACTTTTACATTCTCAAACTTTTTCAACTCTTCATGCAATACATGAGCGTGAGCCATGGACATAGCACTATGGGTGGAATAGAAGGTGATATTAGACAAAAGAAGGGAGAAAGTCTCACATCAACTAGGCAAATCAATGAACTATGGATATGTTCATCAATTGATATCACTGTGAGTGAGTACGGGTTGCCATGTGACGGATGCACTAGAGCTATAAGTGTGTGAAAGCTCAAAAGAAAACTAAGTGGGTGTGCATCCAACTTGCTTGCTCATGAAGACCTAGGGCAATTTGAGGAAGCCCATCGTTGGAATATACAAGCCAAGTTCTATAACAAAAAAATTCCCACTAGTAATACATGAAACTGACAAAATAGAAGACTCTCTATCATGAAGAACATGGTGCTACTTTGAAGCACAAGTGTGGAAAAGGACAGTAACATTGTCCCTTCTCTCTTTTTCTCTTTTTTTGGAGACTCCTCTTTTTTTGGAGACTCTTTTTCTCTTTTTTTTGGAGACTCTTTTGGCCTCTCTTTTTTATAACCTTGCTACCTCTTGAGCTTGCGTTGTTTTTCCCTTGAAGAGGAAAGTGTGACGTAGCACAGTAGCGTAGGTATTTCCCTCAGTTTTTGAGAACCAAGGTATCAATCGAGTAGGAGACCACGCGCGAGTCCCTCGTACCTACACAAACAAATAAGAACCTTGCAACCAACGCGATAAAGGGGTTGTCAATCCTTTCTGTGCCACTTGCAAAAGTGAGATCTGATAGAGATAATAAGATAATATTTTAGGTATTTTTGTTATAGATTGAAAGTAAAGATTGCAAAGTAAAAGCAAAGTAAAGATAAAAAGTTGCTAGAAGATTGATATGATAGGAAATAGACCCGGGGCCATAGGTTTCACTAGTGGATTCTCTCTTGATAGAAGATTTCTACGGTGGGTGAACAAATTACTGTCGAGCAATTGATAGAAAAGTGCATAGTTATGAGAATATCTAGGCATGGTCATTTTATATAGGCATCACGCCCGTGATAAGTAGACCGAAACGATTCTGCATCTACTACTATTACTCCACACATCGACCGCTATCCAGCATGCATCTAGAGTATTAAGTTCATAAGAACAGAGTAACGCCTTAAGCAAGATGACATGATGTAGAAGGATAAACTCATGCAATATGATGTAAACCCCATCTTTTTATCCTCGATGGCAACAATACAATATGTGCCTTGCTGCCCCTACTGCCATTGGGAAAGGACACCGCAAGATTGACCCAAAGCTAAGCACTTCTCCCATTGCAAGAAAGATCAATCTAGTAGGCCACACCAAACTGATAATTCGAAGAGATTTGCAAAGATATTTAAATCATGCATAAAAGATTTCAGAGAGGAATCAAATATTGTTCATAGATAATCTTGATCATAAACCCACAATTCATCGGATCTCGACAAACACACCGCAAAAAGAATTACATCGAATAGATCTCCAAGAAGATCGAGGAGAACTTTGTATTGAGATCCAAAGAGAGAGAAGAAGCCATCTAGCTAATAACTATGGACCCGAAGGTCTGTGGTAAACTACTCACACCTCATCGGAGAGGCTATGGTGTTGATGTAGAAGCCCTCTGTGATCGATGCCCCTCCGGTGGAGCTCCGGAACAGGCCCCAAGATGGGATCTCACGGGTACAAAAGGTTGTGGCGATGGAATTAGGGTTTCGTGGTGCTCTCAAATGTTTTTAGGGTACGTGGATATATATAGGAGGAAGAGGCATGTCGGTGGAGCAACGCGGGGGCCATGAGGGTGGAGGGCACGCCTACCCCCCTGGTCGCGCCCCCTGCCCTCGTGGCCGCCTCATTTCTTCCCTGGCATGTACTCCAAGTCTTCTGTGTTGCAATTGTTCCAAAAACGACTCTCCCGAAGGTTTCGTTCCATTTGGACTCTGTTTGATATTCCTTTTCTGCAAAACACTGAAATAGGCAAAAAAAACAGCAATTTGTACTTGGCCTTGGGTTAGTAGGTTAGTCCCAAAAATAATATAAAAGTGTATAATAAAGCCCATTAAACATCCAAAACAGATAATATAATAGCATGGAACAATCAAACGTTGGAGACGTATGAAACCTCACATGGGACAATGTCCTAATAATGATGATCATCACACTTTTATTTACTTACAACTCAAGGTGAAAACGCATAATGACGGAACGATGGAGTTATATGGCAATATATCTCGGAACGACTATGGAGATGCCATAATAGGTAGGTATGGTGGTTGTTTTGAGGAAAGGTATAAGGTGGGTTTGATGCACCGACAAAAGTTGCGCGGTGCTAGAGTGGCTAGCAAAGGTGGAAGGGTGAGAGTGCATATAATCCATGGACTCAACATTAGTCATAAAGAACTCACATAATTATTGCAAAAAGTTTATTATCCCTTGAAGCAAAGTACTACTACGCATGCTCCAAGGGGGAGGTTGGTAGGAGTTCACAATCGCGCGCCCTCGACTTTCACGCAAAGATAGACAATCAAGGATAACTTGTGCTTCAACTTCTTCACATGACTAGAAGACCATATGTGCATGCTACGGGAATCACAAACCTTAACACAATTATTTCTTTTATCCTACAATTCACTACTGGCATGACACTAATATCACCATCTTCATATCTCAAAACAAATGCAAGGAATCAAAGTTCTCATATTTGCAATGCTCTTTATGAAAGTTTTTATTACATCCTTCTTGAATATATATCATATTGGGACCAATTTCATAACACATGGATGTTACCATTAGTATTTATAAGACTCTCCAAAATATATAAGTGAAGCACGAGAGTAAATGACAAACTACTCCAAAAGATATAAGTGAAGATCAATGAGTAGTTAAATAATTATGTAGCTATGTGAAGACTCTCTCTCATTTAAAAATTTCAGATCTTAATATTTTATTCAAACAGCAAGCAAAGCAAAATAAAATGGCATTGCAAGGATAGCACATATCATGTGAAGAAGCAAAAACTTAGGTTCAACCAAAACTGACCGATAATTGTTGATGAAGAAAGGTGGGATGCCTACCGGGGCATCCCCAAGCTTAGATGCTTGAGACTTCTTGAAATATTAACTTGGAATGCCTTGGGCATCCCCAAGCTTGAGCTTTTGTGTCTCCTTAATTCCTCTCATATCATGGTTTCCCAAAATCCCAAAAACTTCATCCACACAAAACTTAACAAGAACTCGTGAGATAAGTTAGTATAAATCAACCCAAAACCTTATCATTCTCTACTGTAACAAATCACTAAAATTATAATTTGACATTTCATACTAAATGCCTCTGCATATTTAATAATCCTATCCTCAAATATAATCACTAAACACGCAAACATATGCAAACAATGCAAACATAATAACAATCTGTCTAAATAGGACAGTCTGTAAAGAGTGCAATTTTACTCATACTTCCATAACTTGAAAAATTATGAAAAATTACCACGTTACAGAAAACTTATTCATGCTAAATTTGAAAAAAGAAATCAACATTTTATCACGTTCTGACTTTCCCGAAGAATTCAGACAATGATAGAAAACTTTCTGTTTTCAAACAGCAACAGAAAGACTTGCAAAATAAGCATGGTAAAGGCTATACCTGTCTTTTTTATTGAAATAAAAGATGCAAAATCTTATTATAAATAACAGCAAACTAATATAAGCAAAATAAAATGATGCTCCTAGCAAAACACATATCATGTGACGAATAACCAGGTTCCACTATTGGTTATTGACCGGAGATGAGTCTCGGTCATGTCTACATAGTTCTCGAACTCGTAGGGTCCGCACGCTTAACGTTTGATGACGATCGGTATTATGAGTTTATGTGTTTTGATGTACCGAAGGTAGTTCGGAGTCCCGGATGAGATCGGGGACATGACGAGGAGTCTCGAAATGGTCGAGATGTAAAGATCGATATATTGGACAACTATATTCGGACATATGAAAGATTCCGAGTGATTCGGGTATTTTTCGGAGTACCGGAGAGTTACGGGGATTCGCCGGGGAGTATATGGGCCTTATTGGGCTTTAGGGGAAAGAGAGAGAGAGGAGGCTGCGCCCTCCCCAAGGCTTAGTCCGAATTGGACTAGGGGAGGGCTGCGCCCCCTCCTTCCTTCTCTTCTCTTTTCCCTTTCCTTCTCTCCTACTCCTACTACTTGGAAGGGCTCCTAGTTCTACTAGGAAAGGGGGAATCCTACTCCCGGTGGGAGTAGGACTCCCCTAGGGCGCGCCATAGAGAGAGCCAACCCTCCCCTCCTCCACTCCTTTATATACGGGGGTAGAGGCACCCCATAGACACACAAGTTGATCAGTTGATCTCTCCCAACCGTGTGCGGTGCCCCTCTCCACAGAAACACACCTCGGTCATACCGTTGTAGTGCTTAGGCGAAGCCCTGCGCCGGTAGCTTCATCATCTCCGTCACCACGCCGTCGTGCTGACGAAACTCTTTCGTGAAGCTCTACTGGATCAAGAGCTCGTGGGACGTCATCAAGCTGAACGTGTGCTGAACACGGAGGCTTCGTACGTTCGGTGCTTGATCGGTTGGATCGCGAAGAAGTTCGACTACATCAACCACGTCACTAGACGCTTCTGTTCCCGGTCTACGAGGGTACGTAGACACACTCTCCCCTCTCGTTGCTATGCATCTAGTAGATAGATCTTGCGTGATCGTAGGAATTTTTGAAATACTACGTTCCTCTACAGTGGCATCATGAGCCAGGTCTATGCGTAGATGATATGCATGAGTAGAACACAAGTGAGTTGTGGACGATACTAGTCATACTTCTTACCAGCATGTCATACTTTGATACGGCGGTATTGTTGGATGAAGCGGCCCGGACCGACATCACGCGTACGCTTACGCGAGACTGGTTCTACCGACGTGCATCGCACACACGTGGCTGGCGGGTGTCAGTTTCTCCAAGTTTAGTTGAATAAAGTGTGGCTACGCCCGGTCCATGTGAAGGTTAAAACAGCACATACTTGACGAAACATGGTTGTGGTTTTGTATGCGTAGGTAAGAACGGTTCTTGCTAAGCCCATAGTAGCCATGTAAAACTTGCAACAACAAAGTAGAGGACGTCTAACTTGTTTTTGCAGGGCATGTTGTGATGTGATATGGTCAAGACGTGATGAGTTATACGTTATTGTATGAGATGATCATGTTTTGTAAAGTTATCGGTAACTGGCAGGAGCCATATGGTTGTCGCTTTATTGTATGAAATGCAATCACCATGTAATTGCTTTACTTTATCACTAAGCGGTAGCGATATACGTAGAAGCAATAGTTGGCGAGACGACAACGGTGCTACGATGGAGATCAAGGTGTCGCGCCGGTGACGATGGTGATCATGACGGTGTCTTGGAGATGGAGATCAAAGGAACAAGATGATGATGGCCATATCATATCACTTATATTGATTGCATGTGATGTTTATCTTTTATGCATCTTATTTTGCTTAGATCGACAGTAGCATTATAAGATGATCTCTCACTAAATTTCAAGGTATAAGTGTTCTCCCTGAGTATGCATCGTTGCGAAAGTTCTTCGTGCCGAGACACCACGTGATGATCGGGTGTGATAAACTCTACGTTCACATACAACAGGTGTAAGCCAGTTTTGCACACGCAGAATACTCGGGTTAAACTTGACGAGCCTAGCATATGCAGATATGGCCTCGGAACACTGGAGACCAAAAGATCGAGCGTGAATCATATAGTAGATATGATCAACATAAGATGTTGACCATTGAAAACTACTCCATCTCACGTGACGATCGGACATGGTTTAGTTGATTTGGATGACGTGATCATTTAGATGACCAGAGGGATGTCTATCTAAGTGGGAGTTCTTTAAGTAATATGATTAATTGAACTTTAATTTATCATGAACTTAGTCCTGGTAGTATTAGCATATCTATGTTGTAGATCAATAGCTCGCGATGTAGCTCCCCGTTAATTTTTATATGTTCCTAGAGAAAACTAAGTTGAAAGATGTTAGTAGCAATGATGTGGACTTGTTCCGTGATCTGAGGATTTTCCTGATTGCTGCACAGAAGAATTATGTCCTTAATGCACCGCTAGGTGACAGACCTATTGCGGGAGCAGATGCAGACGTTATGAACATTTTGACAAAAGCTCGGTATGATGACTACTTGATAGTTTAGTGCACCATGCTTTACGGCTTAGAACCGGGACTTCAAAAACGTTTTGAACGCCACGAAGCATATGAGATGTTCCAGAGTTGAAATTAGTATTTCATACTCATGCCCATGTCGAGAGGTATGAGAACTTTGACAGTACTTTGCCTACAAGATGGAGGAGAATAGCTCAACCAGTGAGCATGTGCTCAGATTGTGTGGGTACTACAATTACTTGAATCAAGTGGGAGTTAATCTTCCAGATAAGATAGTAATTGACAAAGTTCTCTAGTCACTATCACCAAGTTAGTAGAACTTTGTGATGAACTATAATATGCAAGGGATGACGAAAGTAATTCCCGAGCTCTTCGCAATGCTGAAATCGGCGAAGGTAGAAATCAAGAAAGAGCATCAAGTGTTGATGGTTAACAAGACCACTTGTTTCAAGTAAAGGGCAAATGGATAGAAGGGGAACTTCAAGAAGAATGACAAGCAAGTTGTCACTCCCGTGAAGAAACCCAAAGCTAAACTCAAGCCTGAAACTGAGTGCTTCTACTGCAAAGGGACTGGACACTGGAAGCGGAACTGCCCCAAGTATTTGGCGGATAAGAAGGATGGCAAAGTGAACAAAGGTATATTTGATATACAGATTATTGATGTGTATTTTACTAGTGTTCATAGCAACCCGTGGGTATTTGATACCAGTTCAGTTGCTAAAATTAGTAACTCAAAACGAGAGTTGCAGAATGAACAGAGACTAGTTAAAGGTGAAGTGACGATGTGTGTTGGAAGTGGTTCCAAGATTGATATGATCATCATCATACACTCCCTATACTTTCGGGATTAGTGTAGAACCTAAATAAATGTTATTTGGCATTTGCGTTGAGCATGAATATGATTTGATCATGTTTGTTGCAATACGGTTATTCATTTAAAGTCATAGAATAATTGTTATTCTGTTTACATGAATAAAGCCTTGATGGTCATACACCCAATGAAAATAGTTTGTTGGAACCTGATCGTAGTGATACACATATTCATAATATTGAAGCCGAAAGATGCAAGGTTAATAATGATAGTGCAACTTATTTGTGGCACTGCCATTTAGGTCATATTGGTGTAAAACGCATGAAGAAACTCCATAGTGATGGACTTTGGGAAGCACTTGATTATGAATCACTTGGTGCTTGCGAACCATGCCTCATGGGCAAGATGACTAAAACTCCGTTATCCGGAACAATGGAGCGAGCAACAGATTTGTTGGAAATCATACATACTGATGTATGTGGACCGATGATTGTTGAAGCTCGCGGCAGGTATCGTTATTTTCTGACCTTCACTGGTGATTTGAGCAGATACGGGTATATCTACTTGATGAAGCACAAGTCCGAAACATTTGAGAAGTTCAAAGAATTTCAGAGTGAAGTAGAAAATCATCGTAACAAGAAAATAAAGTTTCTACGGTCTGATCGTGTTGGTGAATATTTGAGTTACGAGTTTGGTCTTCATTTGAAACAATGTGTTATAGTTTCACAACTCACGCCACCCAGAACACCATAGCGTAATGGTGTGTCTGAACATCGTAACCGTACTTTATTAGATATGGTGCAATCTATGATGTCTCTTACCGATTTACCACTATCATTTTGGGTTATGCATCAGAGACAGCTGCATTCACGTTAAATAGGGCAACATCTAAATCTGTTAAGACGACACCTTATGAACTGTGGTTTGGCAAGAAACCAAAGTTGTCGTTTCTTAAAGTTTGGGGCTGCGATGCTTATGTGAAAAAACTTCAACTTGATAAGCTCGAACCCAAGTCAGAGAAATGTGTCTTCACAGGATACCCAAAGGAGACTGTTGGGTACACCTTCTATCAAAAATCCGAAGGCAAGATATTCGTTGCTAAGAATGGATCCTTTCTAGAGAAGGAGTTTCTCTCGAAAGAAGTGAGTGGGAGGAAAGTGAAACTTGATGAGGTAATTGTACCTTCTCCCGAATTGGAAAGTAGTACATCACAAAAACTAGTTCCAGTGATTCCTACACCAATTAGTGAGGAAGCTAATGATTATGATCATGAAACTTCAGATCAAGTTTCTGCTGAACTTGGTAGATCAACCAGAGTACATTCCGCACCAAAGTGGTACGGCAACCCAGTTCTGGAACTGGAAGTCATGTTACTAGACCATGATGAACCTACGAACTATGAGGAAGCGATGATGAGCCCAGATTCCGTAAAATGGCTTGAGGCCATGAAATCTGAGATGGGATCCATGTATGAGAACAAAGTGTGGACTTTGGTTGACTTGCCCGATGATCGGCAAGCCATCGAAAATAAATGGATCTTCAAGAGGAAGACCGACGCTGACGGTAATGTTACTGTTTACAAAGCTCGACTTGTTGCGAAAGGTTTTCGACAAGTTCAAGGAGTTGACTACGATGAGACTTTCTCACCCGTAGCGATGCTTAAGTCTGTCCGAATCATGTTAGCAATTGCCGCATTTTACGATTATAAAATCTGGCAAATGGATGTCAAAACTGCATTCCTGAATGGATATCTCAAGGAGGAGTTGTATATGATGCAACCAGAAGGTTTTTTCAATCCTAAAGGTGCTAACAAAATGTGCAAGCTCCGGCGATCCATCTATGGACTAGTGCAAGCATCTCAGAGTTGGAATATATGCTTTGATAAGTTGATCAAGCATATAGTTTTATAAAGACTTGCGGTGAAGCATGTATTTGCAAGAAAGTGAGTGGGAGCACTACACCTTTCTGATAAGTATATGTGAATGGCATATTGTCGATCAGAAATGATGTAGAATTTTCTGGAAAGCATAAAGGAGTGTTTGAAATGAGCTTTTTCAAAGAAAGACCTCGATGAAGCTGATTACATATTGAGCATCAAGATCTATAGAGATAGATCAAGACACTTGATAAGTTTTTCAATGAGTACATACCTTGAAAAAGTTTTTTGAAGTAGTTCAAAATGGAACAGTCAAAGAAAGAGTTATTTCCTGTGTTGCAAGGTGTGAAGTTGAGTAAGACTCAAAGCCCGACCACGGCAAAAGATAGAGAGAGAATGAAAGCCATTCCCTATGCCTCAGCCATAGGTTCTATAAAGTATGACATGCTGTATACCAAACCTATTGTATGCCCTGCCCTGAGTTTGGCAAGGGAGTACAATTTTGATATTGGAGTAGATCACTGGACAATGGTCAAAATTATCCTTAGAGGACTAAGGAAATATTTCTCGGTTATGGAAGTGATAAAGAGTTCGTCGTAAAGAGTTACGTCGATGCAAGCTTTAACACCGATCTGGATGACTCTGAGTCTCGATCTGGATACATATTGAAAGTGGGAGCAATTAGCTAAAGTAGCTACGTGCAGAGCATTGTAGACATAGAAATTTGCAAAATACATACGGATCTGAATGTAACAGACCTGCTGACTAAACTTCTGTCACGAAGCAAAACATGATCACACCTTAGTACTCTTTGGGTGCTAATCACATGATGATGTGAACTAGATTGTTGACTCTAGTAAAACCTTTGGGTCGTGGTCACATGGCGATGTGAACTATGGGTGTTAATTCACATAACGATGTGAACTATCGGTATTAAATCACATGGCGATGTGAACTAGATTATTGACTCTAGTGCAAGTGGGAGACTGGAGGAAATATGCCCTAGAGGCAATAATAAAGTTGTTATTTATATTTCCTTATATCATGATAAATGTTTATTATTCATGCTAGAATTGTATTAACCGGAAACTTAGTACATGTGTGAATACATAGACAAAACGGAGTGTCCCTAGCATTGTTCGGGAATTCGGTAACTGGTAACTGCTCGGTAGACTACTGATTAGCGATTAATCGATTAATCGGCCATTTAACTGAATTAATCGGTCGATCATTAATCGGCTGCACATGAGAATATATTGGGAACATGTAACTAGTTTTTCATGTATTGTACACCACATAATCCAATGCTCACAGCTGCACATGAGATGAATCTTAGCAGAACTATACCTTGTTGGTTGGTGAATCCTTGGGGACCTGGTTCGAGGGGTTGCCGGCGCTGCTGCCTGGCCTAGGTCGCCGGCACTGTTGCCTGGCCTAGGTCGATGCTGCTGATTGTCCTATGCCACCGCTGCTGCACCTTGCAGGTAGGGGCTAGAGGAGAGACAGGCAGAAGAGGATGGGAGGGGATGGGGTCAGAGAAGGAGGGTAGGGCCGGCGACGGGAGCAGGGCGATCGCCGGCGGTGGCTAGGGCCGGCGAGGAGAAGCCATTGTCGTGACTCGTGAGGAGTCAGGAGAGGAAGGGGCTGTCACACCCTGCATATTGTAACATGTTATTTGTATCCTTGAAGCATGAAAATTTGGACCAGCAAAATTTTTTAGCATCATTTGGCTTTTATTTGGAATTGAGTTTTCTTCATGTGCTTTTTCATGTGCTCATTAAAGTCAACTATGACCTCTTGTAGAATTCATCTCCATACCCAAAACTTCTGCCCAATGATCATGCCAAGTGTTATATAGCAGCATAGTATTTTCCTACAAAATTAATCTGGCCAAAAAGTATTTTTATAAATTTAGTTTTCCAAAAACCCCTGAATTGAGATTTGCACTGTAAGTACTTGATTTAGGGTGAGAAAATTATTTCAAAAGGTTTATTTGAGACCTAGTAGTCATAGGACTCCCAGAAACCACAAAGGTATAATTTTAAAAGTTATTTTCCTATTTTATTTAAAAGCTTTTTCTTAAGGCCAGAAATGGTCTTTAATAGGGGAAAATTATTTAACTATTTCAAAAATATTTGCCAAAATTCAGAGAGACTCAGAGGACATATATTGTCCATATATAAGAGTTTCAACACTTGGTCATGTTCAAAATAATGGGCTAAACCCTCTAAAACCCTTTCTCGATATTTCAAGCTTTTGAAATATTTACAAAGGAATTATTCTCCAAAAATTCCAGGGAAATTCTATCATGTCATATATGACATATTTGATGATCTTGCCAAGTCCCATGCCTTGGGAAGCAAGAAAACATCCTCAAACCCCTTCATAACCATTCTGTCCATATTTGAAGTTTGAGCAACTTTACATTGCCAGACTTGTCCAAATGCTCTCAAAATTGGTGCACATGCTAGAATGACCTAATAAGGCATCTAGACCAAATGGCACAAGAATTGGAATAGAGCAACTTGATCTGATCACCTCAAAACCCTTTCTGTTCAAATGCAAATTTGAACAACTTTACATTACCAACTTTTTATCTGGAGCTTCAAACTTTGTGGGCATGATCAATACCCCAAATGATGATACTACACCAAGTGGTGCATCAAGGGGAGATGATTAGCTTGACTCAAACAAGATGAAACTGTTTTTGTTGATTTCTAGGGTTCACCAAAGTTACATTGGCTAGTTTCTTCAAATGAGCCCAAATTTGGTGAAGCACCCTATTTTCTCATGTCTTTCAACCCTGTCAAGTGCCATGTCAAGTGGAGGTCATTTACTTGACCAAACACTGATCAAACACCTTCTGGCTTTTTACTAAAACCTCCAACTTGATCACTTTTACTCTTCTCCATGGCCTGTACTTTTTACCACATGATCATTGAGCTACTAGCTACCTCCAGTAACTTCCCTAGCACCCCAGCTCCATGATTGAGGGGTAAGAACCCTGTTTTACCTTGCTGGACAGCAGGTTTTCACCAAGTCACCAGCCTCCTCCCTCTCTCTCAGCATCTCCAGGGCATCCAAGGCCTCAGGCCATTTCTTTACTCCTCCCTCAACGTGCTAGACACTGCTGGACACGTTGGTTTTGACAAGGACGGCGAGAGCGCGGTGATGCCAGCCAAACGCGCGCTCTAGAGCACGTAACAGTGCAGACAAGCATTGTAGCTCCGGCCAATCAACCTCTCCCGACAGCCTCGGGCCTCCCCTTCGCGCCAGTCGAGGCCTCTCGACGTCCGCAACCTCCCCGGCGCTGTCCCCCCCTCCTCCTGCGCCCTCCAGTGGCCGTCGTCGCACGCGCGCTGGCCGCCCGCGACGGCCACTCCTCTGCCTCGCACGCGCGCACGCTCCAGACGCTCCCCCGCTCCTCCTCTCACTTCTACTGGACGTAGAGATCGTCCAGGAACTCCACGGACTCACTCCCTTGGCCTCCCGTGCGCTGTAGCCTCGAGCCGGAGCTCGCCGGCGCACTGGACCACGGGCCTCCGTCGACCACCTATATATAGCCCCTCCCGAGCCTCTCCAGCAGCACCACCAGCCTCACTCCTCTCCACTGAGCCCCCCAGCACCTTCAGTTCGACCCCAAGAGGTCCCAGTACTCGAGATCGACCGGAGCGCCGCCACATCGGGCCGCCGGTGATCTCGCGGTACGGGCCTCCCCAACCCCTCCTTTCACCTGATTCAGAACCGCCGTGCTCCACTGACCCTTTCCCCCTTGTCTCCCCCTCCGTTTGCAGTCGGAAACGACCGGAGCAACCACCTCCCGGCGAGCCTCCGCCGTCCCACCTCGCCGCCGGTGAACCGGACCTCCCCGGCGTGCCGCACCACCACCCCTGCATCCGCGACACGACGCTGAGTCCATCCCTGCCCTCCGTTGCCGTCGCCGTGGCCGGGAACCTCGCCGGTGAGCTCGCCGTCGCCGTGGCCGCAAGGTTGGAGATGACAGGCGGGCCCCGCCTGTCATCCCCACACCTTTCTCCCCCTCCTCTCTGTCACTGACCCACGGGCCCCGCCCGTCAGGTTCAAAAACCTGACGTGTGCGCGCAGGCTCCCGTGTGGCTGGGCCGGTCCGTCTGGGCCGTGCACTGTGGCCTTCTCTGGCCCAGTGCACAGGACGCATTTTCCTTTTTCTTTTCTGTAAATGCTTTAAACATTTCTACAGAAAAGAATAATGGTCCAAATTAAATCATTCCAACTCCTAAAATCTTGTAATATTCCAACCTATTTAATGGTACCACTTTCACTCAAATCCATGAAACTTTTCTGTACTGTTCAAATTTAAATTCAAATTTGAGCAGTAATACTCATGTTCAAAAATCAATATATTCCATTGTGTTACTCCAAAACTCTAACTATGAATTTTCCCCATCTTAGAAATCCCTCTAGTATTTTACAAAAATAAGTTGACATTTTTCTGAGCACTTTGATTTTTCTGTTTTGTTTGTATTCTTATTTTCCCGTGGTTATTATGCGACGTATAGATCCCGTATTTGACGAAGTTGCTGTGGAAGAGGAAGGAGAAGGATTTGAAGACTTTGAAGACCAAGCCAATCCAGGCAAGCAGCCCTTTGACCATGATACACTTGTTCTCGGAACCCGTTTGTTTCCGATGCATGATGATAGGGTTATGATGGTGACCTAGATGAACCACCACATGATGCATACTTTATTGTTGATCTTGCTATGTGCTAGATGACATGCAAATAGTTGGTCATGATGCTCAAATGATGCATGTGTGATATGAACCTTCGTAGTTGAAAGCATTTGCATGAACCCATCGGGTGCCCCTAATGCCCGAGGGTGATGATGTGTTAGGTCATCACTTGAGAAAGAAGTGATGTGCCGGTAAAATCATGTGCATGGTGGAATGATGGATTAGATTTATGTGTGACTACCGTCCCAACCAAACATGTGCAACCACACTACCCCTTATGGGACGGGGCTTTATTGATTACTTAGGTCGATACTAGCATGGTGCCCGCATTACTAGTGACGGGAAGACTTGAGGTCTTTCCCGGGACGGGGTCGTGCTTGGATAGACGACCATGACTGTTTTCACAGGGCACCGGACACACCGTTGGTCCCTTCGGGTACGCGTGGCATTGAAATTAGGGCAAGTCCCGTGATCTATTGTTTGTACCCGAGGGTCGTGTATCAACGAGTGGACTCTATGTTAGTGTCGTCTAAGGAAAGGTAATGACCGTCTGCTTACCCCGGGTACTTGAGGTACCGCGGGTCGTGGATGACACGGAAGTTCCCCGGATCTTGTGGGTAAAGTGTGCAACCTCTGTAGAGTGTAAAACTATTCGAATAGCCGTGTCCACGGTCATGGACAGTTGGGTGGTGCTACTTAAACTATGTCCAGAATTTTACTTCATTTGTGATGTTATGTGTGTGACAAGTCAAGGTGGTGACTTGACTCGATGAGTTGAATCATAATCATGTTGATATCGGGAACCTGTCATCGAGGTTACGCGAGTTTATTAATGCATAAACTTGTTGGTAGAATATTTGTTCTAGCCTTGCTAGATTGATCATTATTATTCAAATGCACTGTTACTTTGAACCACATCATGGGTTGCTTGCGAGTACATTCAAAGTACTCATTGGCTTGCCACTGGTTATTTAATTGGCCAGGCATGGAAGAACAGGAATATGAGGAAGAGTTCTTTGGAGATGATCATGCGAACTAGGACGCTATCCCAGTCAGAATGCCTGTAGGGATAAGGCAGATGGCATGGGTTCTACCCGTTATCGAAGACTTCCGCTATTTGAGTTATTTGCTATTCAGCCCGTGAGGCTCTATCTATGTAAGACTTGGCCATAATGGCCATAATTCGTGTAAGACTATTGGTATGGATGTAAGACTCTTGTTATTTCAGCTTCTGTGTGTTCAGTGAGCATTGATCTCTGGGATCACTGTACACGTGCATTCGGTGATCTCGACTTCTAAGTCGGGGTCCCCACAGAGCTGGTATCAGAGCCATCCTGACTATAGGAAGCCTTAGTTAGCATGGGCGTTAGTTAGTTGAGACCCCTTTTCAAAAACCTTCTGAACCTCTCTTCTTTTCTAAACCTGAGATTTCATCAGCTTATTAACCCCTCCTATTCCACCTTTGTAGATGGCCGCTGTTCCCGAAGAGCACCTGACCACTGGGTTTCCCTTACTTCTCGAGGATAGCCTCCAGGAGTGTCAGTTCCACCGAGCACCCATCCTCACCTACCTTGAGCATTGGGTGAGCGACACTAAGGTGGAGTACCATGTGGAAGTAATCGTGAAGGCAAACGATCCTCCCGCAAGTTGGTTCTTCGAGGGACCCCAGATGGCAACACTACAACTCGCTGTCGAAGCTGCTGCACTCAAGGCATTAACCCGTCTCCGCGAGCTTCTTCCGGAGATGGCTGCCAAGATGACGACTCGCTTCTTACCTTACCGGAAGGAAGGTGAAGAAGAAAGCAACGCACTAGCCCCTCCACTGAAGGAAGGACTCTCGCTTCGGTTCCAGACCTACTTCAGTCTATGTGCCGACAGCTTGGCACAAGACTTGGCCTCGGAATCAATGAAGCTTCGAGAAGAACTTCACAAGACCAAGGCGCTTCTTCGTCGAGCTCAAGAGAAGGCAAATAGGATCAAGAAGGAAGGAGCACCTTCTAGACAATCCGCTATCGCATATCGAGGCGGAAGGCCCTCCGAGGATGTATCTTCCAAGGGTGAAGAACCACCTCGGCGACGCCGGATGACGGCAAGGGAATATCGCAAGCTTTTCCCTGCACCACCGACGAAGCACCGTCGTATCCAACTCCTCCACTCCCCCACACCCTCTAGTGACAAGGGAGCCCAGACAGATGAAGACAAGGAGGAAGACCCAGAAGAGCCGGAATACGCGACCGAGCATTCCGCCGCTTAGGCATTATTCGCTACTCGGATATGCCAGTTGTAACCTCTACGGTAGGATAGGTTGTGTAACCCCTGTGCGCAGTCGAGTCCTTGTATGGTTCACATGAAACCATCTAGTGTTTGCTTTTGTTGTGTCTGGATGTATGTCGTATTTTTCCTTCGGGAATGTGTAAACGACTACATCACCCATTTGGATTTTAATGAATGTGTTTTGGCCTTTCGGCCCTTGCATGATTTAATTTAGTGTCACACCCACCCCCTTACTAGGCACCCATCTATCTTGCTTTCCCTCTTCCGAGTCATGAGACCTTTTACCGCTCCAACAGGATGCCTGTTGTAACTCGTACTGGTACCTCTACCCAGCAGCCCGAAGCCGGAGCATCCTCTCAGCCAGAGGCAGGCCACGACCAAACCAACGACCAAGCTCCACCACCACCTCCTCCAAGCATGGACATGGCTCGGCTTCTCCAAGCTTTCCGAGAGGAACGCCAAGCCAACACTGCAGCTCTTCAGCTGATTGCTCAAGCTGTCACCAACAACCGCCAGCCGGCGGGGAATGGCAATGGACATTCCACGTTGGCAGAGTTCAAGAAGCATGCACCGCCTACCTTCATCGAGACTGCTGAACCCCTGGATGCAGATGACTGGGTCCGTTCCATCGAGGAAATTCTGGAACTAGTCGGATGCACCGAAGATCACGAGAAGGTGGCTTATGCAGCCCACTGCCTCGGGGGAACTGCTAGAGCTTGGTGGGATGGATTCAAGGTCATGCATGTTGAACAAGACATCACTTGGGTTAACTTCAAGGCAGAATTCCGCAAGGCCCACATTCCTTCCGGAATCATGGCTATCAAAAAGCGTGAGTTCCGAGCCCTGAAGCAAGGAAGTGGCACTGTCAAGGAGTATATGCAGAAGTTCATTGTTCTGTCAAGGTATGCCCCTGAGGATGTCAGCACTGATGCTGCCAAAAGGGAGCGCTTCATGGAAGGCCTCAATCAGACTCTGCAGTACTCGCTTGTCGTGTGCGACTGCCCGTCTTTCCCTGACCTGGTGAACAAGGCACTTATGCTTGAAGACAAGCGGCGTGCTTTGCAAGACACTCGCAAGCGCAAGTTGGTCAGTAAGGGAAGTTCCAGCAACCAGAAGCCTCGTCCGTGGCAAGCAGCCACGGCCAAGCCAACCTATCAGCAACCAAGAGCTCCTGCACCTCGTGCCAATCCTCAGCCTCAGCAGTATGCCAACCCCAGGCCAGCTTTCAACCCCAATACCAGTGGTGGCAACAAGATCAACACTCCAAACCAAGTCACTTGCTTTGGATGTGGTCAGCCCGGACACATCTCAAGGGTGTGCCCCAACGAGAAGCCTGATGCCCCGCGCCCCAATGCGCAGAACCAGGGACAAGGCCATGGAATGCCACCAAGGAACGCAGCTCCTCGCAATCCACCGAACTATGGGAAGGGGCGTGTGAATCACGTCACTGCTGAAGAAGCCCAGGAAGACCCGGACGTCGTGCTGGGTACGTTCCTTGTCAACTCAGCACCTGCAACTGTGTTGTTTGATTCTGGAGCAACGCATTCATTTGTCACTCAAAGATTTGCATTAAAAAGTGGCATGACCCCTACACCCCTGAATAACCCTATGGTGGTACAAACCCCCGGAGCCGAGATGAGAGCCAAGATAGGCTGTAAAGGAGTCGGTATTACCATTAACGGTGTAGATTTCCTAGCAGACCTTATCATCCTGAGATCGCAAGGCTTGGATGTGATCTTAGGGATGGATTGGCTCAGTAAGCACCAAGGCTTGTTAGACTGTGCCAATCGGACAGTCACTGTGACCAATGACCAAGGAGTCGAAGTCAAGTTTGCTTCCAACTCCTCTTCCACTCAAGCCGCTAAAGTCAACTGTGTGTCTGAAGTTGGGCTAGATCAAGTACCGGTGGTATGTGAGTATCCTGATGTCTTTCCGGATGAACTACCAGGAATGCCCCCTGACCGTGACATTGAGTTCATCATCGAGCTCGTGCCCGGAGCAGGACCCATCTATAAGAAGCCTTATAGAATGGGGGCGGAGGAATTAGCTGAGTTGAAGAAGCAGCTGGAAGAGCAGCTAAGGAAGGGATTTATCCGCCCAAGTGCCTCCCCTTGGGGGTCTCCTGTTCTATTTGTGGCCAAGAGGGACGGTACCATCCGCTTATGCATTGACTATCGTTCCCTCAATGAAGTTACAATCAAGAACAAGTATCCACTTCCCAAGATCGAAGATCTGTTTGATCAGCTCAGCGGAGCCAAGGTATTCTCCAAGATCGACCTCAGATCTGGGTATTACCAGCTGAAGATCAGACCCCAAGATATTCCGAAGACGGCATTCGTAACCAGATATGGCCTGTACGAGTGCACGGTCATGTCTTTTGGGTTAACCAATGCCCCAGCTTACTTCATGTATCTCATGAATAAGGTCTTCATGGAATATTTGGACAAGTTTGTTGTTGTCTTCATTGATGACATTCTTGTGTTCTCGAAGTCGGAGGAAGAGCACGAGCAACATCTGAGGATGGTCCTAGACAAGCTTCATGAGCACCAACTGTATGCCAAATTCAGCAAGTGTGAGTTCTGGCTGCATAAAGTTGGATTCTTAGGTCATGTCTTAACCGAGGAAGGATTATCTGTTGATCCTGCAAAATCGAAGCTGTGACCCAATGGCAATCTCCAACGACCGTCAAGGAAGTTAGAAGCTTCCTCGGATTAGCGGGCTATTACCGCAAGTTCGTGGAAGGATTCTCTAGCATTGCACGACCAATGACTCAGCTCCTCAAGAAGGACAAGAAGTTCGAGTGGACGCCAAAATGCGAAGAGAGCTTCCAAGAGCTCAAGAAGAGATTGACCACCGCCCCAGTTCTGGCAACACCTGATATTCACAAGGAGTTCGTGATATATTGTGATGCCTCTCGAACCGGGTTGGGAAGCGTTCTGATGCAAGAAGGCCGCGTCATAGCATACCTCTCCAGGCAGCTACGACCCCATGAGGATAACTACGCTACTCACGATCTTGAGCTAGCGGCAGTTGTTCATGCCTTGAAGACATGGCGGCATTACCTCCTAGGGAAACGGTGTGAGATCTACACAGACCACAAAAGTCTGAAGTACATTTTCACCCAAAAGGAATTGAACATGAGGCAGCGGAGATGGTTGGAACTCATCAAAGACTATGACCTCAGTGTTCAGTATCACCCTGGGAAGGCTAACATGGTGGCCGATGCCTTAAGCAGGAAGGCTTGCTCTTTGAATGCCGTTATTCAAGAAAGGCAGCCAGCCTTGTTTAAGGAGATCAAACAATTCAGTCTGGAATTGGTCACCCCTGGATTTCTGGATCATTTGGAAGTCAGACCGACCCTGATGGACGACGTCAAGAAGGCACAAGATGGACACGCAAGCATCGAAGGCATCAAGAAGAAGATGAAGCTGGGCAAGGCCCCAGGATTCTCCGAAGACGAGCATGGGATTGTTTGGTACAAAGGTCGCATCTGCGTACCAAACAGCACCGAGCTGAAGACGTTGATTCTGCAAGAAGCCCACGACACTCCGTATTCCATCCACCCTGGAGGAACCAAGATGTACCAAGACTTGAAGGCACGATTCTGGTGGCACGGAATGAAGAGAGAGATTGCAACCTATGTTGCAAAGTGTGATGTGTGCCAAAGGGTCAAGGCTGAATATCAGTGACCTGTTGGATTGCTTCAACCACTCAAGGTTCCTGAGTGGAAGTGGGATAAAGTCGGAATGGACTTCATCACTGGATTACCAAGGTCGAATAGAGGACATGACTCCATCTGGGTCATAGTCGATCATTTGACCAAGGTGGCCCACTTCATTCCTGTCAAGACCACTTATGATGACAACCGGCTAGCAGCTCTCTACATCAACCGAATCGTAAGTCTTCACGGCGTTCCCAAGGAGATTGTGTCAGATCGAGGAACCCAGTTCACCTCAAGGTTCTGGAAGAAGTTCCAAGAAGCCTTGGGAACCAAGTTGTCATTCAGCACAGCTTTCCACCCACAGACCGGAGGTCAAACAGAGCGAGTCAATCAGATTCTCGAAGACATGCTCCGAGCCTATGTCCTGGCGTATGGAGCCAAGTGGGAAGACTGTCTCCCGTTTGCTGAGTTCTCCTATAATAACAATTACCAGTCAAGCCTTCAGATGGCACCATTTGAGGTGTTGTACGGACGCAGATGTCGCACACCCCTCAACTGGTCGGAGACTGGAGAAGGACTAGTCTTTGGACCGGATAATCTCCGCGCAGCGGAAGAGCAAGTCCAACTAGTCAGAGAGCGATTAAAGGCAGCCAAGTCAAGGCAGAAGAGTTATGCTGACACTCACCGTCGGAACATGAGTTTCCATGTCGGGGACCATGTGTACCTGCGGGTAACTCCTCTGAAGGGAACCAAGCGTTTCCACGTCAAGGGGAAGCTCGCACCAAGGTTCATTGGACCCTTTGAGATCACTGCACGACGAGGAGAAGTGGCTTACCAGTTGGAACTACCACCTGAGCTATCCGATGTGCACAATGTATTCCATGTGTCACAACTCCGGAAATGTCTCCAAGTTCCAGACAAGCCCAATCTCTACAAGGATGTGGATCACCAAGCCATTGATCTGCAGCCTGATTTGACCTACCGCGAGAAGCCCATTCGTATTCTGGACGAAGCAGAACGACGTACGCGAAGCCGTACCATCAAGTATTTCAAGGTCCAATGGAGCAACCACACCGAAGCAGAAGCAACCTGGGAATGAGAAGACTATCTTAGATCCGAGTTTCCCGATCTCTTTTAAGCCCTAGTTTAGGAATCTCGGGGACGAGATTCTTGTAAGGGGGGTAGGTCTGTCACACCCTGCATATTGTAACATGTTATTTGTATCCTTGAAGCATGAAAATTTGGACCAGCAAATTTTTTTAGCATCATTTGGCTTTTATTTGGAATTGAGTTTTCTTCATGTGCTTTTTCATGTGCTCATTAAACTCAACTATGACCTCTTGTAGAATTCATCTCCATACCCAAAACTTCTGCCCAATGATCATGCCAAGTGTTATATAGCAGCATAGTATTTTCCTACAAAATTAATCTGGCCAAAAAGTATTTTTATAAATTTAGTTTTCCAAAAACCCCTGAATTGAGATTTGCACTGCAAGTACTTGATTTAGGGTGAGAAAATTATTTCAAAAGGTTTATTTGAGACCTAGTAGTCATAGGACTCCCAGAAACCACAAAGGTATAATTTTAAAAGTTATTTTCCTATTTTATTTAAAAGCTTTTTCTTAAGGCTAGAAATGGTCTTTAATAGGGGAAAATTATTTAACTATTTCAAAAATATTTGCCAAAATTCAGAGAGACTCAGAGGACATATATTGTCCATATATAAGAGTTTCAACACTTGGTCATGTTCAAAATAATGGGCTAAACCCTCTAAAACCCTTTCTGGATATTTCAAGCTTTTGAAATATTTACAAAGGAATTATTCTCCAAAAATTCCAGGGAAATTCTATCATGTCATATATGACATATTTGATGATCTTGCCAAGTCCCATGCCTTGGGAAGAAAGAAAACATCCTCAAAACCCTTCATAACCATTCTGTCCATATTTGAAGTTTGAGCAACTTTACATTGCCAGACTTGTCCAAATGCTCTCAAAATTGGTGCACATGCTAGAATGACCTAATAAGGCATCTAGACCAAATGGCACAAGAATTGGAATAGAGCAACTTGATCTGATCACCTCAAAACCCTTTCTGTTCAAATGCAAATTTGAACAACTTTACATTACCAACTTTTTATCTGGAGCTTCAAACTTTGTGGGCATGATCAATACCCCAAATGATGATACAACACCAAGTGGTGCATCAAGGGGAGATGATTAGCTTGACTCAAACAAGATGAAATTGTTTCTGTTGATTTCTAGGGTTCACCAAAGTTACATTGGCTAGTTTCTTCAAATGAGCCCAAATTTGGTGAAGCACCCTATTTTCTCATGTCTTTCAACCCTGTCAAGTGCCATGTCAAGTGGAGGTCATTTACTTGACCAAACACTGATCAAACACCTTCTGGCTTTTTTACTAAAACCTCCAACTTGATCACTTTTACTCTTCTCCATGGCCTGTACTTTTTACCACATGATCATTGAGCTACTAGCTACCTCCAGTAACTTCCCCAGCACCCCAGCTCCATGATTGAGGGGTAAGAACCCTGTTTTACCTTGCTGGACAGCAGGTTTTCACCAAGTCACCAGCCTCCTCCCTCTCTCTCAGCATCTCCAGGGCATCCAAGGCCTCAGGCCATTTCTTTACTCCTCCCTCAACGTGCTAGACACTGCTGGACACGTTGGTTTTGACCAGGACGGCGAGAGCGCGGCGATGCCAGCCAAACGCGCGCTCTGGAGCACGTAACAGTGCAGACAAGCACTGTAGCTCCGGCCAATCAACCTCTCCCGCAGCCTTGGGCCTCCCCTCCGCGCCAGTCGAGGCCTCTGGACGTCCGCAACCTCCCCGGCGCTGTCCCCCCCTCCTCCTGCGCCCTCCAGTGGCCGTCGTCGCACGCGCGCTGGCCGCCCGCGACGGCCACTCCTCTGCCTCGCACGCGCGCACGCTCCAGACGCTCCCCCGCTCCTCCTCTCACTTCTACTGGACGTAGAGATCGTCCAGGAACTCCACGGACTCACTCCCTTGGCCTCCCGTGCGCTGTAGCCTCGAGCCGGAGCTCGCCGGCGCACTGGACCACGGGCCTCCATCGACCACCTATATATAGCCGCTCCCGAGCCTCTCCAGCAGCACCACCAGCCTCACTCCTCTCCACTGAGCCCCCCAGCACCTTCAGTTCAACCCCAAGAGGTCCCAGTACTCGGGATCGACCGGAGCGCCGCCGCGTCGGGCCGCCGATGATCTCGCGGTACGGGCCTCCCCAGCCCCTCCTTTCGCCTGATTCAGAACCGCCATGCTCCACTGACCCTTTCCCCCTTGTCTCCCCCTCCGTTTGCAGTCGGAAACGACCGAAGCAACCACCTCCCGACGAGCCTCCGCCGTCCCACCTCGCCGCCGGTGAACCGGACCTCCCCGGCGTGCCGCACAACCACCCCTGCATCCGCGACACGACGCTGAGTCCATCCCTGCCCTCCGTTGCCGTCGCCGTGGCCGGGAACCTCGCCGGTGAGCTCGCCGTCGCCGTGGCCGCAAGGTTGGAGATGACAGGCGGGCCCCGCCTGTCATCCCCACACCTTTCTCCCCCTCCTCTCTGTCACTGACCCACGGGCCCCGCCCGTCAGGTTCAAAAACCTGACGTGTGCGCGCAGGCTCCCGTGTGGCTGGGCCGGTCCGTCTGGGCCGTGCACTGTGGCCTTCTCTGGCCCAGTGCACAGGACGCATTTTCCTTTTTCTTTTCTGTAAATGCTTTAAACATTTCTACAGAAAAGAATAATGGTCCAAATTAAATCATTCCAACTCCTAAAATCTTGTAATATTCCAACCTATTTAATGGTACCACTTTCACTCAAATCCATGAAACTTTTCTGTACTGTTCAAATTTAAATTCAAATTTGAGCAGTAATACTCATGTTCAAAAATCAATATATTCCATTGTGTTACTCCAAAACTCTAACTATGAATTTTCCCCATCTTAGAAATCCCTCTAGTATTTTACAAAAATAAGTTGACATTTTTCTGAGCACTTTGATTTTTCTGTTTTGTTTGTATTCTTATTTTCCCGTGGTTATTATGCGACGTATAGATCGCGTATTTGACGAAGTTGCTGTGGAAGAGGAAGGAGAAGGATTTGAAGACTTTGAAGACCAAGCCAATCCAGGCAAGCAGCCCTTTGACCATGATACACTTGTTCTCGGAACCCGTTTGTTTCCGATGCATGATGATAGGGTTACGATGGTGACCTAGATGAACCACCACATGATGCATACTTTATTGTTGATCTTGCTATGTGCTAGATGACATGCAAATAGTTGGTCATGATGCTCAAATGATGCATGTGTGATATGAACCTTCGTAGTTGAAAGCATTTGCATGAACCCATCGGGTGCCCCTAATGCCCGAGGGTGATGATGTGTTAGGTCATCACTTGAGAAAGAAGTGATGTGCCGGTAAAATCATGTGCATGGTGGAATGATGGATTAGATTTATGTGTGACTACCGTCCCAACCAAACATGTGCAACCACACTACCCCTTATGGGACGGGGCTTTATTGATTACTTAGGTCGATACTAGCATGGTGCCCGCATTACTAGTGACGGGAAGACTTGAGGTCTTTCCCGGGATGGGGTCGTGCTTGGATAGACGACCATGACTGTTTTCACAGGGCACCGGACACACCGTTGGTCCCTTCGGGTACGCGTGGCATTGAAATTAGGGCAAGTCCCGTGATCTATTGTTTGTACCCGAGGGCCGTGTATCAACGAGTGGACTCTATGTCAGTGTCATCTAAGGAAAGGTAATGACCGGGTGCTTACCCCGGGTACTTGAGGTACCGCGGGTCGTGGATGACACGGAAGTTCCCCGGATCTTGTGGGTAAAGTGTGCAACCTCTGCAGAGTGTAAAACTATTCGAATAGCCGTGTCCACGGTCATGGACAGTTGGGTGGTGCTACTTAAACTATGTCCAGAATTTTACTTCATTTGTGATGTTATGTGTGTGACAAGTCAAGGTGGTGACTTGACTCGATGAGTTGAATCATAATCATGTTGATATCGATAACCTGTCATCGAGGTTACGCGAGTTTATTAATGCATAAACTTGTTGGTAGAATATTTGTTCTAGCCTTGCTAGATTGATCATTATTATTCAAATGCACTGTTACTTTGAACCACATCATGGGTTGCTTGCGAGTACATTCAAAGTACTCATTGGCTTGCCACTGGTTATTTAATTGGCCAGGCATGGAAGAAAAAGAATATGAGGAAGAGTTCTTTGGAGACGATCATGCGAACTAGGACGCTATCCCAGTCAGAATGCCTGTAGGGATAAGGCAGATGGCATGGGTTCTACCCGTTATCGAAGACTTCAGCTATTTGAGTTATTTGTTATTTAGCCCGTGAGGCTCTATCTATGTAAGACTTGGCCATAATGGCCATAATTCGTGTAAGACTATTGGTATGGATGTAAGACTCTTGTTATTTCAGCTTCTGTGTGTTCAGTGAGCATTGATCTCTGGGATCACTGTACACGTGCATTCGGTGATCTCGACTTCTAAGTCGGGGTCCCCACAGGGGCGCTGCGATTTCGGAGAGGGAGGATGCAGTGCCAGAGGTTACGGGGCCAAATAATGGTCTGGATTGCCACTTCGGTACCGCTTTTTTTATGGATGCCACATCAGTTACCTGACCCATCACCGATTAATCGGTTTGACAACCAGTTAATCGTCTGACAACCGATTAAATGCCAGTTAATCGGCTTGACCATTTAATGAACCGAGTATATGCTATTCGCCGCAGTTAGGCACTGAGTAGCGATTAAATGGCCATTTAAATGGTAACTCGGCCGAGTTCTTGAACAATTGTCCCTAGTATGCCTCTACTAGACTAGCTCATTGATCAAAGATGGTTATGTTTCCTAGCCATAGACATGAGTTGTCATTTGATCAAGGAGTCACATCATTAGGAGAATGATGTGATGGACAAGACCCATCCGTTAGCTTAGCACTATGATCATTTAGTTTTATTGCTATTGCTTTCTTCATGACTTATACATGTTCCTATGTCTATAAGATTATGCAACTCCCGAATACCGGAGGAACACCTTGTGTGCTATCAAACGTCTCAACGTAATTGGGTGATTATAAAGATGCTCTACAGGTGTCTCCGAAGGTGTTCGTGGTGTTGGCATAGATCAAGAATAGGATTTGCCACTCCGAGTGTCGGAGAGGTATCTCTGGGCCCTCTCGGTAATACACATCATAATAAGCCTTGCAAGCAAATGACTAATGAGTTAGTCATGAGATGATGTATTATGGAATGAGTAAAGAGACTTGCCAGTAATGAGATTAACTAGGTATGGTGATACCGACGATCGAATCTCGGGCAAGTAACATATCGATGACAAAGGGAACAACGTATGTTGTTATGCGGTTCGACCGATAAAGGTCTTCGTAGAATATGTAAGAGCCAATATGAGCATCCAGGTACCGCTATTGGTTATCGACCGGAGATGAGTCTCGGTCATGTCTACATAGTTCTTGAACCCATAGGGTCCGCACGCTTAACGTTTGATGACGATCGGTATTATGAGTTTTTGTGTTTTGATGTACCGAAGGTAGTTCGGAGTCCCGGATGAGAACGGGGACATGACGATGAGTCTCGAAATGGTCGAGACGTAAAGATCGATATATTGGATGACTATATTCGGACATCGGAAAGGCTTCGAGTGATTCGGGTATTTTTTGGAGTACCGGAGAGTTACGGGAATTCGCCGGGGAGTATATGGGCCTTATTGGGCTTTAGGGGAAAGAGAGAGAGGAGGCTGCGCCCTCCCCAAGGCTTAGTCTGAATTGGACTAGGGGGAGGGGCTGCGCCCCCCTCCTTCCTTCTCTTCTCTTTTCCCTTTCCTTCTCTCCTACTCCTACTACTTGGAAGGGCTCCTAGTTCTACTAGGAAAGGGGTAATCCTACTCCCGGTGGGAGTAGGACTCCCCTAGGGCACGCCATAGAGAGGGTCAGCCCTCCTCCCCTCCACTCCTTTATATACGGGGGTAGAGGCACCCCATAGACACACAAGTTGATCAGTTGATCTCTCCCAACCGTGTGCGGTGTCCCTCTCCACAGAAACTCACCTCAGTCATACCGTTGTACTGCTTAGGGGAAGCCCTGCGCCGGTAGCTTCATCATCTCCGTCACCACGCCGTCGTGCTGACGAAACTCTCCCGTGAAGCTCTACTGGATCAAGAGCTCGTGGGACGTCATCAAGCTAAACATGTGCTGAACGCGGATGCTCCGTATGTTCGGTGCTTGATCGGTTGGATCGCGAAGAAGTTCGACTACATCAACCGCTTCACTAGAAGCTTCCGCTCCCGGTCTACGAGGGTACGTAGACACACTCTCCCCTCTCGTTGCTATGCATCTAATAGATAGATCTTGCGTGATTGTAGGAATTTTTGAAATACTATGTTCCTCTATAAAATCAAGGAACATAACACCAGTTTATCGGTTCTTAAGGCGGCATGAGTGGAACAAAACACAGAGCAAAAGGCCAAGCCTTCCACCCATTGCCAAGTATATATGTGCATTAATTATAGTAATAGATATTGTGATATTCCCAAAGTATCCAAGTTCCGACATGGAGCAATCTTCATCTTCACCTTCAACTAAGAACGCTATAAGAGGGGTTGAGCAAGCGGTGACATAGCCAAACAATGGTTTGTTGGGATGGTGTCAAAGGTTAGAGGTTTCATAGCAACAAGGAGGGGCTGACAACGAATAGATAGGTAGCGCGACATATAGCGATAGCATCGAGACAACTAGCATAGCAATGATAGTAATGAGATCCAAGGTGATGGTCATCTTGCCTGAGATCCCACAAGGAAGAAGAACGAGTCCATGAAGTAGACGAAGCCACGAAGACGAACCAAGTGTAGTCGAACGAATCCTAACGATCGCAACGAAACAGGAACTACCGAGAAGAAGCAAACGACACGGTAAACACACAACACATAAACAAGACAAGAATCTCAACCAAGTATGATGCATGACAAGGCTACATGATGCAACTCATGGCAAGAGATGAAGCACACAAGAACATCACAACAAGACAAGTTTAAATGAGGCCGGAAACAACATATAACAATTCCGGTAAGTCCTCATATGCAAATTTAGAAATTGGTCCAGATCTGAACATATGTTATGTTAAAGTTGTTAAACAGCAAGTAAGCATGCACCATGATGATCTACTTGAAATTCTAGTCAAGTTACATATAAAGTTTATTTAATTCGGCGCTATGGCCTAGAAGATATGAGCAAAACATGTCAAGCATGGCAAAGATGCAAGATGCATCCAAACATCAAGCAAACACACTCCAAACCGGTATTCAACATGTTATTATGCATCTACATGCAAGAACACACAAGTTTCATATAGGACACGCTCAAAACGGAGCAACGGTTCAACACATACACATGAAACAAGATATAACAACAAGTTGTCCAAAAACAGCAACATGGCACTTTGCAATCATAAAATCAACATGCTACATGAACATCTCGTGGCATCAAAGGGCATGGCAAGCATGTACATGTCAAGCACTACAACCATGATCACTGAGTTACTACCAAACACCACTAGAACATGCTCAAAACATCATGGCAAGATTGCAAATAATAACAGATTCACAGACTTAGTGAAATAAACTGAACATGACAGCAACAACGACAAGTAGGCATGTTTGCAAGCTTGTGCAACTCATCTCGAAGCATATCATGGCATGTGAATATAACCAACAGCAAGAATACATGTTTATGAAGCTACTCATGGCAAGAACATGGTCATGGGATGCATAGAACACTAGCTATTCACATGGCAAAACTGAACTAACTGATAACAGGCTGACAGAAACATTTTATAGCAATTTGAGAGCAAGAAATAGACAAGCTACATCAACCTATAATTGCAAACAAGGGCATGGACGGATACAGCATAACATGGACTTCAAGACATGATCATTGGACATACCAAAACATGCATGGATATGACTGGGGCATCAAGCAAACATGGCATCTCAATATAACAGTTTCAGACTTAGCAGTTTTCAACAAGTCTCAAAAATCAGCAAACAGCGAGTAGGCCACTTTGCAAGCTTGTTCCACTCAACACAAGGCATATCATTAAAAACTAATTACACCATTGAAAAGATGACATGATTGTGTGTCGGGGAAACTGGTCGCCCACGAACACCTATGGGACCGGAGCCCCTTTTCGGTACGGCAAGGGAGCGGAGGGTGCACGAAGAGCAGATTGAAGTGAGCACGCGGGTAGTTTACCCAGGTTCGGGCCGCACGGATGCGTAAAACACTACTCCTACCTTGGTTTGTATTGTGTTCTTGGCTCGGGAACAAGAAGAGCTACAGTACTGGTTGCTAGCTACACCGAGCGTGAGAGCGATCGAAGATCGGAACCTCGGAACCCCCGCTACGTTGTGCATGGGCCTCCTTTTATAGGTCAAAGGGGTCACCGACAGGTGGCAACGTAGGTGAGGGTAAAAACGTAAAAATGGTGGTAGTTGTAATAGTGTATGTACATCGCTCTGTACCTAACCCTGACGGTGGGGGACAAGGGCATTGAATGCCCGTCACCGTCGCCCCAAACAGTGCAAAAAGCGTCTGTCCGAGCGTCTCCGTTCGCCACGACGGTGGCCTAGTCATCGTGGCTTGCCACCGTGTACCCCAGGCTGCACAGCCTTCCACCACGTGCCCCCGGAAGGGCCCCAGGGTGACGCGTGGCCAGATAAGCTGGAGCGCGGGCACACAGTGGAAGCTTGCCGCGGCAAGTGCCTTGCCGCGGTCGCTACCTTGCCGCGCCTGGAAGCTTGTCGCTCTCCGGGCCTTGCCGAGGCGCGCGATGCGCCACGGCAAATCTCCTGAAATGCCATGCTTTGGCCTTCCTGGCAAGCCCCTCTTGCCAGGGTCTTGTGCTAAAGGGGTGGTTTTGAGCCTGGAGCGGCCTTCCCGGCAAGCTCCTCTTGTCGGGGCCTCGTTTCATTGACTTGAATACTTTGTTCTTGAATGGCTCCAAAGGAACCAAAGCGGGCCTTGGCGGGCGCGTGGCAAGCCCTGCCACGGGACGCGGCTACTGCCCGTGCACAAGTCGGGATACTAAGGTACCCCTACTTCAGTACACCGACAGGAGCCCCCGGGCCTGGGCCACACACGGTGCCAAGCGCTGTTGGGCCAGGCCCAAAACAGTGCACGGGCACACGCGGCCCACGGCGCGCCGCATCCCACTCCGTATCCGCCGCATCCCTCCCTAACGGCACGTGTCGATTGCGGCGTCGTGGGAGAGATCGTGGCCTGTTTCTTTAATGAGGAAAATGCGGAACGTCCCCCCCCTCCCCCTTAAAAGCAGGGGAAACAGGGGCAGTTCCTCCTATTCGCTCATTGCGTCTTCAACCTCCAGAAACCCCCGCCGCTCTCCTCCTCCCCAAAGGTCGAAAGAGAGCTGTGCTCCGCCCTTCCTCCGTCGCCGCCAGTCTCTCCAGTGCCGTCGACTCCCCTCGCCGTCCCCGCCATGGCCCCGAAGGGCGACAAGGCAAGAGCTGCGAAGACCGACCGGGCGCAGAAACTCGCAGCAATGCGGAAGAAGATGGTGGTCTTCCCGCCGAGGCTCGGCGCGAGGGAGCTGAAGGACAAGTTCTACCTCTTCTGGTCGAGGGAGACGAAAGCTCACCCGCGCACCAGGGTACTCCCCGCCGAAGCCTGCGACATGTTTCCGGGAGGGTATGCCTATTTCGCCCTGTTCTTCCATTGCGGACTCTGCCCTCCATACTCCGAATTCTTCTGCGACGTTATGAACACCTACGGGTTTCATCTTCTTGATTTCACCCCGAACGCAGTCTTGACCATGGCCGTTTTCGCACATCTGTGCGAGAACTTTGTCGGGGTGCATCCCAATGTAGCCCTCTTCCGCCATTATTATACACCTCGAGTAGAGTCTGGGTCTCCTCTGTCTGGCGGGATTTCTTGGATCTTTAGGCTCAATAAGAAAGAGGCATACTTGACTGGGGAGCTCCGCGGCAAGTGGGAGGAGTGGAGGGCCAACTGGTGCTGGATCATGGAAGATGGACCCCAGCAGTTCACTTCCCCGCGACGAGCCGCAATAGTGCACGGCAAGGACTGGAGTGATCTGGCCCCGGAGGACGACAAGCTGAAGATAGCCATCACTAGGATCCTTCGCCTCCGGCAAGCCAAACTCATTGTAGGGGTTGTCGGAGCAGATTTCCTTCGCTGGCGCATTGCTCCCTTGCAGGAGAGGAAGAGGCCTGCTTGGGTTTTCGGCAATGCGGCAGACTGTATGAGGCTGCGCCTAGGCCTCAACTATAATTTCACTGTCCTAGAGCTCAAAGGGATGCTCCGTGAGCTGTTCAAGCACGACGCCAAGCACCCGGAGTGGTTCACCTTGCCGCGGGGGGTAGTTCCACTATGCAACAATTCGTCGCTCAGTGCTATCCGCGCGGCAATGCCGTTGTGTGACTCCCATGGTATCGACCCCACTTGGCTGGCGCCTTCTGACGAAGCCATGCAAACATTCTTCGATGATTTGGTGGAGCTGCCCATCAATCCCGACGAGAAGAAGGGCCTCACCCGCGACACCACCGATCGGGAGATGGCGTATATCGCCACTAGGTTGGAGAAGGCTGCCGCAGTCGAGGCTGCGGGTGAATTTGGGTATACCTTGGAGGAGGCAGATGCAGCGGATGCGGTGAGTCGGGCTGAGGAGGAAGAGATCCTCAAATTGTTGAAGCCTGTCGGGCAACCTGCCGAGACTAGCGAGGCTGCCGGGCAGGGTACAGAGTCGAGTGAGCCCGCCGAGGAGGGCGCCGAATCAAGCGATTCCGCCGAAGACTCGGGCGGGTCTCTGAACCTTGACTCTTCTTCATCCTCGGGAAGTTCACCGCCGCCGCCAAGTCCTCCGCCTCAACCAAAGAAGCGTCTCCGCAAGGCCGCAGAAGCGGCGAGGCAGTCGGCGGGCTAGCAGCCGCAGCGCCGCTCGACGCGCGCCACCACGACGAGCAAGGCCGTCAAGGGGGCGCCTCGTGCCCCAGCAGCGGCTGGAGGAGGATCTTCCCACACTGGCTCCACCGCTCCTTCTGCCCCTCGGGCCTTGGCGACAACCAGAGCGGGATCTTCTCAGACCACCGCTCCAGCGCCCGCCAAGCACCCGAGGGAGGCTACTCCTCCAGCTCCTCGTGCCGGGACGCGCGAGGCGGATTTCGACTTCTCCGTCCTCAGTTCCGACGAGGAGGAGGAAGAGTAAATAAAGCAACTCTTGTTTTCTTCAATTTGCTGTTCTTGTCTTGAATCTTCTTTGTCTGATTCTGTTTGATGTCTGTCTTCCAGGACACTGGCCCAAAGGGTGGCGAAGAGGGCCAAGATCCCGGTGGTCGACCTTGAGGACGAGACCGTCACAGCAGCAGAGGATGCGCCCGCGACAGGCTTGCCGGACCAGCCAGCTGCCCCGCCGGGCAGCCCCCAGCGCAGCCCCCAGCGTAAGCCTTCTGTTTACTTCTTCGCTTGTCGGGCGCGCGTGGGCTTTTCATCCTTGTTAATCGTCTTGTTTGCTTGCTGATTTGTGCAAAAGCAGAGCCGCAGCCTCAGGAGCGCCAAGAGACTGCTCCTGACGAGCCGCTCGTCTCAACCTCCCCACCAAGGAGGAGCTCCCCGGCGAGGGAGAGCACTCTGCCAAGGGAGGGTACTCCGCCAAGGGCGAGTACCCCGCCAAGGGCGAGCACCCCACCAAGGGTGGGCACTCCGCCAAGGGAAGGTGCCAGTGGCCCTCCGTCGGCGGAGGTCACTACCACGCCGCCGAGGGAGAACTCCCCGGCAAGGAACCTCGTTGAAGAAGAGGCCCGCGCAGGTAACCCTTGAACTTTTCCTCTTTTGACTTCTTCTTGTTTGGATATTTGCTTGACAATTACTTTCTTCTTTCTTCTTCTTGCCTTCAGACTCGTCCGCTCCAGAGCCCATGGAGACGGAGGCCGCCAACGAGGAGGCCGCGTGCGGCAATACGGGTGGCGCCGCGGCCACCGAGGAGGCGATTGGCACCGAGGAGCCCGCCGTCGAAGAGGCAACCAGGGACGCCGACGCGGAAGCCGAGGAGAGGACCGGCGGTCGCACTGACGGCCCGGAGGCCGCAGGAGCGTTTGACGCTGCACCGACCGCCGACCCTGCCGCTGCCGCGGCTGGAACCGGTGCCTACTTGGAGGCTGGGAACGGGGTCTTCATTCAGATCCCGTGGGCTTCTATGTCAAGGGTGCCCGCGGAGGGGGAGGTCTTCGATGGGGAAGTCCTCGCCTCCGCGGGGCTGAAGTTTGTCGACGCGCCCGGCAGCAGCAACGAGCCCGAGGAGGAGCAGCTTCTGCGCCGGCTTCTGGTCCTATACCGTGCCAGGCAGGCCAAGCTGGAGTCCCGAGAGGCTCTGGCTGCCAAGGCAGGCGTCGATTTGGAGAAGCGCGCCGAAGAGCTCCGGGCCGCCAACCAGGCGGCCCTTCGGTCTTTGGCGGAGGAGCGGGAGGAGCTCGCCGAGGCGCACCAGGCGTTCATCCTCGAAAAGGCCGAAGCAGAGGAGCAGCAACGGCTCGCCGCCGAAGATTTGTCTCGGCGGGAAGGTGAGCTGAGGCAGCGGAAGGTCGACCTCGATAGCCATGAGGACGACCTTACCGCGCGCAAGCAGTCCCTTGGCGGGGCTCTGCAGGAAGCGAGGGACGCCGCTGCAGCTGCAGAGACCGCCAAGAGAGACTTGGAGGCGAGGGTGGCACAGTTGGAGATCAACTTGAGGACGAGCAAGGAGAAGGTTGCCGCGCTCACATTGGAGAGGGAGAAAGACGCCCACAGCCACTCGGAGCTGCAAGTCCGTCTCTCCGACAAGGGCAAGGAGCTCGCCATCGCCAAGGATTCTGTTGCAGACTTGGAGCTTAAGCTGTCCACCCTCACCGCATCTCTTGACAGCGCCAGAAACCGGGAGACGAAGCTGAAGGAGGACCTCCGGGCTGAGAGGGCACTGCTGGACAGCGCTGCCCTCACGCAAAGCAACTTCAGGCACACAGTGGAGCAATGGACCGAGGAGCTTGTCGCCGCCGCCGCTGACATCGACAGGGAGATGGCGAGGCTGGGGACAGAGCACCTCAGGTACTCCCCCGACGTGAACCTCCCTCACAGCGCCAAGCTGTGCTTATTCTTCAGGGGAGTGGCGCCGGCCCTCGAGCAGCTCCGGGAGAGGATCCCCACGCAGCTGGCGAACGAGGCGCGCAGGCTTTGCATGGGAGTCGTGGAGAGGGTGTTGACGAAGATAGTCTACCGCAACCCCGGGCTCAATCTCGAGAATGTCCTCAGGACCTTGCCGCCCGACGCCGACCAGGAGGCGCTGAAGGCCCTTGTCGCCCCCATTGTGGCCAAGGTGGGCAAGATAAGGAGAGTTGATGGTGACCGTGTAGATTAGGTCGTTTTCTTTCTTGCTTCCCTTGTCGCTGCCAATCAAGTTAAGGACAGTAGTTTGTTAGAACAGCGACAAGTCATCTTGTAACATAACTTTATTTTGGGTAGTTAATGTAGTGTTACTTCCTTTGTTCCACTCCTTTACTTTGTATGCTTTTACCCTACGCTTTTAGGGAACTTGCCGGCAAAGGGACCCTTGCCGCGAGCGCTGAGTGCGGAACTTCAGCAGCCTGCCGGCAAGGCCACTACCGGCAAGAAACCTTGCCGCAGCTAGTCGCAGCACACTTAGGTTGTTGAGCGAACTCGAAAACGAAGTAAGGGCGCGACACTTGTCGCAGCACACTTAAGCCATTGAGCGTGCTCGAAACAAAGTAAGGGCGCGGCTAGCCACGGGTAGGTTCCTCCGCGCACAGGTTTTCCGTACAAAGCGTGGTCGTTCAAGGAAGATAACTTTAAAATTTTAAAAATTTGAATGCTCAAACTTTGGCAACTTAGCTTTTGTGTTGTTCGCTTCCCGGCAAGGCGAGGCTTTCTTGAACGATGGCACTTGGTCCATACCACTGTCTCCTTCCCCCCCC
>LR738711.1:483320588-483343714 GCA_902687465.1 Secale cereale
CCCCGGCAAACTTGTGCGCGAGGAACAACTTCTTCTGCTTGAAAAAAGAAAGAAAAAGGGAGGGAACATAGATATGGAGCCTTGTGGCTCGTTACTGCTTACCGGGGGTGCGTGCTGCACAAAGTGTCAGATAATGCATGCAAGAAAAGCTAGAAGGCATGAAACGACAAGTTGTGCGAGGCACATAAGTTTTACTGATGCACGGGGTCTGCGCCCGGCTTTGTACAAAGGTTTACATGCAACAGCGGCAAGACTTGTACAAAAGGTGGTTGCCGGAGCGGATCGCGGCAACCGCGCCTTATGGGTGAAACTTGCGAAGATGCTCAATGTTCCAGGAGTTGCTCACCGGTAAGCCCTCTTCGGTCTCAAGGCGGACGGCGCCGGGCCTTGTGACTTGTCTCACCCGATAAGGGCCTTCCCACTTCGGCGTCAACTTGTTGGAATTCTTGGCGGACTGAACACGCCAAAGAACAAGGTCGCCTTCCTCGAGACTTCTGGCTTTAACTTTGCGGCTATGGTAGCGGCGCAAAGCTTGCTGGTATCGAGCAGCTCGTACAGCAGCCTGAAGATGGTCCTCCTCGAGGAGCAGTGCATCATCTTGCCGCAGCTGCTCTTGCTCGAGCTCATCGTAAGCGAGCACTCGAGGCGACCCGTATACGAGTTCCGTGGGGAGAACTGCCTCTGCTCCATAGACAAGAGCAAAGGGTGTCTGTCCGGTGGCTCGATTTGGTGTCGTCCTGATTGACCAAAGAGCCGCCGGCAACTCCTTAATCCAGTTTCTTCCGCATTTGTGCAGCCTGTCGAAAGTTCTTGTCTTGAGTCCGCGCAGCACTTCAGCGTTTGCCCTCTCCGCTTGACCATTGCTCCTCGGGTGAGCAACAGAAGCGAAGCAGACCTTGGCGCCAAGGTCTTGGACGTACTGCATGAAGGTGCGACTTGTGAATTGCGTGCCGTTGTCGGTGATGATCATGTTACGGATTCCGAAACGGCAAACAATTGACCTAAAGAACTTGACTGCTGACTGTGCGGTCACCTTTCTCACTGGTTCCACTTCCGGCCACTTTGTGAACTTGTCGATGGCGACGTACAAGTACTCAAAGCCCCCGACTGCGCGGGAATGGGGCCGAGGATGTCGAGCCACCAGACCGAAAAGGGCCAGGACAAAGGGATCGTCTGGAGAGCTTGAGCTGGCTGATGTATTTGCTTGGCATGGAACTGGCACGCTTCACACTTGGTTACTTGTGCAGTTGCATCTTGGAGGGCTTCTGAACAAAAGAAACCTTGCCGGAACGCCTTCCCGGCAAGTGCTCTTGCGCCAATGTGGTGGCCACATATGCCTCCATGAATATCTGCCAACAGCTTTTGCCCATCTTCCCGGGGAATGCACTTCAATCTGACACCATTGAGTCTTCTTCTGTACAGTTCATTGCCAACAAACTGGTACATACTTGACTGCCTGGTTACTCTTTCTGCTTCTTCTGGCTCTTCGGGAAGTTCACCAGTTTGAAGAAAATGGACAATTTGCTGCGCCCATGCTGGAGCCTGAGGCTCAACAACAAGGACTAAAGGCATCAGTGCTGCTGCGGGAACGTCAGCTTCTACGGCAAGAACCTGCGGCTCTGCCGGAGCTGGACGTTCCCCGGCAAGCTTGCCGGTGCAAGACTTGTCGGGAACGCCTACTTCAACTGTACGAACCCTAGGGCCCGCAGGAGCAGACCGTTCCTCAGCAGATTGGCCGTTGATCTTGGGGACCTTGGCGGCGGCTTCAGGAAGATCCGCCGGTAAGTAGTCACCGGAGACCAACTTTCTCTTTTTGCTTTGCCCAACTGATGGTGTAACAGATGGTTGAGTTAGCTTGAGCACGAAAACCCCTGGTTCCACAGGTAGCTTTAGTGCAGCACACTTTGACAGGCCGTCTGCGACGTCATTTTGAGCTCTTGGAACGTGCTCCATCTGTATGCCTTCAAAGTGCTCTTCAAGCTTTCTCACTTTGTCGACGTAAGCTTCCATCAATGGGCTCTGGTAGCTCTTATTCACTTGTCGGACAACCAATTGCGAATCTCCCCGCACAATCAGCTTCTTGATCCCAAGTTCTGCCGCAATTCTGAGGCCGGCAAGCAAACCTTCATACTCTGCAGTATTGTTTGTTGCTTGCTCCTTGGGAAAGTGCATTTGGACAACGTACTTGAGGTGTTCTCCGGTGGGTGCGACAAGCAGCACACCAGCACCGGCGCCTTGCAGCGAGAAGGCTCCATCGAAGTACATTACCCATTCTTTGCTCGCTTCTTTGACGGGGACGTTTGTCTCTGGAATCTCTTCGTCTGGCGTTGGTGTCCATTCCGCTATGAACTCTGCCAATGCTCTGCTCTGGAGAGTTGAAGTACTTTCAAACTTGAGGCCAAAGCTTGATAGCTCCAGCGCCCACTCGACAATCCTGCCTGTTGCTTCTGGATTTTGCAATATCCTTTTTAGCGGAAAGCGAGTGACCACTGTTATCTCATGTGCTTGGAAGTAATGGCGCAGCTTTCTCGAGGCCATGAGGAGGCCGAAAAGCAGCTTCTGCACCCCAGAGTATCTTGACCTAGCCCCCTGCAAGAGGGAACTGACAAAATAAACTGGGCGCTGCACCATCTTCTTTCGCACTTCTTCTTGCATCTGCGCAGACTCATCCTTGTCGGGGCCAGAGCTTGTCGGGGAAGCCCCCTGCTTGTCGCTGGATGTGCTTTCCGGGGCTGTGGCCTCCTCATCTGCCTCCCTTTCCGCTACTAACGCAGCACTAACCACTTGATTGGTTGCTGCTAAGTACAGCAGCAACTTCTCTTGCGGCTTAGGTGCGACAAGTATTGGAGTGGAGGACAGGTACCCTTTCAAGTCTTGCAGCGCTGCCTCCGCTTCCGGAGTCCATTTCATTGGACCCGCCTTTTTCAAGATTTTGAAAAACGGCAGGGCGCGTTCTGCAGACTTAGAAATGAACCTACTGAGAGCAGCCACGCAGCCGGCAAGCCTTCGTACATCCTTGACGTGCTTCGGAGCTTCGATCTGCTCGATGGCTTTGATCTTGTCGGGATTGGCTTCAATCCCCCTCTGGGACACAAAGAACCCGAGAAGCTTGCCGGAGGGGACTCCAAACACGCACTTCTCGGGGTTAAGCTTGAGTTGTATCTTGCACAGATTTGCAAAAGTTTCATCCAGGTCTTGGATCAGGGTATCCTTGTCCTTGCTCTTGACCACTATATCATCCATGTAAGCTTCTACATTCCTGTGTATCTGTGGCTCAAAAGCAGTGTGGACTACCCTTGCAAATGTTGAATCCGCATTCTTCAATCCAAAGGGCATGCGTATGAAACAGTAAGTGCCACATGGAGTAATGAATGTGGTCTTCTCTTCATCCTCTTCAGCCATAAATATCTGGTGGTATCCGGAGTATGCATCAAGAAATGAAAGCAACTCGCATCCAGCCGTGGAGTCAACGATCTGGTCAATGCGCGGCAAGGGGAATGGATTTTTGGACAAGCTTTATTCACATCAGTGAAGTCTATACAAAGCCTCCACTTCCCATTTGCTTTGCGCACGACGACAGGGTTGGCCAGCCACGTGGGATGAAGTACACCTCTAACAAGGCCTGTTGCTTCCAACTTCTTGATTTCCTCGGCGATAAACTCTTGGCGCTCCACTGCTTGCTTTCTGACCTTCTGCTTGACGGGCCGCGCGTGAGGACAAACGACAAGCTTGTGCTCAATTACTTTCCTGGGAACGCCGGGGATGTCAGACGGTTGCAATGCGAACACGTCAACATTCGCCCGCAGGAAAGCAACGAGCGCGCTTTCCTATTTAGGATCAAGCGTGGCACTGATGGTGAAAGTACCACCAGTGCCGTCCTCCTTGGAGGACACCTTCTTGGTTGCAGGTGGAGCTGCCATTCCCTTCTTGCACTTGCCGGTGGAGCTCGATGGTGCGTCCTCGACGGTAGCGCAGCACTCCGAAGAGGTGCGTTTGTTGGAGTGGGCCCCAGAGCTCTTGCCGGACTTCGTCTTGTTCTTCCCCCCGGGAGCTTCAGCGGCAAGTGTTTTGCTATCTGTTGCAGCTGTTGCGTCCCGGTAGATCTTGTCGGCGCAGATAAGCACGTCCTTCTTGTCGCCGGGGACAGAGATGACGCTAATCGGCCCTGGCATCTTGAGCATGTTGTAGGCGTAGTGAGAGGCTGCCATGAACTTGGCGAGCGCCGGATGGCCAAGTATCCCGTTGTATGGCAATGGGATATCGGCAACGTCAAAGGTGATCCTCTCAGTCCTGAAATTCAGCTCTCCGCCAAAGGTTACTGGCAGTGTGATCTTCCCCTTCGGCTTGCTCCTCCCCGGGTTGATTCCTTGGAAAGTTCCGGTTTCCTCGAGCTCGCTGTCGGGGATCTGTAGCTTTCGGACTACAGCAGAGGAGATCAAGTTTAAGCCGGCCCTGCCGTCAACCAGCATCTTGGTGACCTTGAGGTTGTGGATGGTTGGTGACACCAACATCGGCAAGCACCCGACCGCAGTTGTGCGGTCAGGGTGATCCTCAATGTCGAAGATGATGGGCGTGCTGGACCACTTCAGTAGCTTGCGCGACTCGACGGGTGGCTCTGCTGCATTAACTTCCCGCACCCATTGTTTGAGCTGGCGGTGGGAAGTATGCAGAGAGGCACCTCCATCGACGCACAGAACTTCTCTGGCCTTCTGGAACTCCTGCTCGCTGTTGTCTCCGTCGTCCATGTCCTCGTCGTCGTCTTCGTCTTCGTCCTTGTCGCGGCCGCGGGGAGGTCTATCTCCTTGCCGCTGCTTGGCCTTGCCGCGGCGTCCTCCCCGGCCATTGAATGGCCGCTTCTTGCCGGACTCTCCTCCACCTCCCTGGGCCTTCTCCTTGTCGCGTCGCTCGTACTCAGCCTTCTGCTGTTCAACGAGGTATTCGACCCTCTTGCAGTTCTGGAGATCGTGGCCCTTGGTGCGGTGGATCTTGCAGTACTGCTTGTCGGAGCCGTCCTGCTTGTCGGCGGCGGCTACAGTGGCAGCTTCCTTGCCGGAGCCACCAGCCTGAGCTTTCTTGGCGCATGCCTCCTTGCCGGACTGCTCGACAGCTAGTACTTCCTTGTTCTTCTTTTTCTTGTTGTTCCGCCGCCGGTTTTTCCTTGCCGGGGCGGCATCCTCACTGTCTGTTCCTCCTGCTCCAGCATCCTCTCCGGGAAGTCTCCTCCCCTCTTCAGCGCGTACTCACCTGTCGGCCAGGGCATAAAGCTCACTGATGTCTCGTATCTTGCACATCGCCATTTCCTCCCTCATCCGGCGGTTACGCACGTTCTGATGGAACGCGCTAATAACCGCGGCAGGGTGGACGTCTGGGATGTTGTGCTAGACGCGGCTGAATCTCTGGATGTACTTTCGCAGGGACTCTCCTTCCTTCTGGGCAAGTATATGGAGATCACTTTCCTGGCCATGGGGCTTGTGGCCGCCCATGAAGGCGCCGACAAACTGATGGCACAGGTCGGCCCAAGAAGAAATAGAGTTCTCCGGCAAGTGCATGAGCCAAGATCTGACGTTTGGCTTGAGCACGAGCGGGAAGTAGTTTGCTAGTATCTTCTCGTCTCGTCCCCCGGCAGCCTGCACCGCAATGGTGTAGATGCTGAGGAACTCTGAGGGATGGGTCTTGCCGTCGTACTTCTCGGGTACGTCGGGCTTGAAGTTCTTCATGCTGGGCCACTGGACTTGTCGCAGCTCACGGGTGAACGCAGGGCAACCTGCCGCGTACGGCAAGTCGCCCGGTTCTCCGGGCGCGTGCATGTCGACAGCGGTCCCAGCGCGCTGGTCGGACTGTCGCCGTGCTTCTCTTCGACGCTCGATGCGGGTTCGAGCGTCTTCTTGTCGCCTGTTGTCAAGGACTTGGCGTTGATCGCGGCGAGCCCGCAGATCCGACGACGCCGTGGAGTCGTCGTCGATGTTGATCCGGCGAGTCGGCGATTTCGGCCTTCGCGGCGGGGAGTGCACGGTAGTTGCACCCCCTGCGGTCTTGTCTCCATCAGCCCGCGCCTGGCTGACTTGCCGCGGCCGCGACGTCGCCGGCTGCTGCGGCGTGTCATTGTTGGCGAAGGCGATGAGGCTTTGGATGGTAGCCCTCCAGTCTTCGGCCTTGTCTGCCGCTGGAGGGAAGTCGAGGAGTAGCTGAGCTCTAGCTAGAGCTTCTGCTGGAGTGGAGGGGAGCGGTGGCGAGCGGTGCGAGGAGCGAGATATGCTCGGACTTCTAACAGCGTTAGAAGGAGCAGATTCTCGCCCCGGCGACCGCGCCTTGCTCGTGCCAGCACGTTGGCCTTGAGCGTCCCGCAACCCGCCAACTTGTCCTTGACCCAGCAAGCGGATGGTACCCTGCGTACCACGTCGCTGCCGTTCCGGCACCTCCTGAGAGGGGCGCGGTGCGTGCACGGACGCCGAGGTCTTGGAGTGCGCTCGGTCGCCCGTCTTGTCCTTGGACTTGGCGGCGCCGTGAGTTTCCTCGCCGGCGTCCGTCCTTCTGCCAGCGTCTACCCCACCAACCGTTGGTTCTGGTGGTGGCGGGATCGACGCGGACGGGCCTCCTACCTCCGAAGCTTTCTTCTTCGGCGGCATGTTGATGAAGTTAATGAAGTTGATGAAGTTGCTGAAGGTTGCGCCCGCGTGAACGCCGGATCAAGTTCGCACAACCTCGACGCCCCCTACCTGGCGCGCCAAAGATGTCGGGGAAACTGGTCGCCCACGAACACCTATGGGACCGGAGCCCCTTTTGGTACGGCAAGGGAGCGGAGGGTGCACGAAGAGCAGATCGAAGCGAGCACGCGGGCAGTTTACCCAGGTTCGGGCCGCACGGATGCGTAAAACCCTACTCCTGCCTTGGTTTGTATTGTGTTCTTGGCTCGGGAGCAAGAAGAGCTATAGTACTGGTTGCTAGCTACACCGAGCGTGAGAGCGATCGAAGATCGGAACCTCGGAACCCCCGCTACGTTGTGCATGGGCCTCCTTTTATAGGTCAAAGGGGTCACCGACAGGTGGCAACGTAGGTGAGGGTAAAAACGTAAACATGGTGGTAGTTGTAACAGTGTATGTACAACGCTTTGTACCTAACCCTGACGGTGGGGGACAAGGGCATTGAATGCCCGTCACCGTCGCCCCAAACAGTGCAAAAAGCGTCCGTCCGTGCGTCTCCGTTCGCCATGACGGTGGCCTAGTCATCGTGGCTTGCCACCGTGTACCCCAGGCTGCACAGCCTTCCGCCACGTGCCCCTGGAAGGGCCCCAGGGCGACGCGTGGCCAGATGAGCTGGAGCGCGGGCACACAATGGAAGCTTGCCGCGGCAAGTGCCTTGCCGCGGTCGCTACCTTGCCGCGCCTGGAAGCTTGTCGCTCTCCGGGCCTTGCCGGGGCACGCGATGCGCCACGGCAAATCTCCTGAAATGCCATGCTTTGGCCTTCCTGGCAAGCCCCTCTTGCTAGGGTCTTGTGCTAAAGGGGTGGTTTTGAGCCTGGAGCGGCCTTCCCGGCAAGCTCCTCCTGCCGGGGCCTTGTTTCATTGACTTGAATACTTTGTTCTTGAATGGCTCCAAAGGAACCAAAGCGGGCCTTGGCGGGCGCGTGGCAAGCCCTGCCACGGGACGCGGCTACTGCCCGTGCACAAGTCGGGATACTAAGGTACCCCTACTTTAGTACACCGACATTGTGCTTCTAAAACATGTTGACATGATGCTCAAACAAAAATCACACATAAAGATATGAAAAAGACAAATCAGCACGTTATACTAGTTTTTAGCAGTTAACAGCACTTAGCACTTTTGCAACAGAGATTAACATGTCAATATGCATCCTATGATGCATGCAAATGGCACCATCATGTAGAGCATTCAGAGATGAATATTTCGACATATCATACACTCCAAACTGTTGAACATGCACAAAGATACATCAAGTCAAACATGCCTATATGATGTATGAAACAGAGACTTAGCCATTTAAGAAAAATAAATGCAAGCAACATTTTAAGTGTTTCTTTACATGTATGAGGATGCCATGTCAAGTCATATGCAATTTTTGTTAGATGTTGATATGAAGATGGTAAGGAGCATTGTCACCGTGGTGGAAAGAAAGGGGTGCCACAACGGCGATAACCGAAAATGATGCCCCGACAACATATCGGTTCCGGTAACTCGTTGAGAGACCGGTGCAAAAGAAGGATGATGGGAGCGTGTCACGCAAGATGGTGGGGTGATCCCGGTTACCGGGTGTCCCACAAGTCGGTGGCATGGAAACGAGTGACAAAACAGACGGGGTGCAAACACGAGTATCTCATACACAAAATGCATTCATTCTCGGAAGGTCGTCTCGGCGGTTATACCTTTGAAACATCCATTTTTGGGCCGGTTCGAGTTCGTTGGGTGAAATGGTGGTACACGGGTCATAGTGGAAGTAGTCGTATGCGTGGCGACGGTAGTGGTACATCTCGTAGGTGAACTTGGGCGTAGTGGTACACGTTCGTAGATGTTCAGGGTCACGGCGAGGAACTTGATGTTCACGGGTCGACGATAGTGGTACATATGTTGTCGGTCCGGTCTTGGTGTAAATGTACACGACAAACGTAGTGGTACTAGGCGTTGGTCGTCGTGGTACTTGGCGATATCCGGGACGATCTTGGCGGTGTAGATGTGCACATTCTCATGGTACTTGCTGGTCTCGTTCTTGCAACGGTAATTGCTCACTCGATAGGCGAGGGTAGTTGTAAATTTCGGCGGTCGTCGAACTCGGCAAGCGATGGTCGTTGGGGTACTTGTCGCGTCCCGGATGTGTGGTCGTACACGGGTCTTCGGCGACGGTAGTGGTACACGGGTTGAAGAGTGACTTGGCGCATCCTATTTCTTTCGGGTTCGTAGTTGTACTTGACGAACCAGGGGGTATGCCTTGGCGCAGTTGCCCGAAGCAGACAAGATGGACTTGGTGGCAAAGGACCTCGGACATGAAGCCGCGTGACCCATCAACGGAGTTGCAGTAGAGCAAGCAAAGGGTTGCAGGGGTCGGCTGCAAAGGCAGAGCAGCAGCATGGTGATGAGCCCACGGCGGCTACCATGGGGCGGTGGGTAGAACATGATTGCGAGGAGTGCAAGGCAAAAAGGAAGGGAAGGCCGATGGGGATGTGAACCCGCATCATGCGGCTCGGGCTCGTACAGGAGGCGAAGATGGCCGGATCGGACGGCACGAGACGCGGGGAGCAGACTCAGGCGAGGTGGCGGGGTGGTCCGACGATGGAGGCGGAGCATAGAATGGGCGAAGCAGACGAGGCGAGACGGCCATGGTGCACTGAAGGGGGCCGAGCACTGCGGCTCTATGGCGAGGCGGCGGTGTTGGAGGAGGTCGGGTGTGAGCACGACGTGCGACGATGGCAACCGGCGGGGCTTGAGCGGCTTGGCGAGGCGGCAGGGACGGGTTGCCGACGGCAAGGGCAAAGCGGAGGTTGTCGACGTGCCAGCGCGTGGGGTCAGCATCGAGGAGGCCGATGAGGGAAAAGGGGAACGCGGAGGAGAAGAGGTGAGGGGCGGCTCTCGGCGGCGGGGATCGGGATCCCTCTCCTGCACACGCGACGAGAGAGAATAGAGGAGGGGATCGAGCCGAGGCTCCTGCGAGGTGGGTGTGGCGGCGGAAGGGAACGAGGAGGAGGGGGTCGAGGAGAAGAGTGCGTCGGGGCTTGGCTTGCTAGGGTTAGGAGGGAGAGTTAGATGGGCCAGCGGGAGCAGGGAGGCCCAGCATAGCAAAAAAACAAGTGGGTCGATTCCTATTAACTAAAAGGTTGAATTTTTTCCCTTTTCCAAAACAGAAAAAGGAAAAGAGAGGAAGGGAAGAAATTATTTGTAGGGTCAAATAATTCCCGAATGAGCTCGAATTGACTTGTGGCCACAACTAGAAAAGAGTCAAAGGGATAGCACAATGATCTAACTAATTTAGAGATGAAAGGAGTCTCAAATGCAAGTGTGTTTCGGTTGATTCCATAATAATGAATATTTATTGTAGCTCCCTAAAATATTGGGAGGATATGAATATGTTTTAAAGAGTATCATCATGTGAATACCCTCGATTTAAATGCATCGAAGATCCATGTAATTTATTTAGTTGAGACTTAGTTGGTTTGTGAAAATGATGACATGATGACATGATGCAATGCGAAAAAAAATAGAGCAAGCAAAAGAAACACACGAAGATCATGAAACATATGGAAGGCTTCTGGAGCGTCGGTCTCGGGATGTCCCATGACGTCTGGTATGCTTCGGCTGATACTATGACGCCGAGTGCCCATAACTGTCCCTACATAGTTGGTTTGTCCGTATAGGCCAATGACACAACTCAGATCGAATATCCAAACTCGTAAAGCGTGTTATTATGAAATCATCGCAGACAACGACCAGGGACCAGGCCACCTCTCTCCTGGGTGTGTCAACCTGCCCTGTCGCTCCGCCACAAAGAATCACTTGGGGCGTCAGGAACCTAGGCCCACCACAACCTGGATGGAACCACCTGCCCCTTCAGCACCCAGTCCGTGAATCACTCGCGGGTACTCTACGGGCCGGCCAGACTTTTAGTCACAACATGTATCATGTATAGTATGTATATAGTATATACCCATGACCACCTCCCGAAGTGATCACGGCCTGATAGTATAACATAGCACACGGATAAGAATGTAGGACCACTGATGGAATACTAGCATCCTATACTAAGCATTAGTATAGCAGGTAAGGTATCAACAATTGTAGCAACAATGACAGGCTATGCAACAGAATAGGAGCTATCGAATCAACAAGAGTAGCAAACCTAATGCAAGAATAAGAGAGAAGAGAATGGGCGATATCTTGGTGATCAAGGCGGTTTTGCTTTCCTGGAAGCTCGACAGAGAAGGATGGGTCGTCAACACCGTAGTCGATCGGGGCAACATCAGTGGCATTAGTCTCGAAGTCTAACGGGGAGAAGAGGAGGAAGAAATATTAAATACAATGCAAACACATGCAAGACGATGCATGACATGGCAATAAATGATGCTAGGTGCGTCCTAACGTAGTACTAGGTGATACTGGAGGAGGGGGAAACATCTGAGAAAGTATTCCCGGTGTTAGGCATTTTCACACAGATGAAACGGAGGGGGGGCGGTTTCATGTTCGCTATGCTAGGGACGTGTGGCAGACGAACTAAGAACATATTCGGATTCGTCTCGTTTTCTGAGCAACTTTCATGTACAAAGTATTTTCATCCGAGTTACGTTTATTTTAAATTAATTTTCAAAGTTTTAAATCATTTTCTAGAATTAACAGATTATTTTAATTCGAAAAGCATTTATTGCATCAGTATGACATCATCATTACGTCAACGGTCAACTATGACCGTTGACCAGTCAAACTGACGGGTGGGGCCCGTTTGTCATTGGCTCAGTTTAACTAAACATAATTAGTTAGTTTAATTAAATGATTAGGTTAATTAAACAAAGTTAATTAATTAATTATTATTATTTTTATATATCTATTTTTGTTCTTTTCTCCATGGCGTGGTGCCCCAACATCATAGGCCCATTGGGGCCTAACGGCCAGGGATGCTAGCGGGCAGTGGGCACCTGAGCGTGGGCGCCCGAAGGGGCAAAGCTAGGGCACGGGCGAGTGGCTCGCCGGAGTGTGGCCATGGCGAGTAGGCGAGGCACGGTGCACCCCGCCATAGACTGTGCCAACGGAGGGCGGCGGGTCAACGAGCGGCAGCGATGCTAGGCAGTGGAGGTGGCCGCGACCGTGGCAGGATGCGGCGGGGCCGGGACGAGGCCTAAGTGTGGGTAGCGGTGCCTACGTGGCGAGGGGGAGGTCAGGCCGCGGCGGCGTGGGCACAGCAACCACGAGTCAGTGCGTGGGCACGAGGTGGGAGGCCACAAAGGGGCTTGGATGCGATCGAAGCTCAGCGCGGGAGCGGAGGGCCGCGATGGAGGGCGCACGTGCGAGCTATGGGCGGTACAGGTGAGCGCGGGTGCGCGTGGCAGCGGGCGGGGTAGCAGCAGTGCACGGCAAGCAGGGGAGGTCGGCTAGTAACTGCGGGCGGCAGGCGACGCGGGAGTGAAAGCACAAGTGCTCCGTGGGTGATTTTGGTAATTAATGTCAACATATCTCTTGGTGGACTAATATTTTCATCTAGTATATTTCAGATGAGTTCAACAGTGGAGTGGCAGGACAAGAGGATGCGCAAACCCTTCAAGAAGCTAAGGACAAAGATTGGCAAAAGCTCAAGACTCTTCATTTCTATTTTAGTGATCCAAGATCACATTGAGTCCATAGGAAAGCCAATACTATTAAAAGGGGATGAGGTGTTGCTTAATGGTCTAATTACTCAAAGTGATTAGTGATATGCTCCAAAGCCCTCAACCACTTTCTCATTTCCACACATGTCCTAAACCTAAATTCAAACTCGGCCCACTGATTTGATCTATCCAGCGCTATCGGGTTCACTTGACATAGCCACCGCCACAAACCCTAATCAGTTCGGTCTCACCTATGGGATCTCGGTCTCACCGAGATGGCCCAGCAAACTCTCTGTTACCTATTGCAGTTACTTCAGTCTCACCGAGATACGCAGTCGGTACCACCAAGTTTGCTTGACCAAGTCTATGTCTACTTATTGCTGAAATTGGTCTCACCAAGATGAGGTTTTCCCTAACCCTAGCACATCGGTTCCACCAAGTTGATCATGTTGGTCCCACCAAAAATCCTAACGTTCACATTTTGAACCAGGTCGGTCTCACCGAGTTTCACTATTTGGTCCCCCCGAGTCTGGTAAATTGTGTGTAACGGCTAGATTTTGTGTGGAGGCTATATATACCCCTCAACCCCTTCTCCATTAGAGAGAGAGCCATCAGAACGTGCCTATACTTCCACTACTCATTTTCTCAGAGAGAACCACCTACTCATGTGTTGAGACCAAGATATTCCAATCCTACCACAAGAATCTTGATCTCTAGCTTTCCCCACGTTGCTTTCCACTCAAATCATCTTTCCACCATATCCATATCTCTGAGAGAGAGTTGAGTGTTGGGGAGACTATCATTTGAAGCACAAGAGCAAGGAGTTCGTCATCAACACACCATTTATTACCTTTTGGAGAGTGGTGTCTCCTAGATTGGTTAGGTGTCACTTGGGAGCCTCCGTCAAGATTGTGGAGTTGAACCAAGGAGTTTGTAAGGGAAAGGAGATCGCCTACTTCATGAAGATCTACCCTAGTGAGGCAAGTCCTTCGTGGGTGATGGCCATGGTGGGATAGACAAGGTTGCTTCATCATGGACCCTTCGTGGGTGGAGCCCTTTGTGGACTCGCGCAGCCGTTACCCTTCGTGGGTTGAAGTCTCCATCAACGTGGATGTACGGTAGGACCACCTATCGGAACCACGCCAGAAATCTCCGTGTCTCCAATTGCGTTTGCACACTCCAATGCCACCTCTTTACTTTCTTGCAACTTGCATGCTTTACTTTCCGCTACTCATATACTCTTGCCATGCTTGCCTGAAATGTATTGTGAATGGTTGAACTTGTGCTAAAACTCCCCCTAAACTTATAGAACTTAAAAACTGCTACTTTTCTTTTTGAGGGTCTAATCACACCCCTCTAGACGCCTCTTCTTCGCTCCTTTCAATTGGTATCATAGCTTTGGTCTCCATTTCTTTGGTTTAATCACCATTGGAGGAAGATGGAAGATGGATGTGTCTATGATTGGGAGTATGAGACGTAGAGTGTCTATCCTTGAAGGGATTTTTATAGGGAATGGAAAAATGACATGCTTGAGATATTCAATGAATATCATTTGAACAAGTATATTGTTAGCCCTTATGTGCCCCCCATTGACCCTTTGAATCCAACATCCGATGAGAATCTTGACTTGGTTCGCAATCTTAGAACTGTTGATCTTATCACTAGAGAATTGTCTAGAAATTTTCTTATTTGCTTACCAACTTTCAAATGTGCTTACACTATATGGAAATTTCTTGAAGAACGCTTTCCAAACTATTCCTTGAAAATTCTAGATAACATTCTTCAAAAATCCATTGCTTTTCAAAAGATGAAGCCCAGTGATCCCAAGTTTGATGAATGCTTATTTGAGCTACGTGATCTTATGCGTGCTAAGGGTGACGATGGAATAATTAGTCACATAATCGCGGAAGCTATTGTAACTAACAAACTTGAACATTGTCATTATCGAGATTCTAATGAATCACTTGTCATAGGTGATGATCACATGGATGATGATGATGTTGAGCATGGATATTATGATGAAAGTGAAGATAGTGACTTTGATCTTGATGATTCAATGCGACACTTTGGTCTTATGGCTAATCTTTGTGGTTATGCAGCCGGAGGAAAGGAATGGGTTCTTGATAGCGGATGCACAGATCATATGACCGATGATAAGGACATGTTTGATGAGCTTGCTAGAAATGATGGTCCACGAAAGTATGTTAACTTTGGTGACAAATCTAAGGGTAAAGTTGTTGGCCTTGGTAAGGTGGCCATATCTAATGATAGCTCTATCAAAAATGTCATGCTTGTTGAATCTCTCGGCTCTAACCTTCTTTTCGTATCTAGATTAGCTGATTTTGGTTTAAATGTGTTATTTACTCATGTTGATTGCCAAGTCTTTCGTAGTGATAATCATAACATGGTCTTTACCGGCATTCGTAGAGGTGACCTATACATTGTTGATTTCACTAAGAAATCCCAACCTCGCACTTGTTTTATTGCTAAATCTTCAAAAGGTTGGTTCTGGCATAGAAGGTTAGGTTATGTGGGCATGCGAAATCTTGATAATCTTATTAAAGGTGATCATGTCCTTGGTGTTAAAGATGTTATATTTGACAAAGATAGACTTTGTAGTGCTTGTCAAGCAGGAAAACAATTTGGAGGAAGTCATCTCGTAAAGAATATCATGACCACAAGAAGGCCACTTGAGCTACTTCACATGGATCTTGTTGGTCCCAATGCCTACAAGAGTCTTGGTGGTAACTCATTTGGTTTAGTCATTGTTGATGATTTTTCAAGATTTACATGGGTGTTCTTTCTTGATGATAAATCGCAGGTCCAAAAGATCTTCAAGAACTTTGCCAGGAAGGCCCAAAATCAATTTGAAGTGAAGATCAAGAAGGTTTGGAGCGACAACGGAATGGAGTTCAAGGACGCCAATGTGGGTACCTTTCTTGATGAAGAAGGGATTTCAGATGAGTTCTCGGCTACGTACACGCCTCAACAAAATGGAGTTGTTGAGAGGAAGAACCGAACTCTTATTGAGATGGCGAGAACGATGCTTGATGAGTACAAGACGCCAAAACACTTTTGGGCGGAAGCGGTTGAGACAGCTTGTCATGCTACAAACCGACTATATCTTCACAAGCTTCTCGACAAGATGGCATATGAGCTTCTCACCGGTAACAAACCCCAAGCTGGATACTTTCAAGTATTTGGCTCAAAGTGTTACATTCTTGACAAGCATCGTCGTTCAAAATTTTCTCCTAAATCTCATGAAGGTTTCCTACTCGGTTACGACTCAAACTCTCACACTTATCGTGTCTACAATAATTTCACCCAAAAGGTTGAAGAGACGGTAGATGTGAAGTTTTATGAATCTAACGGCTCGCGAGTAGAGCAATTTCCAATTGATGTAGGAGGCAAAGACCCTTCAGAAGCAATATAAGACTTGTATATTGGCAAGATTCGCCCAATGGAGGTGAAGGAGAGTACTTCGTCCATTCAAGTGGAAGCCTCAACTTCACGACAAGGTGAAACACAAGTTGACTTGGAGGCATCCACGAGTGGAACACACCAAGATGAAGGAAACGAGGAAGTGCATCAAGATGAACCTCATCAACCTCCTTCTCCACCTCCATAAGAGGACAACAACGCCAATAACAATGAAGAAGGACCAGAAGAAGAAGATACTGAAGGGATGTTCCACCCCGACCCAAACAAAAGCTCTCACGAGTTAGAGCAAGAATTGCCAGACATCACCTCGTAGAACAAATTAACGATGACATCCAAACCGGGAGAATCACTCGCTCTAAATCTTGTTTAGCTAACTTTTGTGAACATTACTCTTTCATATCTAACCTTGAACCTATGAAGGTTGAATATGCTCTTGATGAACTGGATTGGGTGAATGCTATGCACGAGGAACTACATAATTTCGAAGAAACCAAGTTTGGACATTGGTTGAGAAGCCCGACAACAACCACAACATCATCGGTACCAAATGGGTGTTTCGCAACAAGCAAGACAAAGATGGACAAGTCATTCGCAAGAAAGCACGTCTCGTCGCCCAAGGCTACACTCAAGTCGAAGGTATGGATTACGGTGAGACACATGCCCCCGTTGCTAGACTTGAATCCATACGCATCTTACTTGCTCATGCCAATCATCATGATATAACTTTATATCAAATGGACATTAAAAGTGATTTTCTCAACGGTGAAATTGAGGAGGAAGTTTATGTTAAACAACCTCCCAGATTTGTTAATCCCAAGAAACCTAATCATGTTTACAAGCTTCACAAAGCTCTTTATGGTCTTAAACAAGCTCCTAGAGCGTGGTATAAATGCTTGACCAAGTTCCTTAATGAAAAAGGCTTTGAGATTGGAAAAATTGATTCAACACTTTTTACTAAAAGGGTTAATGGTGAATTATTTGTGTGCCAAATTTATGTTGATGATATCATATTTGGCTCGACTAACCCTCATTTTAGTGAAAAGTTTGGAAGACTAATGTCCGAGAAGTTTGAGATAACTATGATGAGTGAACTCGAGTTCTTTCTTGGTTTGCAAATAAAGTAAACTAAGGAGGGTATACCAAGGACTTATTCAAGAAGTTCAACATGCACAAATGCAAAGGTATGAATACACCCATGCCTACTAGTGGAAATCTTGACTTGACTAAGGATGGCAAACTGGTTGACCAAAAGGTTTACCGCTCTATGATTGGTTCATTGTTATACCTATGTGCCTCCCATCCCGATATTATGCTAAGTGTGTGCATGTGTGCACAATGTCAAGCGGCCCCCAAAGTATGTCATCTTAAGGCTGTGAAAAGGATAGTGAGATACTTAATTCACACACCAAACTTTGGCATTTGGTATACTAAGAGGTCTTCTTTTGATCTTGTTCACTACTCCGAGTTGCACTATGCCGGAGACAAGGTTGATAGAAAGTCCACTTCGGGTACTTGTCAATTTATTGGTAGATCTCTCTCTTGTGTCTTGGTCCTCCAAGAAATAAAACTCGGTATCTGTCGTGGAATTAACACAGCAGATGTCCGATTTAACGGACTTAGTTGAGGAACCATCGCACGGGTTAGCTTGAAGGGGTTAAAAGCACACAAAGGACATAGAGGGTTTATACTAGTTCGGCCCCTTCGAGGAAGGTAAAAGCCTACGTCTAGTTTGGTTTGGTATTGCTTGGGCGTCGATGAACAGGGAGCGGATTGCTTGCCTGTGTCTCAACGGGTTGTTTCTTGTCCCTGAACCATCGCTGGGTCGTCCCTTTATATAGAGGCGACGCCCGGTCCGGTTTACAGAATCCCGAGGCCGGCTCATACTTGTGTCTGCCTCGGTCTCTGCTCTTTCTTCCTTGTCTCTCAAGTTACATGATCAGACGGTTTACAAACTGTAATTCTATACATGGGCCCTAAGCCTTCATGGGCCGTAACCTCTACTGGGTTTTATAATTATACAACTATATTACCATAATCCGGTTTATACTAGCCGGTTTATACCTGCTAGTAATATCCCTGACATTAGGCCCCAGAATGATTTGAACTTGTTCACATCAGTCTTCCCGGTCTTGCATGATCTTCTTTCTTGTGTCTTCTCAGTTTTGTGAACCGGCGATGACGTCATCCTTGGAAATCACTTAATTCGACCGTGACATCACTTCCGCATTTAACGCGCGCAGCTGTCTGTTATTTTTGTTTAAAAAGCTATCCCGAGAATCGAGGCAACAGGGAATCTTTATCCAATCTCTCCCTTCCTCAAATCTCGCGCCTGCCATTTCGTCTCTCCCCCTTTATAAATACCGCCGCATCTCTTCTCCATCTCTTTCCTATCGTCTTCTTCCTCTGTCGCCCGAGCTCCAGCTTCCGTCGTCGTCCGTCAAGCTCGCCGTCGCCAGCAAGTCCGGCCGCTGCATCAACCTGAACGCGACCAGATAACTCCGCCGCCGCTTCCTGCTGCCTCAGGTATTCTTTCTCCCTTGCTGTAGATCTGTAGCTTTAGGGTTCTTCTCATGCCTCCGCCATTAGACCTAGAAAAAGCTTCATCTGCTCGTCCTAGACGCCATGTTCGAAGTAGTTTTAACCTTTAGATTCTGTCTTCGAAATTTGCTTCCGCTCCGCTGCCTTATGCTTAGATTTTGGCATTTAGATTCAATCCTTTAGATTCATCCACTCTGTATAAGACCCCTGTAGTTCTTTCTGTAATAGACCTGCATAAGTTTTCTCTTTTTCTTACCGCTCAGATCTGTTTTACCTTAGCTTTCCATAGAAACTTGTTTCTTCATCCTTATAGATCTGTACTATATTCGCCGGTTTAGTCAGTCATATATTGCTTCTGTAATGCATCAACAATGAACGCGACGGTTTAGCTCCTCTCTTTTGTTATCCTGAACCGGTAGTAGTGCGTTTCTTGCTTACTGCCGGGTTAGCAATGTCATTAGTCCCTTGTCTAAACCGTCGGCGTGACTTTGCATATGTGATCCGGTTTATATATCTGTACTTGAATAATCCAGATTTTATACTTCGCCTTTTCAGCACTTTCCTTCTGCTACTATGTGTGCCAAACAGTTTGTTTCTTGCGACTGGGTCCCTTCCGTCATTACGGAAGAAGATTTAGTTAATGCGGCTGCAATTGGCACTCTGGGCCCTCAATCAGTCCTAAAATGGCGGGCCCCAGGAAATGAATGTCCCCCTAATCCCAGAGAAGGGGAAGTTATTGTCTTCTTTGACCACATGGCCCGAGGTTTTACTCCTCCCGGTTCGAAATTCTTCCTGGACGTGCTTGCCGCTTTTCAGCTTCACCCTCAGGACATAGGTCCAAACTCCATTTCAAACATCTGTGATTTTCAAGTTTTCTCAGAGGTGTATCTGCAAGAGGAGCCATTAGTCGACTTGTTCCGGGATTTCTTCCACTTGAACCGGCGAACTGAGTTTACTGGCGGACCTCATCAAGAACTGGGCGGGGTCAGCATTCAGAAGAGAAGAGACGCAGTCTTTCCTCATGCCGCTCTCCATACACACCCCAAGGAATGGAACAAGTCTTGGTTTTATTGCCTTGATACATCACCTGAAGGAGAGAACCCACTGCCGGGTTATCGCGAACATCGTATTCCTGAAGATCACCCTATGCCGCAGCGTCTCAGTTCTTCAGAACGGCCCCGGTTCGCTTCTCAACTCGCCAAGCTGAAGGCCTTTATGGCCAATGGATTAACCGGAATTGATTTTATGCGCTGCTGGCTTACCTGGAGTATCCTCCCTCTGAGCCCACGCTCCAGTTTGATGTGTAAGTATTCCGGAAAGCCGGATGATCCTCAGCGGTTTTCCAAAGTAACACTTTCTGAATTGGAAGTCATTGAATCGGCCAAGAAGATGCTCAACGTCTCTTTGGAAGAATGTAGTCAAACCGGATTGGCTCCATACTATAAGAAGAACAAGCTGCCTGCAGTAAGCCTTAATCCCTTCTGTTTGCTTTTAATCCGTCCATTTAAATTATCTTCTATTTATCTTTCTTCTTGTGCACAGGCTGATGATCCTTTTTGGAAGAGGAAACCTCAGGATAAAGCAGGCAAACAGCCGCGCCGGAAAACTTACGTTATTAGGAAGAGAAAGGCGGCTGCTGGCTCCGGTTCACATGCTGAAGAAGATGATTCGGACTCTGAGGTATGATTTAATCTCGCTATGATTTGTTCACTGTTATCCAGACTTGTGTTAACGGTGTCTTTTCACAGGATTTGGCTGAAGGAGATAAAGTGGCAGAAACTGAGGTAATTACTCTTTCTTCAGACTCAGGACCGCCTCCACCAAAAATTCGTCGGGTAGTCCGGAAATATCAATTTTCTCATCCTTACGCTCAACTGGACCCCAATTTTCTTTTGAAGAAACAGCAACATGAAGCTCGTCGGGCTACACGCCATAGTGGCCTTGTAGTTGAATCGTCCGGAATATCTCTTACTCCGCCTCGGAGGCGCCGCTCTGAGGTTATACTTTCTCCAACTCTTCTTCATCCCAAGGCCGGGCTTATATGCAAACCACTTAAACCGTCTGACCCTAATTATCAGGAGACTCCTTTATCTTCTTCTGGCGAATCCACTGCCACACAAGTCCCAGCCCTGAAAACTGTCCCAGGGTAAGTCGTTCATCTTATCCGGTTTATGATTGCATTTGCTTTTATGATTCTGATTTATTTTCTAATTCCTTTCAGCAAGCCTAAGCCTAGCAAAAAGGCAAAGGCCAGCAAAACGGTTGCTGAGACTGCCACTGATGATCCGGCGGTTGATCCGGATTCAACCGTCCCTCCGGAAGGTGAGCCCACAGTTCAGCTTGAAGATCCTGCTCCCATGGAGCACACTTATGCCACTGTTCCTGAGAACCCCAATACTGAAAACGTCCAAGAACCGGCGAGTCCTGCCCGGGCCAACCCTCCTAGGACTAGCCCGGCTCCCGCTAGCCCAGTTCACACTGCTACTCCACCGCCGGCAGCTGCTCCTTCTCCAGATGTTCAAATAACCGGTACAGCTTACACCGCTCTTGCTGAGCCCACTGTTTTAGCCAAGCATACAGCTAAAGCGGAGAAGCTCCATCAAGAGAAAGGCAAATGGAGCACGGACTTGTCTAGCTTCGCCGAGCTGAGTGCCCAGGAGCTCTATTCCGGGTATCTGAACCGGCTTCATACTGGTCGGGATTATGAAGCGGGCTTAATCAGCATGATGAAGGAGAAATACGAGGTATCTCCCTTGTCTTTTGTTTTTGCCTTTGTTGTGTTTCTGTCTATATCATGGTAGCCCCCAAGTTCCGGTTTAGCTATGTTTAGAAGGTGAACCGGTACTTCCAATTCGAGCAAATGATCTTACATTAGCCCCCAAGTGCCAAGGGCATAATTCGGTTTATGTGCCTGGGACTTGTCTGAATTTTTCCTTTGATGTTTCAACTATCCATTAGCCCCCAAGTGTCAAGTAAACAACTTGTTTGTGTGCTTGAGACATGTTCTGAATTGCCACTGTTTGATGCTTCAACTGCCCATTAGCCCCCAAGTGTCAACTAGACAACTTGTTTGTGTGCTTGAGACTTGTTTTGAATTTTGCCCTTATTCCACTTGATTTCCCTTGCAGGCTGATTTGAACCGGAGGGCTGACGAAATCACTGAACTCCGGAACAGACTTGCTGAAACTGAATCTACTGCTGCTAAGGCCAAGAAAGACTTGGCGCTGAGCTTAACTACTGCTGAACAGCTGAAGAAATATTTTGAAGAGGAGCGGACAGCCTTTGAAGTGAAAAAGAACGCGCTGGAGAAAAGAGCAAAGGATGCTGAGGAAGCTCTCAATCCGGTGACAGAAGAACTGACCGGTTTAAAGCGGCAAATCGAACTGATGACTTCTGTCGTCTTTGGTAAGTAATTACTCTGCACGCATACTTTCATCCTTGCAATCTGTATTCCGGTCCGGCTTAACTGTAATGATCATATGTAGGGCGCCGCGTTACCCATCTTGGGGATGATTTACGGAAGAAACTCAAGGCGTCTTATACTCTGGTCGAGCAGTTGTATTCCGGCGCTCAAAGGATCATAAGCGCAATGTCTTTCAATAAACCGGCCCCCACCACTATCCAAGGCACACTAGAGAAACTTTCTGTCTTGCCAGCACGCTTGGAAGAAGTGAAGAAGTCTGCTGCCCGAGCCGGTTCTCTCGTAGCGCTCACCAGAGCAAAAGCATGGGTTCCAGATTTTGATCCGGAAGAATCCTTGAACGGGTATCCCAGCACTAAAGAGGACGGATCAGCTTTCACTGCAAAAGATCTTGACTTGACCAGGTATCATCCGGGGTATGATTTACAGAACGAGCGGGTGGATCGGCCGGTTTATGATACCGTAAATCTAATCCCACCAGTGCGCCCCCATACTTTCGCCCCAGATGTTGATCCGTCTGAACTTATTACGGAAGAGATGTACTTCCGCGCTTTAACGAAAATCGATTGGTGCGTCCCTGACTTTCAGCCGCTTCAAGAAGACGAAGAAGCTCCGGAACAAGTTGATCCTCAGCCGTCGCAGCAAGAGGAAGCATAGGCCACATAGTTTATCTTTGTAATTGCATTCTCATTTTGCTGGAAAGACTTTAATCCGCTCAGGCCTGTCGTGCCTTGTAATAGGATAGATTAAAATATTGTCCGTTTTGATCCGGATGTCCCAACTTTGCTTTGATGTTTGCCAATTTGAATCTTGTCTGATATGGTTTACCTTGCGTACTATCTGTCTCTGCATAGATAACACTTGAAAGATGTCCTAGCGGTTTACCGCTGGACCGATTAAATTGCTCACAAAATATATCAAACAAGTGTCTGTTTATACCAGAAATAACTTCATACCTGTGATTAGGTATGTTTTAATCCGGCGAACATTGCTATTTCTGAGGAAGCTCTTGGCTCTGTTGGGGCGTACCCAATTATTCCGGCTTTAGAAGAACTACCGGTTTGAATAATGCTGGAGCTCTGTGTCCAGACTTTTGAAGATATGTGGTCAACTTTGAAGTTGCTCCACTCCGGATCAAAGAACCATAAAACACAAATACAAAAACACAAGTTTGCAAATAAAACCATGTAGTCGAGGCTTTTTACGAGCTGCCAGGCTCCAAATCGAGACTTCTGATTCGAATACGATCAGTAAACTGGACCATAGGGGCTAAGCTAGGATTCGAATACGATCCTGCCCCCTACTGGCCTTAAAAATTTAGCCAACCAATGGATTCGAATACGATCCATTGAGCTTATGGTTCGAATACGACCATACAAACCGGACCATAGGGGCTAAGCTAGGATTCGAATACGATCCTGCCCCCT
>LR738711.1:483343820-483378289 GCA_902687465.1 Secale cereale
CCCCTACTGGCCATTAAAAAATTTAGCCAAGCAATGGATTCGAATACGATCCATTGAGCTTATGGTTCGAATACGACCATACAAACCGGACCATAGGGGCTAAGCTAGGATTCGAATACGATCCTGCCCCCTACTGGCCTTAAAAATTTAGCCAAGCAATGGATTCGAATACGATCCATTGAGCTTATGGTTTGAATACGACCATACAAACCAGACCACAGGGGCTAAGCTAGGATTCGAATACGATCCTGCCCCCTGCTGGCCATTGCCATGTTCTCTTTGGTTCGAATACGACCTATGTTTGAACAGAATGGCTATGCTCTCTTTGGTTCAAATACGACCTATGTTTGAGCAGGATGGCTATGTTCTCTTTGGTTCGAATACGACCTATGTTTGAACAGGAAGCCCTTTAGTGATCACAGCTCCAAAGTACATATACGGCAATTGTCCTGCGCAACCTGATAGACTGATCAGAGCATTTTAAGATATGACATATAATAAGAAACGTAAGTTGTAGATGGTTATCACCATAAGACAATTATATTGGAAAAAGGCTAATCCCCCGGTTTACCGAGGGTGCCGGTTTATTCATTAATCATAATATATACATAGGATACAGCGGAGCCCATGGCTCAGGTATAGTAGGGCCGCAAGAGGGCGATGTTCCATGGTCTCTTTGTCTCTTCCTCTGATGTCCGTGAGTCCTTGTGTTCTCGAACGTCCACCAGGTAATATGAACCGTTGTGCAGATTATTGCTGACCACAAAGGGTCCTTCCCAAGGCGGGGATAGCTTGTGCATATCTGTTTGATCTTGGATGAGCCAGAGTACCAAATCTCCCTCCTGGAACGTCCTGGTCTTGATCCGGCGGCTGTGATATCTGCGCAAGTCCTGCTGATAAATTGCAGACCGTGCTGCTGCTATGTCACATTCTTCATCCAGCCGGTCCAAACTGTCATGTCTTGCCTGCTCATTGGCCGCTTCAACATAAGCCGTCACCCGTGGCGAATCATGACGGATATCACTTGGAAGGACCGCTTCAGCACCATACACCATAAAGAAAGGTGTATAACCTGTGGACCGGTTTGGCGTAGTATTGATGCTCCAAAGGACAGAAGGTAACTCCTCAACCCAGCACCCTGGTGTTCTTTGCAGGGGAGTCATAAGCCGGGGCTTGATACCTCGCAAAATCTCCCGATTCGCTCTTTCAGCTTGACCATTGGATTGAGGGTGAGCTACAGAAGATACATCTAGACGAATATGCTCGCGTTGACAAAACTCCTCCATCTCTCCCTTAGATAAATTGGTGCCATTGTCTGTGATGATGCTGTGTGGAAAGCCAAACCGAAAAATTACCTTTTTGATGAATTTAACTAATGTTGCTGCATCACACTTGCTCACAGGTTCTGCCTCAATCCATTTTGTAAATTTGTCCACAGCAACCAGTAGATGAGTTTTTTGATCCTGGGATCGTTTGAAAGGCCCAACCATATCAAGCCCCCAAGTTGCAAACGGCCAAGTAATCGGTATCATCCGGAGCTCCTGTGCCGGAACAAGAGCGCGTCGTGAAAATTTCTGACAAGCATCGCACTTCCGGACTAGATCCGCTGCATCAGCATGGGCTGTCAGCCAATAGAACCCATGTGGAAAAGCTTTAGCCACCAAGGATTTTGAACCGGCATGATGACCACAATACCCTTCATGGATCTCACGAAGAATATCACAACCTTCTTCAGATGACACACACCGCTGAAACGCTCCAAAAACGCTGCGATGGTGAAGTTCTCCGTTTGCAATTGTCAGGGATTTAGAGTGCCGGATTATCTGTCTTGCTTCGATCTCATCGTCCGGCAGCTCTCCCCGGCTTAGATACGCCAAATATGGCAGCGTCCAATCCGGAATAACATGAAGTGCTGCAACTAGCTGTGCCTCCGGATCAGGAACAGCCAGATCTTGCTCCGATGGTATTTGAACTGATGGACTGTGTAGCTCATCCAAAAAAGTATTCGGTGGTACCGGTTTACGTTGAGAACCCAGTCGGCTTAGAGCATCGGCCGCTTCATTCCTTCGCCGGTCTATGTGAACCACCTGATACCTTTTGAAATATCCTGCGACTGCTTCAACTTCTCGTCTGTAAGCTGCCATGAGAGGGTCTTTTGAATCCCACTTGCCGGACACTTGCTGTGCCACTAAATCTGAATCACCAAAACACTTGGTCCGGCTCAAGTTCATCTCCTTAGCCATCCGTAGACCATGAAGCAGTGCCTCATACTCTGCTGCATTGTTAGTACAAGGAAACAGTAAACGGAGGACATAACAAAATTTGTCACCTCGTGGGGAAGTTAAAACAACTCCAGCCCCCGAGCCTTCTAATTGCCTTGAACCATCAAAGTGAATCGTCCAATATGTAAGATCCGGTTTCTCCTCTGGTGCTTGCAGCTCTGTCCAATCATTGATGAAATCCACCAATGCTTGGGATTTGATAGCGGTGCGTGGCATATACTTAATCCGTGTGGGCTAAGCTCAATGGCCCACTTCGCCACTCTGCCAGTAGCTTCCTTATTTTGGATTATATCCCCCAATGGTGCTAAACTAACAACAGTTATTGGGTGGCCTTGGAAATAATGTTTCAACTTCCGGTTTGCCATGAACACACCGTATACTAGCTTCTGCCAATGCGGGTACCTTTGCTTAGATTCAATGAGAACTTCACTGACATAATAGACTGGACGTTGAACCGGGTATTCCTTTCCTGCCTCTCTGCGCTCAACCACTATAGCCACGCTGACTGCTCGTGCATTGGCGGCGACGTATAACAATAATGGCTCATTATCAACAGGGACAGCAAGGACCGGCAGCGCTGCCAATTGCCGCTTCAAATCCTCAAATGCAGCGTTTGCCTCATCACTCCATATAAACCGGTCTGTCTTTTTCAGCATCTGATAAAGCGGGATTGCCTTCTCTCCCAGACGGCTGATGAACCGGCTCAATGTTGTGATCCGGCCAGCGATCCGCTGAACATCATTTATGCAAGCCGGTTCAGTCAAAGATGTGATTGCCTTGATCTTCTCCTGATTGGCTTCTATTCCTCTGTTTGACACCAAGAATCCGAGGAGCTTACCTGCCGGAACACCGAAAGCACACTTCTCCGGGTTAAGCATCATTTTATAGGCCCGAAGATTGTCAAAGGTCTCCTTAAGGTCCTCTATCAGCGTCTCCTTCTTCCTTGACTTCACTACAATATCATCCACATAAGCATGAACATTCCTCCCTATTTGCCCCTTAAGACAATTCTGTACACAACGCTGGTAGGTTGCTTGGGCACTCTTGAGCCCAAAGGGCATAGATACATAGCAAAAGCACCAAAAGGGGTTATGAAGGATGTCTTCTCCTGATCTTTAACTGCCATCTTGATCTAGTGATACCCTGAATATGCATCCAAAAAACTTAGCCGCTCACATCCTGCCGTGGCATCAATGATCTGATCAATGCGAGGAAGAGCAAAAGGATCGGTTGGACAAGCTTTGTTTAAATCTGTGTAATCTACACACATTCTCCACTTCCCATTCTTCTTTAACACCAGCACCGGATTAGCCAACCACTCCGGGTGAAAAACTTCAACTATGAACCCTGCGGCCAAAAGCCTGGCCACTTCTTCTCCTAAAGCCTTGCACCTTTCTTCGTTGAAGCGGCGCAGATACAGCTTGACCGGTTTAAACTTTGGATCAATGTTAAGAATGTGCTCAGCGAGTTCCCTCGGAATACCTGGCATGTCAGAAGGTTTCCATGCAAAAATATCCCGGTTCTCACGGATGAACTCGATGAGCGCGCTTTCCTATTTAGGATCAAGGTTAGCGCCGATAGTGAACTGCTTGGACGAATCGCCTGGCACAAAATCAACTTGCTTGGTCTCCTCCGCAGATTTAAACTTCAGTGCCGGATCATGCTCTGTAGTTGGCTTCTTCAACGGGGACATATCTATCGGATCAACATTGTCCTTGTAAAATTTCAACTCCTCCGTAGTGCATACTGCTTCTGCATAAGCAGCGTCTCCTTCTTCACACTCCAATGCAATCTTGCGACTTCCATGAACCGTGATGGTTCCTTTGTGACCCGGCATCTTGAGCTGTAGATAAACATAACATGGCCTGGCCATGAACTTGGCATAAACCGTCCTTCCAAACAGAGCATGATAAGGGCTTCGGATCTTGACAACTTCAAAGGTTATCATCTCTCACCTGGAATCATGTTCATCTCCAAAGGTAACTTCTAGGTCAATTTTCCCAACTGGGTAAGCTGATTTACCTGGCACCACTCCATGAAACACCGTGTTTGACTGTCTTAGCTTCTTATCCGTCAGCCCCATGCGACGGAAAGTCTCATAATATAAGATATTGATGTTGCTACCACCGTCCATGAGGACTTTAGTGAATTTGTAGCCACCCACCTGTGGTGCCACCACTAAAGCCAATTGGCCTGGATTATCCACTCGCGGCGGATGATCCTCTCGGCTCCATACGATAGGTTGCTCCGACCAGCGCAGGAACTGTGGTGTTGCCGGTTCAACCGCATGGACCGCCAGTTTTAAGATTTTCTGATCCCGTTTGCATAAACATGTAGTGAACACATGATACTGCCCGCTACTCATCTCCTTCGGATTACTCTGATATCCGGACTGCTAGTGCTGCTGCTGACGCTGCTGATTGCCTTGGTTATTGTGATTACCCTGGCCCTGCTGTTGGTTGTTTTGGTTATTGTAACCACCCTGACCATGCTGCCAATTGCCTTGGTTATTATAACCGTTCTGACCATACTGATTATTGCCTTGGTTATTATAACCACTGTTATTGCCACGATATCCTGATCCGGAGCCGTTCCCCTGGTGACCCGGACCGTAAAACCCGGGGCCTGATCCGCCGCCAGGTGGCCCGTTATTAGATCTGAACTGGCTCATGGCTTCCATCATGGCCTTACATTCTCCTATGGTGTGTTTAGCTGGATGTTCCCTAGATCCGTGTTTCGGGCAAGGCTCATTCAACTCTTGCTCCCAGCTAACGGGCCCTCCGCCGGTTTATCGAGGCGGTTTATACTTGTTGCGCTGAAAACCCCCTTGAACTTGGGTATTGGCCACAAAATCAGAGCCACCCTCTGCTTTTCGTTTGCCTAAGAAGCTTGTACCGACCGGATTAGCCTGCGCCGGTTTACCAGACTTATTTGCCTTTCCAGATTTATCTCCATCTGCTTCTGGATACTTAGTGCTGTCGGAGTCCCCGTACTTTACCAGAGCACTCATGAGAGTTCCCATGTCATTACAATCCCGTTTCAGCCGTCCCGGCTTTAACTTCAGAGACTCAAACCGGCAATTGTTTTCCAGTGTTACTATCGCCGTACTGGGGCTGATACCATTCGAAGAGTGCAAGATTTCTGATACTCGTCGTACCCATGCCCCTGTGGGCTCCTGTTCTCCTTGTATACATGCTGCTAAATCCACCACTGACATTGGCTGCTTGCACGTATCCTTAAATTTTTTGATAAATTGGCTGCGTAATTCACCCCATGATCCGATGGAGTTAGGTGGTAAACCCTTTAACCAGGTCCGGGCTGTACCCTCGAGCATCATGGTAAAGTACTTCGCGCACGCCGCTTCATCCACATCCAGCATTTCCATGGCCATCTCGTAACTCTCAACCCAAGCTTCTGGAGCCAAATCTGCTGTGTAATTAGGCACCTTATGTGGACCCTTAAAATCCTTGGGCAACTTCACGCTCCGTAAAGCGGGAATAAGACACTGCACCCCGAAGGAACTCGTCGTGACTCCTGTTTCTGCTGTGGTTGTGTGAACCGGCGTCGTTTGGCGGACCTCCTCGCGAGCCGTAGATCTAACCCGGTCTTGAGCCCCCTGAGCTTGTGCCTCTGCGCCCGCCGGATTATCTTGCCTATGGCGGTGTCGCCTCCGTTCACTACTAGACACCTCTGGTTCTTCCCAATGCCTAGTATAACTCCGGCTATGGCGAGGTGTCGAATGAAGCCTCTCCCTGCTATGTGAGTATGCTTGCTGCTGTGTTAACGCCGTGTTAAGCAGATCCTTAACCATGCGTGCCTCCATTGCTATGGGGGATGTCCCCTCAATGGGTAATGCGGCCAGGCGTGAAGCGGCAGCAACAATGTTATCCAAAGGGTTTGAATAATGACCCGGAGGAGTGGGGATGTGAGGTGTGGACGTAATCCGGCGATCTTGCTCCGCTGTGGGCTGTCGGACCGGTTCCCCCCTCACCGGAGCCGTCCTCCGGTTTACCTCCGGATCATTGCTAGCTCCTGCTCCTGGCGTCCCGAAGAGATTCATCTCCTCATAAACCGGCAGCAAACGAGACTGGTGCCTTCTATCCCTCACCGCCTGTACAGAGGCCTGATCCATCCTTAACTGAAAAGCCTGGGAGTCCAGCTCTGCCTGTCTTGTTGCTATCATAGATTTCTCTGCCTTCAGATCTTCTCTTGCTTGCTCGATCCGGCCCCTCAGCTACTGGATTTCTGCATCATGTTGTGCCTTGTCTGCGGGAGCCACCACTGCTACTGCCCATGCTGTCAACTCCTCCACCAAGTTTGATAAAGCGTCAGCGGCCGAGGGAGCTTGCCCGCTCCCCCCTGCTCCGGTTGTGAACGCTCCGGTCACCGTGGGCTGCGGCGTATGCTGTGATCCGGCCATAAACACAGCCACCCGGTTTGGCATATCAAAGGGGTCCGGAATACTGTTTCCGTCGGACACACCCTCAGACCGGCCGTCCCGCAACAGATACAGGGATTCAGTCTCTCCGGACGAGGATCCATCATCAGAATAGACAACCGTCTCGCCACCGGAATCCGATCCGTCCTCGGCTTGGACTCCGTGTATTGCTCCAACGGAAACGCGCTTCATGGTAGGCTGAATCCGGGCCGATCTCGCACGCTGAGACGGCTCGACGATGTCGGGGAAGACGTCCGGCTCAGGTCCCGGTTCACCAATCTTGCTGATGAAGACGTGGATGCCGCCAAAGGGAACCCGGTACCCGTATTCGATTGAATCGGCCTCCGGTCCCTAGCCTGTGTCGTCGATGTAGATCCGGCCGCGGTGACTCTTGGTCATCCGGCCGACCGCGTAACCCTTGAGCCCTTCAAAGCTGCCCTTCAAGAACTCGAAACCATCGTGCGGAGGCCCCACGGTGGGCGCCAACTGTCGTGGAATTAACACGGCAGATGTCCGGTTTAACGGACTTAGTTGAGGAACCATCACACGGGTTAGCTTGAAGGGGTTAAAAGCACACAAAGGACACAGAGGGTTTATACTAGTTCGGCCCCTTCGAGGAAGGTAAAAGCCTACGTCTAGTTTGGTTTGGTATTGCTTGGGCGTCGATGAACAGGGAGCGGATTGCTTGCCTGTGTCTCGACGGGTTGTTTCTTGTCCCTGAACCGTCGCCGGGTCGTCCCTTTATATAGAGGCGACGCCCGGTCCGGTTTACAGAATCCCGAGGTCGGCTCATACTTGTGTCTGCCTCGGTCTCTGCTCTTTCTTCCTTGTCTCTCAAGTTACATGATCAGACGGTTTACAAACTGTAATTCTATACATGGGCCCTAAGCCTTCATGGGCCGTAACCTCTACTGGGTTTTATAATTGTACAACTATATTACCATAATCCGGTTTATACTAGCCGGTTTATACCTGCTAGTAATATCCCTGACAGTATCCTTGTCCACCACCGAAGCAGAATACATTGCCACCGGTTCATGTTGTGCTCAGTTACTTTGGATGACCCAAACTCTTAAAGATTATGGGATCTATGTGAAACATGTTCCGTTGCTTTGTGATAATTAGAGTGCTATTAAGATTGCTCACAATCCCGTGCAACATTCTCGAACTAAGCATACTGAAGTTCGTCATCATTTCATTCGAGATTATGTTGCTAAAGGAGACATCAATCTTAAACATGTTCGTACCGATAAGCAATTGTCAGATATATTCACCAAACCGCTTGATGAGAAAGTATTTTGTTGTTTGAGAGGTGAATTGAACATCATTGATGCCTCAAATTTGGAGTAGTAACTCCATTTGGATGCATGCAAGGCATGAGCCTTTGACTAATCCTTGATATTTCTCTTATGATGATGATCACACGTTCAAATTTTGAACCAGGTCACTCTCACCGACTTTCACTATTCGGTCCCACCGAGTCTGGTAAATTGTGTGTAACGGCTAGATTTTGTGTGGAGGCCATATATACCCCTCCACCCCTTCTCCATTAGAGAGAGACATCATAACGTGCCAACACTTCCACTACTCACTTTCTGTGAGAGAACCACCTACTCATGTGTTGAGACCAAGATATTTTAATCCTACCACAAGAATCTTGATCTCTAGCCTTCCCTAAGTTGCTTTCCACTCAAATCATCTTTCCACCGCATCCAAATCTACGAGAGAGAGTTGAGTGTTGGGGAGACTATCATTTGAAGCACAAGAGAAAGGAGTTCATCATCAACACACCATTTATTACCTTTTGGAGAGTGGTGTCTCCTAGATTGGTTAGGTGTCACTTGGGAGCATCCGTCAAGATTGTGGAGTTGAACCAAGGAGTTTGTAAGTGCAAGGAGATCGCCTACTTCGGGAAGATCTACCCTAGTGAGGCAAGTCCTTCGTGGGCGATGGCCATGGTGGGATAGACAAGGTTGCTTCTTCATGGACCCTTCATGGGTGGAGCCCTCCATGGACTCGCGCAGCCGTTACCCTTCGTGGGTTGAAGTCTCCATCAACGTGGATTTACGATAGCACCACCTATCGGAACCACGCCAAAATTCTCCGTGTCTCCAATTGCGTTTGCACATTCCAATGCCATCCCTTTACTTTCTTGCAACTTGCATGCTTTACTTTCCGCTGCTCATATACTCTTGCCATGCTTGCTTGAAATGTATAGTGAATGGTTGAACTTGTGCTAAAACTCCACCTCAACTTAAAGAACTTAAAAAGTGTTACTTTTATTGTTGAGGGTCTAATCACACCCCTCTAGACACCTCTTCTTCGATCCTTTCAGGGCACGTGCGCGAGAAGCGAGAGCACGTTGTCGGCGTCCTGGGAACGGGGTACCCAAACTTGCCTGCATGCGGCCCGTGACGTGGCTCCATCGACGGCCTGCTACGGCCCAGCTTCAGCAACCACAGCTCAAGACCCTCGCGAGGGGCCAAGCCTCGCATGGCGGACGACGGCAAGACCTCTCTGGGGGCATCCTCTCTAGGCTGGCTCCCGAAAAGCGGAGATATCTATGCAAGGCGCACCTCACGAGGTTCACGTGACGTGAGCCATGGCGACCAAGGCTAGGCGGGCGCCAGCGGGCGGAATGTACCCGTTTCCCCTTTGGTGCCAAGGGGGCAAGTGCACGCGTGGAGTCCCGAGCAATCAAGCAAAGGTTTCCATATCTGTGCAACAAGACCAAGGACCATTAGGACAGCAGAATGGAGGTCATCGTGGAGCCCGGCGTGGCGTCACCACCAGAGCCTTTCGCACGCGAAGGCCACTTTTGTCGGGATAGCTTGTACTAGTTGTTCCCCTTCAAATTTGGCCGCTGTGGGATCCCTTCCCGCCAATATTTGGGAAGAGGACCAAGGCCACTATAAATAGGACTTAGCCACCACCATGGGGGGCTAATAGAAGGCTGGTCTGGGAGAGAGAGAGAGAGAGAGAGAGAGAGAGAGAGAGAGAAGGATCTAATCCATTCCACCCTACACACACCACAAGCTCATTCGAGCCCAAGAACACCTCTCCTCCGGAGGCTGTTCATCCCTTGTACTAGTTCATCCTCAGCCCCATGAGGCAATCCACCACACACACTGGAGTAGGGTATTACACCGCAAGGTGGCCCGAACCTGTATAATCCTATGTGTCCATTGTTCTTTGAGTTCGTCGAGCTAGGAATCGTAGGGCAAGCGCACTGGGGAGAGAGTGTTCTTCGTGCGCACCCCAGAGTTCGAACCTCTCAAGGGTTTGCGGAACCCGAAATCCGACATTTGGCGTGCCGGGTAGGGGTGTGCCGAAACCTCTCTTCCGTTGGTCGACGCATCACCGCTCCACCACTTCCATGGCTGACGCTCGCCGGGCTAGTGCTGAGCGACGGGCCGCCCTCGCCGCCTGCGTCGCTTAGATAGCTCCCACCGGCGGACCTCCCTGCCATTCTCCATCGCCCGCTGCCAACGCAGCCACCGGCCCTGACGAGGCACGAGCAGCAGGCCTCATCGTTGCACCCCTCAGTGCGGCGGAATGGACGCACCGCAACCCCGTCGCTGACCCCAGCCGGCTCGTCATCCCATAGTTGTCGCGGACCTGTGGACGCGCATGTTGCGTTGCTCATGGAGCACGAGCTCCTGCATTGCTGCCCCGTCGACGACTTCTATGAGGACTCGCTAGACCGCATCGCCGAGCTTGTCAGCGCCGCTGGGGGCTCTCCTGCCCAGTCCCTCTCGCTACCTCGCACCACCTCCCTTTGCGAGCGACGTGGCCCATGAAGCGCCTCCGCCACCCCCATGTCAAGACGTCGTCCATGCTCCAAGACACGTGCCCCCGCGGCGCGACCCACCGTGCGGGGCGCCCGTGCATGAAGGAAGCTGCCAAGAGGTCCAGCGGCCGCAAGGAGAAGCTCCCGCCACCACCACGTTGAGACCGTGCGCCCCCTGCAGTGGCAGCGCGTGAGAACCAAGACCGAGCTCCACCTCCACGACAGGCTCCGGTGTCCGCAGCAGGCTGCCGGGCCTTCACCCCTGAGCTATGCAGCATCACCTGGCCCGGGAAGTTCAAGCCCGACCCGCCTCCACGCTACGGCGGCACCCCGACCCTACTGAGTTCCTGCAACTCTATGAGCTGAGCATCGAGGCCTCCAACGGCGATGAGAAGATTATGGTGAACTCGTTTCCCATGGCTCTCAAGGACAGCGCGCTCTCGTGGCTCCTGAACCTACATGTGGGATTGATCTCCTCCTGGAGTGAGATGCGTGAGCGTTTCATCGCCAATTTCCAGGGCACTCGCGACCGCCCGTCAGCCGCAGGTGACCTGCGGCACGTCAAGCAGCAACCAGGGGAAACCCTGCAGAAGTACATCCAGCACTTCAACAACGTCGACCTCAAGATCCCCAAGGTGACGGACGAGGCCATCATCTCAGCATTCTCCAATGGCGTCCGCGACGTCAAGATGAAGGAGGATCTCGCCATCCATGAGGACATGTGCACAGCCCTGGAGTTGTTCAACCTAGCGACCAAGTGCGCCAGAGTTGAGGAGGGGCGCCTTTCCCTCGTCGAGCTCCCCGCTGCTGACCCAGAACACAAGAAGGCCAAGGCTAAAGACGTGAAGCACAAGGGGGTGGCCGTGCTCGCGGCAAAACCAGAGATGAAGCGTGGCCGCGACCACCCAGAGTCATCCAAGAGCAGCCATCCATTTTGTGCCTTCCACAACATGCACAACCACAACACCAATGACTGTCAGGAGCTCAGGGCTATCCGCGACGGGCGCAACGGCCGACGCCCTAAGCGCAACGACCGAGGCTACGACCATGGAGGAAGCCGAACTGGGGGCGTTGGAACAACTGCGGCCCCCATCAGGAGTGGCGCAATCAGCCTCGTGAGGAACGCTAGAACGACCAGCCTCACGAGGGCGCCTGGAGGGACCAGCCTCGCGAGGGTGCTTGGAGGGACCAGCCTCGTGAGGACCGTCCTCGGGGCAAGGCCAGCCTCCCTCCGGTGCCACCACCACCAAGGAGGAACAATGACCAATACGAGGGGGATTGGGGCTTCCAGGAGCCTCGCGCCATTGCCTCCATCTTGGGAGGTGCGCAGGCTCCAGCCTCTCAGCGCATCTTCAAGCAGTTTGCTCGAGAGGTGAACGCAGCTCTTCCCAGGATAGAAGCCACGCGGCCGCTCAAGTGGTCCAAGTGCACCATCACCTTCTGCTCAGCTGACCAGCTCAAGTGCGCGGTGATCGCCGGCGCTCTCCCAATGCTCTGCTCACCCATCATCAGCAATGTCCAAGTCACCAAGACCCTCATTGATGGCGGTGCCGGGCTCAATGTTCTCTCCATCGACATGTTTGACCGTCTCCAAGTGCCATATGACCAGCTGCAGCCCACCATGCCTTTCTCGGGGGTGACCGACGGCTCCACCACCCCAATCGGGCACATACTGCTCCCTGTTACATTCGGCACCTGTGACAACTACCACACCGAGCTCATCAACTTCAACGTCGCTCACATCCGCCTCCCATACAACGCCATTCTTGGGTATCCAGCCCTTGCCAAGTTCATCGAAGTGACTCACCATGGCTACAACATCCTCAAGATGCTGGGGAGCCGTGACATCATCACCATCGCGTGCGAGGAAAAGGATGATATGTGCTCCCTCGAGTGCGCTTACCAGGATGCGGTAGTCGAGGACCCAGACAACGAAAACATCATCTACCCCCCTGAAGCTACCCCGAAGAAGAAGAAGCAGTTGCTCGCCCTGGAGCCTCATGAAGATGAAGCACCTAGTGGCCGTGCCTCAGGATCTGCGCCCATGGACGGGGTGCCTCCCTTCCTCGCATAGGAAGGTGCGCCCGGTGCCCCTCTCAGGCTGGGCTCGGGGGCTCTCCTCTGGAGGGCTTCTGACCTAGCCAATGTCATGAGGGAGGTGCTCGGGCACCATGTGGAGGCGTGCTTCACCGCACGTTTCCCGCACGGGAGCGCAAGGAGCGAAGCGCCGAGTGCTCAGGAGTTCATCGATCAGACCATCGAAGACTTGTAGGTACCAAGGGCAATGCGGGGTGAGCGCCACCCTGCACCACAAAGTGCAGCTGTCATCCCAGGCTCGGGCGACGGGCTGTGCGTCTGCGTCAACGTCCCAGGACTCAACAAAGTCGCGTCTCAGGAGCTCTATTGGCCATCTCAGGTGGGCCGCTGCAAGGGCCTTCCTCACAGCTACGTCCGCGTGCCCTTTGGCTTGCTGGACCAGGCGGACCTATACCAGCGCCACATGCGGGACGCCCTGGCAGCTCAAGAGGCCAGGCATCAGGAGACCCCCGCAGAAATGGCGTCGGTTCTTCACGAGCTCTCGGAACCTCAGGAGCCTCACGAGGTCCCAGAGTCAGGCGGCTCGTGAGGAGCGACATCTGCAGCGAGCATCTTCAGCTACATCAATATCTCTTGAGCATCGGTGCCAGGTGACTTTGTTTCAGTTTGTTCAGTTGGGGCGCCCCTCGGGCTGCATCATCCCCAAGTCGCACTGGCTTGCCCTTGCGATGTGTATCCTTTTGCATCTTTTAGCTTACTCTGTTGGGGGCGCCCCTCGGGCTGCATCATCCCCGGGCCGCATGGGTCCGTCCGTGTGGCATGTATCGCATTCGCATTACCTGGATTAGCTCATTTCTTCCTATGAATTACCTTATGATCATCACCTGCTCACTCCACACCTCTTTTGGCCTCCCGTGCTGCCGAACAGACTCCTGCTCATCCCGCAACGAGGGCTACACACGTTGGCACGCCGCTTGTGCTCAGGTCCATCCCTGTAACGCTGACAAATCTAAGAGATCGAGCTCTGACTCGCGGCCCGCCTCGTGCACGTCACCTCACTAGGTCCTCAGTGCCTTCATCTTCCTGTGGAAAGATCAGTGGCACGATGGCAGACACAATTTCAAATTATGTTGTTTCACCGGACTAACCCGCAGGAATCTCCGGAGCCTAGCGATAGGCGGCCCTGACGGCTATTCCCTTCTCACGTAATTCACTTGCGCATTAAAGGGGGGCTCCTGAGCATCGCGTCTCGAGAACTCCTACTAACTCTCCAGCCCTCACTCCCTAGCCTTGACCATGGCATCACGACCTGGCATACCAGCGGCGGCTGAGCTCTGCTCGAGGGTCGGGACCCGAGGATGCAGAGCACCTAGAAGAGCGGGAGAAGGGGAGACCGGCGCGGAGTGCTAAGGTCTATTCGTACGTCAAGGGGGACGCCTGGGCATCGCGTCTCAGGAGCTTAACTGGCCACATAGCCCCTCACCTTCTAGCCTCATCCTGGCGATCCGGATGAGCCAGCGGCGGCTCGGGTATGCGCAAGGCTGGGCTCTGTCGACGCAGAACACTAAGGCCTAGCTTCACGTTTCCTTCTCGAGGGTTGTTCATACGTCAAGGGGGACTCCTGAGCATCACGACTCAGGAGCCTAACTGGTCATGTAGCCCCTCACCCCCTGGCCTCGCCCTGGCGATCTGGACAAGCCAGCGGAGGCTGAGGTATGCGCGGGGCTGGGCTCTGTCGATGCAGAACAATAAAGCAAGCGAGAAGGAGATCGTGAAATCCTAGTCGCACTGCCGCAGAAGAACGAACTAGGCGCACCGCGTGGAGAATCACCTCAGGCCCGTCAAGATAAGTCACACATTAAAATTGGCACGGGGCCACGACTCGACAAGTTTGATTTCCGCAGTCTCGCTCCAGCAATGCCGCCTTCCTTTTTAGCCTCCGGGAAGCAGCTTGCATGCCAAGGGGGGCCTCTTGAGCATCGCGCCTCGGGAGCTCTTACCGGACCCCGAGCCGCTCACCTCCTGGTCTTGAACACGGCATCGCGACCTGGCATACCAGCGATGGCTGAAGCCTGCCTTGGGACTGGGACCCACCGGCGTAGAGCGCAAAGCTACCGTAAGGACGAAAAGGGGGGACAGTGCCGAAGTGAGACGAGCAATCACGGTTTCATAACAAGAACAATAAACATCGGGGCAAAGGCATTACAAGTTCTTTACACACCCCCGCGGGGTTCCCTCTGATTCCTCATAGGGAACAAAAGAAGGAGATCCCGAGAGGCCCTAACTGCAGCTGCTACCTTCGACGCCATCATCAACAGTGGGCCACGAGAGTCCAGCACCGACCCCCCTCAGGTCACCAACAACGACGAGCTGATGCAGTAGCCGTGCTCCGGGCGCGGCGTGAGCTCGGTGCCGCATTGTTGTCTTCGCTAGTCTCTAGAGACTCGTCAGGCTCGAGAGAGCTGCTGGATTCCCAGGGGCTGTCGGTGCTGCTGGGGAAGCTGTCAACAGGGCCGAGGGCAGGCACGGCGTCCACCGTCGCGCCAACCTGGCGGCTCCTTCCAGGGCAGCACACCAGGCGGCGGCCTTCCCCGTCGAAGACCTTGAAGAAAAATGTGTAGGCGCCGTCAAACTCAAAGTGGATGACGAAGGCTCCATCAGGACGGCACACGCGGGCGATTTCACCCCATCCTTAGTCATGAAGACAGCGGCTGGGGGGACAACCTCAACCTCCGCCTCCGAAGCCTGGCTACAGCATCCGTCGTGTTGCAACCATAGCTCAGCAGGACCCCTCGTCGGCATCAGCTCCGCGAAGAACCTCGGGAGCCGGATCCAAGAAGGCGGTGGCATCACTATCCACACCATGAACTCACACGAGGAGCCCTCGGCGTGGGTTCGGGAGCCGGCGGCTCGAGTGGCCCCAGTTGGACGACCTCGACCACGACACGAGCGGTGCGGGGCACAACCCCCTCTTCCGGAACCTTGCTCTTGGGCGTACAAGGGCAATGGGTAGCCGGGAGTAGGCCGCTCGCACCAAGGCCTCATCACCTCCAGCCTCTCACCGGTGCAGCGGGGGCGGCTGAACCTTTTCTTCGGCGGAAGTGGTTCCCGCTCCTCGCAGGGGGGTTTCCTTTCTCAGCAGCAGAGAATCTCCTTATCGGCGCCATGGGTGATGCGGCAGGCCAGCGCGGCAAGGAGGAAGAAGGAAAGGGCCGGTGACAAGGAGAAGGAGATGAGCAACGGGGGCTTCACCCTCTCCTCATTTATAGCCAGGAGGAGGCCAACCACCGGCCTCCACGATCACGTGTAATGATGGTTTTCTATGCATGCAGCATGGCCTCGTCAAGTCGGGCAGTTGCCGAGGCAGCGTGGGGAAGCGGAGACGCCCACGCCAAATCAAGTCGCCACGTGTTGATCCAAGGCCGCAGGCGTTTGGGGCCCACGGCGCTTCGCACTTGCCCCTTGGCTTCGCCTCGAAGCCAAGTTTGAGCACACCTTGAGCCCGAGGGCTACTGTCAGCGTCCTCGGAACGGGGGTACCCAGACTTGCCTGCCTGCACCCTGTGACGTCGCTCCATCGGCGGCCTGGTACGGCCCAGCTTCAGCAACCATAGCTCAGGACCCTCGCGAGGGGCCAAGCCTCGTGAGGCGGACGACAACAAGACCTCCTTGGGGGCAGCCTCTCTAGGCTGGCTCCCGAGGAGCGAAGATATCTATGCAAGGTGCAGCTCGCGAGGTTCACGTGACGTGAGCCATGATGACCAAGGCTAGGCGGGCGCCATCGGGCGCAGTGTACCAGTTTCCCATTTGGTGCCAAGGGGGCAAGTGCAGGCGCGGAGTCTCGAGGAATCAATCAAAGGTTTCCATATCAGTGCAACAAGACCACGGACCGTCAGGACAGCAGAATGGAGGTCATCGTGGAGCCTGGCGCGGCGTCACCACTAGAGCCTTTGGCAGGCGAAGACCACTTTTGTCAAGATAGCTTGTACTAGTTGTTTCCCTTCAAATTGGGCCGTTGTGGGACCCCTTCCCGCCAATATTTGGGAAGAGGACCAAGGCCCCTATAAATAGGACTTAGCCACCACCATGGGGGAGCTAATAGAAGGCTAATCTGGTAGAGAGCGAGAGAGAGAGAGAGAGAGAGAGAGAGAGAGAGAGAAGGATCGGATCCATTCCACCCTACACACCACAAGCTCATTCGAGCCCAAGAACACCTGTCCTCTGGAGGCTTTTCATCCCTTGTACTAGTTCATCCTCAGCCCCATGAGGCAATCCACCACACACACTGGAGTAGGGTATTACACCGCAAGGTGGCCCAAACCAGTATAATCCTCTGTGTCCCTTAGTAACGCCCCGGACACACCCGCCGGTGGTCGTTACTCTTGGCGGGATCTAGACTGGCCTCATAGATAAATACTAGTATTTTCTGCGCACTTTGTCCTCACTCGTGCGCACCCGGGACCAACTTCCCGGTCGGTCACCCATCCTGAAACTACTCCAAGCTAAGCACGTTTAACTTTGGAGTTCTATCTGAATGGGCTCCCGGAAAACAAGAAATTCCTTATTGATATGAATAGTATATCATCACTAATAAGTCAGGCTATCACAAACACCCCCACTCAGAGGAACCGACGTCCTCATCGGGCCACAGGAACGTTCCCTCTTGGCACATACGTGTGTGCATCCAGTCCGATACATGTGCCATGCCGTGTGCCACGACGGGTCACAAACGTCAAGAACAACATGACCGCGCACCTGTCCGCAAACATACATGTAACCGCGAGGGTCGGCTATGATACCAACTTGTAACACCCCGGACACACCCGCCGGTGGTCCTTACTCCTGGCGGGATCTAGACTGGCCCCATAGATCAATACTAGTCTTTTCTGCGCACTTTGTCCTCACCCGTGCGCACCTGGGACCAACTTCCCGGTCGGTCACCCATCTTGAAACTACTCCAAGCTAAGCACGCTTAACTTTGGAGTTCTATCCGAATGGGCTCCCGGAAAAGAAGAAATTCCTTATTGATATGAGTAGTCTATCATCCCTAATCAGCCAGGCTATCACACCCTTGTTCTTTGAGTTCGTTGAGCTAGGTCGTGGAATCGTAGGGCGAGCGCACTGGGGAGAGAGTGTTCTTCGTGCGCACCCCAGAGTTCGAACCTCTCAAGGGTTTGCGAAACCCGAAATCCGACACGTGCAGCGGGAACACGGGCGCACGGGAGTGCATGGCGCGGGCGCGGTCGAGGCGCGACCACGGCGGGGGTGCGCGTGGCTACGGGCGTGTGCGAACTCATCGGGACAGGGGGGAAGTGGAACGAGCGTGGGGCTCTCCACCGTTGTAGGGAAGGGGGCGAGGCTATATGAAGACGGCTCGAGTAGGCGGTTGGGGACGACATCCCGCGACGAGGTCCTCGTGCGACGGCTGTGGTCGAAGATGGCGGAGGGTCGCGACCGATCCAGATCTGGATCGGGGGGAGAGGGAGAGGCGAACAGGAGGGAAGTGGGGTGGCTTGGGGGTTAGGGTTTCCTCGGGGTGGGGTTGTGGATGGGGGAGTGGGGGCCAGCTGGGCCGGCCTGGCTAGCCCGGTGGCCAGCCGGGCCAAGGCCCATTGGGGAGGGGAGGGTTTTCTCCTTTTCTTATATTTTTTGTTTTATTTTATTTTTCTCATTTTCCTTTTTTGTTTCATTTTATCTTTTAGGTTTATTTAGTTTTATAAATTATATTAGTAGCTCCTAAATTAGTAGTTCTAATTATACCACCGCCACATTAAATTGGGTACTTTAAATAAGGTAGTTTGCATTTGATTATTATTTTAAGAGCATTTAAATAATAGTTTTGCCATCGTTTTACTTACTATAGTGCATTTCTTTACAGAAGTGTGGTTTCTTCACCATTATTTAGTATGGATTATTTGCCACATTTAGCACATTTTAGTTTTAATGTTTGAAAACATTTATTATTTAACTTTATTTTAAATTTGAATTCAAACTGGATTGAATCATCGTGAGATTAACAACAGTAATCGTGGTGACAAGTCATCGTTAATAGAGGTTTATTGTAGCTTAATTATCCGGGCGTTACAATATTTGTGACGCAAAATCTATGCCCACATGCCCTCAGATTCAGTAGAAAGCCTATACAGCCATTTGCTAAGCAGGCATTTGTTCTTAGTTTCTAAATTCTTGATCCCTAACCCTCCTTGGTCCTTGGCGTCTGCAAATGATGTCCCATCTTGATAGTCTATATTTGGACTTAGCCTCATCACTTAGCCTAATATTGTAACAACATATAGTAATAAACCTATCCAAAGATCCTCTCCTCGTCTCCCTGAGATAAAGCGATCACCGGAGGTATCTGTCTCTTATTTGGGTGTGTTTTAACAAGTATCCGGTTTTAGTTGTAAGAGGTCGGGATACAACTCCAAGTCGTCCTGTTATCGTGGGCGCGGTCATTCGAATAGTTTACTTCCCTACATGGAGATGAGGAGAGGATCTCCGGGTATGTTTATTGTTATATGTTGTTGCAAGATGTTACCATATAAGCTCCTCTATTTTAGTGCTGCAAGATGATGGTAGTCTTCGATAAGATGAGCCTCTTATTTTGGAATTTCTGCAATTTAGTCTACAGATACTACCCCATTCCTTTCATACTTATGCATATCTAGTATAGATCAGATGTAAGTCTTGTGAGTACTTTGAATGAGTACTCATTGTTACTTTGCTACCCTTTTCATTCGACTCGGTTGCAGCAACAACTGGTAGCAACGGATGCAGGTTACCCTGATGATGCCTACTACATGGAGACCGACGACCAGGAGTAGTCCGGAGGTCTGGGGCAGGAGGCCTCACCTTTCGATCTAGTGTCGTTGTTTTGCCCAACCTTATTAAAGCAAAACTTGTCTAACTATGCATGTACTAAGATAATATTTTCTTTGATGACTTATATATTTTGGGTTCTCATGGCCCGGGCTTATAATATAAAGATTTATGTTTAAATTTGTGTCGTACATTTGTGTTTTTGTATTGACGCGAGTCACCGTTCATGATTGTACATGATGCGTGTATGGTAGTGCACGATTATAAACGGGGTGTCACAACTAGAAAATTATTGCCCCCAGAGTTTGTAGCAAATATCATATTCCCTCGGATAACCTCAAGATTTATCGAACCAACAAGAGCTACGTGATTACTACCAATGATTAGTACCTGTACACACAAAACAAAACTTTCTTGTGCCCCCTACGGGACTAGTGATGTTGTCAATCTCACTAGCTCTTCTAGTCACAATAGGAATTAAAATACAAGTGTGGAAAGAGTTGACGGAAATAAGCAAGAAAGTAAAAACAATGAATTGAAAGAATGATGATTGGAGGTTACAAATTTATGTAAGAAAATGGACCGGGGTCCATAGGTTCACTAGAGGTCTCTCCCATAAGAAAAACAAGGTGTGGTAAAGAAATCACAGATTAGAAGCGATTAAATTGTGATATTTATGAGTATGAATATTCATGGCATAACATATAGTATCTGTATCTTGCATATTTTTTAACTTTTCACACCCATCTATGCTATTTTTCCAACAATTTTTTCTTCAAAACCATCTTAACCATTTCACCTTTTATTGACTTATCAAATAAATTTATGTTTTATTTGATAAACAAATAAATTCTTACCAAATAGAATCACAAAACTTATCTAGGTAGGTAAATCACGAATAAAATTTGTTAAACAATTATTTACGTAATGTCATTAATATGAGTATGTAATCTCAGTCTCTTATACTACTTTAAATTAAGCTAAAATGATGCATGGTTCTATTTTCTCCTAGGCAGAACACTTCGGCCAAACTCACGTGCGTTCCCTCTTCCTCTCTATTTTTTCCTCACTAGAACAATGCCCGCGCGTTGCAACGGGATATAAATATTCTAGTGCATTAGTTTGCGTTTTGCATGTCAATAGCAATGCGATTGGGGAATCAACCTGTGGTTGGATGGTTAGAGGGGACAATGATATCCCCAGCCCACCAATGGTGGTGCTCGCATTATTCCTAGATTTATTTCAGGATTTCCGCCAACGTGCTTTCAGTGGGAAGAGACATTCCCGTCGACGACGAAGCGCCTATGGTGATTTCGTAAATCTCAAGATGACATGTCGGCTCAGTCTCTCAAAGCTACTCATAGGGGTAGGGTACGCACATGTGCGTTCATAGAGATGAGTGTATGCGTATATATGAGAGTTTGTGTCTATATTGTGTTAAAAAATGTAATTGTATAAATAAATATTCATCAAATTCTGCCCGTGAATTACCTTATATTTTATTAGAAATTTCGTAAGTAATTAAAGTGAAATTGGTTCACAAGGTAAGTAAATTAAGGTGATATTATCATATACATGGAAGGTTGGACGAATGGGTGATGGGAAGAACGGTGAAATGGAACCCTGCGTTCTTTTTACATAGTAGAGAATATCCTTTTTTTAGCGATTTTTCCTGAAAACCATCTTACCAAATAAAATTACTTTTTCTTTGGCAAGCCAATAAATTTATGCCAAAGAAAATTCTAAATTTTAATTAGATAGGTATAAATCAAGACAGGATTTGACAAACATTATTTAAGCAACTACAAATATGGATAGATAAAGGAAAATTTTTGTTTTTGCCACTCTTGTTTTTGCCAATTTTTCTTATGCCACTCTAGATTTTGACATTTCACTTTTGCTACTCTTAGCTTTTGACAATTATCACAATTGCCATTTCGTGGCCAAAACAAAATAATATTATTTCACTTTTGCTACTCGTAGCTTTTGACAATTATCACAATTGCCACTCTAACTTTTTTTGCTTTTGCCATGGAACGGCAATTGTGATAATTGTCAAAAGCTAAAAGTGGGAAAAGTGAATGTCAAAATCTAAAGTGGCATAAGGAAAATTGGCAAAAACAAGAGTGACAAAAACAAAAATTTCCCATAGATAAATCACGGGATACTATATTAGAATATTTAATATCCAACTCAAAAATATATTTATATTCCATTGCAAAGACAATTATCTAGCTATGGTCAAGAGCACTAAGTTGAAGTGTACCTTTTCCCTAGCGGCGGATAGGGTTTACAATCCCCCTCCAAGCACCACCAGCGAGCCAGTGGATTCGTCTTCTTTCTGCCATCGCTACGATGACTGGTGACAGGGAGGAGAATCTCGGTGCCTCTGCTATGGCTAGTTGTTTAGAGCATCTCTAGTAGACCCCCGAAAAATGGCCTTTGCAGGCTGGCTCGGACGGCCGCAGATGCAGACCCCCGAAACGGACCCGTATAAAAGGATATTCGTGGAATATACTTTTTTACGGGTCGACTTATGCGGGGTCTGATCGGACATCGCCGCGTTGACCTGCTAACAAAAAACGTCCAATTGTTGCATTTGACATAGGTTCTCACAAACAAGTACAAATTCAAAATAAAGTAACGCAATTTACGTGCAAATAAAAGTCCAGTTTAGTACGACAAACGCGAAAGAGGGTCTTGCAAAAGTGACGCCCACGTCCGGCATCTTCTTGGTCGATCTTCACTCCTCGCCGTCGAGTCCATCTTGAATTTCATCGCCACCACTGAATCCTCCTATGGCGCTTGTTCCAACTCCCGCATCGAATCATCAACGTTGCCACCGTATGGAGCAGAAAAAACATCTCCGGAACTGTAACACGCACCGACCGACGCAACCATTCACCTATTCAAGATTTCTCTCCTTGCCATATCATGCCATATTTTGGTGAGGTCGTCCATGTCATCGCAGTTCATTGACATGATCTTGTTCTCCTCGGCGAGCAACTTGGACAATGATTTGTTTTCAGCGGCACATGCTCTTCTCTCCTCAATGGCCGCTTTGCGCAGCCCCTCTTCCTTGAGCAATTGGCACTTTTCTTGCTTCTCCTTTGCCTTCTTCTAGACCAATTCTTTCTTGATCTCCAACGACTTCAACAACATCAACTCGTTTGATTGCACCATGGCATCAATCTTCTCCCTCAAGCTCGATGCTTCTTGCTCTCTCTTCATCTTCTCCTTAGTCTTCTTGTCGCTGTCGGGCTTGTTCAAATTTCTTGGGCCATCATCATCCTCATCTTCATCCATGTTTGTAAGTGAGGCTCTCTTTGGTGGGGATTCTTTGTTGATCAACTTCCACTTCTCGCACTTTTGGAGCAATTCCCAACAATGCTCTAGTTTGAAGAATTTGCCTTCCGAAGCTTCTGTGTCTTTGTATCTATGTTGGGCAATCTTGTCCTATACAATGTGAACAAAGTGAAATGATGCAAATATGATGCATAACTTGCACAAACTCACATAGTCGGATTCGACGGTTCCACTTGGAGGTGCATTACGTACTTGCTCCAAGCAAGCTGCCCAACGGCTGCACATAGGCTTGATCACCTCCCAATGCCCTTGAAGCGACCGAAATGTGCGTGAGTTCTTGTTGGGGTACTTTGCCATCATGCGGAAGTATTGATCCTAGATCCTTTGCCAATACCTCTTGGCGGTTTGAGAAGTACCCGTGCATGCTTCAAGAGACACCGCACTCCATGCATTGACCAGAACTTGATCTTCCAAGAATATGTAGTTCTTCGATCTTTGAATTTTCTCAGTTTTTGTTTGCGATTGCTCATACACTTCCGCTTTGATCTCCTCTAATTCCTCCTCACAACCATGATCGTCCACGCTACCCTTTGTTTCATTGTAGTTGAATTCGGCGAACGGGGCTTGATCAATGTCAACGGTGTTGGTGTCCAACAAGTTCACGAACTCGAAAATTGCATTGTTCGACCCACCGCTATAGTTAACGACAATAAGTCACGAGCTATCGCAAAAATGGCGAAAAGCAAAGAAAATTGCCATGACCGAAGAGGCATACCTTTTGGGCATTTCGTCACACACCTCGCTTCGGTGGGAGCAGCACCGTCAAGCGCATCGACGGGGAACCTCTTTCGTGGCGGATGGAGTGGATGAAGGAGGCAACCTCTTCGTTGGAACCTTCTTCCGCTTTACGTCGGAGACCTTGCCGACCTTCTCCGCCGCCGGCCGGGATTGCGCAGCCGCATTGGCACCTGGACCGCGGGCCTTCGCAGCGGGGGAAGTCGGATTCCCGCCCTGCACGACCACGTTGCCCTGCCGCTTGCGGGCAGATGCGGCGGTGCCATGGGCGACGGCGGGGCCAACAAGGCCGGCGACGAGATTGTGACACCCCAAGACCGGTTCGCCAGGTGTCAGCCAGTTATTCGTCGTTGTTGCCATGTCATCTGCTCGCGTGTTGCATCTTGCCATGTCATCATGTGTGTTGCATCATCATGTTTTCAAAACTTGCATCCGTCCGAGCCCCCTCGTCCTTTTCGTTGTCCGTTTTGAGCCCAGACACACTTGCACGTGCCCGCGGCACCTCCGGATTTTATTTTATGAGTGGCCGGAAAATGTTCTTGGAATGGGTTGAAACTTGGCGTGTGGTCTTATTATACCATAGGTAGACCACCTGTCAAGTTTCGTCGCGTTCGGAGTTCGTTTGATAGCCCAACGCTTAACCGTGTTAACCGCCGGAAGCCTTTTCTCTTTTGGCCCACCACCCCACCTCAACAGTCCGCTAGCCCATTCTAACCCCCTCCATGCTCTTGCCCATTCGATCACGATCGCGTGGCCGCGAACCGCTCCTCATTTGGACACTCCTAGCTCCCTATGCCTATATAAACAGCCACTCCGCCGAAATTCGCGGTGCAACCCTAGCCATCTTCCTCCTCGCGCAGCCGGACACGTTCGTCCCGCGGCGGACATTTCCAGCCTCCACCTCACACCAGCCAATCAGATCTTGCCACGTCGCCCTGCTGCCTCCCCCCACCAGTCCCATCGCGACACGTCACCGTCGCCAGATCCCTCCCACCGCGCGGGCCCGCGAGCCCATCCGAGGCCCGCCGGACCCGGGTCGTCTCCGCCGCTAGCCGCATCGCGCCCCGCCTCCTGGCTCCGGCAGTGTTGGGGAACGTAGCAGAATTCAAAAAAATTCCTACGCTTCACCAAGATCAATCTAAGGAGTCATCTAGCAACGAGCATAAAGGAGTGCATCTACATACCCTTTGTAGTTCGCGTGCGGAAGCGTTTGAAGGAACGTGAATGAAGTAGTCGTACTCTTCGTGATCCTCGTCACCGATGAGTCCAGCGCCGAACGGACGGCACCCCGCGTTCAACACACATACGATACAGCGATGTCTCCTCCTTCTTGATCCAGCAAGGGGGGAGGAGAGGTTGACGGAGATCCAGCAGCACGACGGCGTGGTGGTGGATGCAACAGGAAAAGCTGCAGGGCTTCGCTGGCGCCCTGCGGGAGGAGTTGGAGATGTGACGGGAGGGGGGAGAGGCGCCAGAGGCTTGGGGTGCGGCTGCCCTCTCCCCCCCCCCCCACTATATATTGGGGCCAGGGGGGGCGCCGGCCCTAGGAGATCCAATCTCCTAGGGGGTGGCGGCCAGAGGGGGGAAACTTGCCCCCCAAGGCATAGGGGGCGCCCCCTCCCCCTAGGGTTCCAACCCTAGGCGCATGGAGGGGGGGCCATGTGGGTGCGCCAGCCCACCAGGGGCTGGCCCCCTTCCCCTTGCGGCCTACGGGGCCCTCCGGGATGGGTGGCCCCACCCGGTGGACCCCTGAGACCCCTCCGGTGGTCCCGGGACACTCCCGGTGACCCCCGGAGTTCACCCGATGGCAGAAACTGGACTTCCTATATATCATTCTTTACCTTCGGACCATTCCGGAACTCCTCGTGACGTCCGGGATCTCATCTGGGACTCCGAACAACATTCGGGTTTCCATGTGCATGTATCTCTACAACCCTAGCGTCACCGAACCTTAAGTGTGTAGACCCTACGGGTTCGGGAGACACGCAGACATGACCGAGACGACTCTCCGTTCAATAACCAACATCTAGATCTGAATACCCATGTTGGTTCCCACGTGTTCCTCGATGATCTCATCGGATGAACCACTGTGTCAAGGATTCACTCAATCCCGTATGATATTCCTTTTGTCTATCTGTACGGTACTTGCCCGAGATTCGATCGTCGGTATGCCTGATACCTTGTTCAATCTCGTCATGGCAAGTCTCTTTACTCGATCCGTAATCCATCATCCCGTGACTAACTCCTTAGTCACTTTGAGCTCTTTATGATGATGTCTTACCGAGAGGGCCCAGAGATACCTCTCCGTCGTATGGAGTGACAATATCCCAGTCTCGGTTCGTACCAACTCAACAGACACTTTCAGAGATACCCGTTGTGTACCTTTATAGCCACCCAGTTACGTTGTGATGTTTGGCACACCCAAAGTATTCCTACAGTATCCGGGAGTTGCACAACCTCATGGTCTAAGGAATAAATACTTGACACTAGAAAAGCTTATGCATTACGAACTATACGATCTCGTGCTATGCTTAGGATTGGGTCTTGTCCATCACATCATTCTTCTAATGATGTGATCCTGTTATCAATGACATCCAATGTCCATGCTCAGGATACCGTGACCATCTGTTGATCAACGAGCTAGTAACTAGAGGCTTACCAGGGACACGTTGTGGTCTATGTATTCACACATGTATCGCTGTTTCCGTACAATACAATTCAAGCATGAATAACAGACAATTACCATGAACAAGGGAATATAATAATAATACTTTTATTATTGCCTCTAGGGCATATTTCCAACAGTCTCCCACTTGCACTAGAGTCAATAATCTAGTTACATTGTGATGAATCGAACACCCATAGAGTTCTGTTGTTGATCATGTTTTGCCCGTGGAAGAGGTTTAGTCAACGGGTCTGCAACATTCAGATCCGTATGCACTTTACGAATATCTATGTCTCCATCTTGAACATAATTCCGGATGGAGTTGAAACGACGCTTGATGTGCTTGGTCTTCTTGTGAAACCCGGGCTCCTTGGTAATGGCAATGGCTCCAGTGTTGTCACAGAAGACAGTCATCGGGCTTGACGCGCTTGGAATGACTCCTAGGTCGGTGATGAACTCCTTCATCCAGACTCCTTCTTGTGCTGCTTCGCAAGCAGCTATGTACTCCGGTTCACATGTAGAATGCGCCACGACGCTCTGCTTGCAACTGCACCAGCTGACTGCTCCACCATTCCAAATATACACGTATCCGGTTTGTGACTTAGAGTCATCCAGATCTGTGTCGAAGCTAGCATTGACGTAACCCTTTACGACGAGCTCTTCGTCACCTCCATAAACGAGAAACATATCCTTAGTCCTCTTCAGGTACTTTAGGATGTTCTTGACCGCTGTCCAGTGTTCCATACCGGGATCACTTTGGTACCTCCCTACCAAACTTATGGCAAGGTTCACATCAGGTCTGGTACACAGCCTGGCATACATGATAGAACCTATGGCCGAGGCATAGGGAATGACACTCATCTTTTCTCTATCTTCTGCCGTGATCGGGGACTGAGCCTTGCTCAATCTCATACCTTGCAAAACAGGCAAGAACCCCTTCTTGGACTGATCCATATTGAACTTCTTCAATATCTTGTCAAGGTGTGTGCTTTGTGAAAGACCAATGAGGCGTCTTGATCTATCTCTATAGATTTTGATGCCTAATATGTAAGCAGCTTCTCCAAGGTCCTTCATTGAAAAACTCTTATTCAAGTAGGCCTTTATGCTCTCCAAGAATTCTATATCATTTCCCATCAGCAATATGTCATCCACATATAATATGAGAAATGCTACAGAGCTCCCACTCACTTTCTTGTAGATACAGGCTTCTCCCCAAGTCTGTATAAAGCCAAACGCTTTGATCACATCATTAAAGCAAATATTCCAACTCCGAGATGCTTGCACCAGCCCATAGATTGAGCGCTGGAGCTTGCATACCTTGTTAACATTCTCAGGATCGACAAAACCTTTCGGCTGCATCATATACAGTTCTTCCTTGAGGAAGCCATTAAGGAATGCCATTTTGACGTCCATTTGCCATATCTCATAATCATAGAATGCGGCAATTGCTAACATGATTCAGACGGACTTCAGCATCGCTACGGGAGAGAAAGTCTCGTCGTAGTCAATTCCTTGAACTTGTCGATAACCTTTAGCGACAAGCCGAGCCTTATAGATGGTCACATTACCATCCGCGTCAGTCTTCTTCTTAAAGATCCATTTATTTTCTACGGCATGCCGATCATCGGGCAAGTCCACCAAAGTCCATACTTTGTTATCATACATGTATCCTATCTCGGATTTCATGGCTTCAAGCCATTTGTTGGAATCCGGGCCCGCCATCGCTTCTTCATAGTTCGAAGGTTCACCGTTGTCTAACAACATGATTTCCATGACAGGGTTGCCGTACCACTCTGGTGCGGAACGTGTCCTTGTGGACCTTTGAAGTTCAGTAGTAACTTGATCTGTATCTTCATGATCATCATCATTAACTTCCTCCCTTGTTGGTGCAGTGATGAGGACATCACTAACAAGGTTACACCCACAGCTCCAACTGACACATATACAGGACCAATAGCTCGCGCACAACAATTAAATTACCAGATACTTTCGTTTCTTGGTAATGAATCTAATGTTCATGAAAATATGATGCTGCCTAAATTGGATACATTTGTCTTGCTTACAAATGAAGGGCCTAGCTTGGACAAGAAGGATGAATATTGGAGCAAGATCAAGCATGGAGATGATGGCATGCGCAAGGGGAACAAGAATGGAGTTACAAGTGATGATTTCGGGACTTTCAAGCCACCATAATGAGTGTGTGAAGCCTTGGACGAAATATACAAGATGCCACTTCATAAATTTTGTCCAGAGGCTATTATAGGTGCTGCGTCACCTTATTATTGGGCCAGGCCCATGTAATTTTGAAATACTTGAGTATAGGCTGTTTTTAGAGTCCGTATGTGTGGGGAAACAAGAGTTAGGGTTGGTTTCGGACCCCTCCACCAAGGGCCACGAAATTCCCCCCTCTTTCTCCCATATATACAGCCCTTAGGGCGTCGTTTAGACTTTGGGTTTTGTTTAGATTAAAGTTCGCCATAGCTGCAACTTCGCGTACTTCGTTTGTGTTCAACGACCAGACCAAGACGTCACAGAACCCCACTTGATCAATAAAGTTTTCCTCTTGAATTCGCAATATCCAGATTGCAATCTCAGTTTCTTGCTTGTTCTTCGTTTGCCTGCGGGAAACAGACCTTCGTGGTCAGGTTGATCGTGCTCCGGCGTGGTCAATAACCTCTCGGAGTTCGTTTAGCGATTGCTAAGGCGCGGCGTCATCGCACGTTCGTAGTCGGATCATCAAAGTCGACTTCCTCCAAAACGATAGCCACCATCTCATCGAAAGACGGGACACCTTTGCCTCTATCATGCAGGCACCTCAGGAACAATTTCCTGCGCTGCGCTACTTTCCGGTTCGGGAGGGGTGACTGTCACCTCATCAAGTTCTACTTTCCTCCCACTCACTTCTTTCGAGAGAAACTCTTTCTCCAGAAAGGATCCATTCTTGGCAACAAATACTTTGCCTTCGGATCTGTGGTAGATGGTGTACCCAATCGTTTCCTTTGGGTATCCTATGAAGACGCATTTTTCCGATTTGGGTTCGAGCTTCTCAGGTTTAAGTTTCTTGACGTAAGCATCGCAACCCCAAACTTTCAGAAACGACAGCTTAGGTTTCTTGCCAAACCAAAGTTCATACGGTGTCGTCTCAAAGGATTTCGACGGAGCCCTATTTAAAGTGAATGCGGCAGTCTCTAAATCATAACCCCAAAAAGATAGCGGTAAGTCGGTGAGAGACATCATAGATCGCACCATGTCCAACAGAGTACGATTTCGACGTTCGGACACACCGTTACGCTGAGGTGTTCCGGGCGGTGTCAATTGTGAAACAATTCCACAGTTCCTAAGGTGCGTGCCAAATTCATGACTTAAATATTCACCCCCACGATCTAATCGCAAGAACTTTATTTTTCTGTCACGTTGATTCTCAACCTCATTCTGAAATTCCTTGAACTTTTCAAAGGTCTCAGACTTGTGCTTCATCAAGTAGATATACCCATATCTACTCAAGTCATCTGTGAGGGTGAGAACATAACGATAGACTCCGCAAGCCTCAACACTCATTGGACCGCACACATCAGTATGTATGATTTCCAATAATTTGGTTGCTCGCTCCATTGTTCGGGAGAACGGAGTCTTGGTCATCTTTCCCAAGAGGCATGGTTCGCACGTGTCAAATGATTCATAATCAAGAGACTCCCGAGGTCCATCTGCATGAAGCTTGTTCATACGTTTGACACCAATATGACCAAGGCGGCAATGCCACAAGTATGTGGGACTATCATTGTCAACTTTACATCTTTTGGCATTCACACTATGAATATGTGTATCATCACGATCGAGATTCATCAAAAATAAACCATTGTCCAGTGGGGCATGACCATAAAACATATCTCTCAAATAAATAGAACAACCATTATTCTCGGATTTAAATGAGTAACCATCTCGCATCAAACGAGATCCAGATACAATGTTCATGCTCAAAGCTGGTACTAAATAACAATTATTAAGGTTTAAAACTAATCCCGAGGGTAGATGTAGAGGCAGCGTGCCGACGGCGATCACATCGACCTTGGAACCATTCCCGACGCGCATCGTCACCTCGTCCTTCGCCAGTCTCCGCTTATTCCGCAACTCCTGCTTTGAGTTACAAATATGAGCAACCGCACCGGTATCAAATACCCAGGAGCTACTACGAGCGCTGGTAAGGTACACATCAATAACATGTATAACACATATACATTTGACGTTGCCGACCTTCTTGTCCGCTAAGTATTTGGGGCAGTTTCGCTTCCAGTGACCCGTTCCCTTCCAATAAAAGCACTCAGTCTCAGGCTTGGGTCCATACTTTGGCTTCTTCTCGGCAACTGGCTTACCGGGCGCGGCAACTCCCTTGCCGTCCTTCTTGAAGTTCTTCTTACCCTTGCCCTTCTTGAACTTAGTGGTTTTATTGACCATCAACACTTGATGCTCTTTCTTGATCTCCACCTCCGCTGATTTCAGCATTGAATACACCTCGGGAATGTATTTCTCCATCCCTTGCATATTGAAGTTCAACACGAAGCTCTTGTAGCTAGGTGGGAGCGACTGGAGGATTCTGTCAACGACCGCTTCGTCTGGGAGATTCATTCCCAACTGAGACAAGCGGTTGTGCAACCCAGAAATCTTGAGTATGTGCTCACTGGCAGAACTGTTTTCCTCCATCTTACAGCTGTAGAATGCGTTGGAGACATCATATCTCTCAACTCGGGCATGAGCCTGGAAAACCATTTTCAGCTCTTGGAACATCTCATATGCCCCGTGGTGCTCAAAACGCTTTTGGAGCCCCGATTCTAAGCTGTAGAGCATGCCGCACTGAACCAGGGAGTAATCATCACAACGCGACTGTCAAGCGTTCATAACATCTTGGTTTGCCGGGGCGGGAGCGTCACCTAGCGGTGCTTCTAGGACATCAGTTTTCTTGGCAACTATGAGGATGATCCTCAGGTTATGGACCCAGTCCGTATAGTTGCTACCATCGTCTTCCAGCTTGGATTTCTCTAGGAACGCGTTGAAGTTGAGGGTGACATGAGCGTGGGCCATTTGATCTACAAGACATATTGTAAAGAATTTAGACTAAGTTCATGATAATTAAGTTCATCTAATCAAATTTTTAATGAACTCCCACTCAGATTGACATCTCTCCAGTCATCTAAGTGATACATGATCCGAATCGACTAACCCGTGTCCGATCATCACGTGAGACGGACTAGTCATCAATGGTGAACATCTTTCATGTTGATCGTATCTTCTATACGACTCATGTTCGACCTTTCGGTCTTCCGTGTTTTGAGGCCATGTTTGTACATGCTAGGCTCGTCAAGTGAACCCTAAGTGTTTTGCGTGTGTAAATCTGGCTTACACCCGTTGTATGTGAACGTTAGAGCCTATCACACCCGATCATCACGTGGTGCTTCGGAACAACGATCCTTAGCAACGATGCACAGTTAGGGGGAACACAATTCTTGAAATTTTAGTGAGAGATCATCTTATTTACTAGCGTCGTTCTAAGTAAACAAGATGCATAAACATGATAAACATCACATGCAATCAAATAAAGTGACATGATATGGCCAATATCATCTTGCTCCTTCGATCTCCATCTTTGGGGCACCATGATCATCTTTGTCACCGGCACGACACCATGATCTCCATCATCATGATCTTCATCATCGTGTCTTCATGAAGTCGTCACGCCAACTATTACTTCTACTACTATGGCTAACGTTTAGCAATAAAGTAAAGTAATTACATGGCGTTATTCAGTGACACGCGGGTCATACAATAATTAAGACAACTCCTATGGCTCCTGTCGGTTCTCATTTTCATCGACATGCAAGTCGTGATTCCCTATTACAAGAACATGATCAATCTCATACATCACATATATCATTCATCACATCTTCTTGGCCATATCACATCACATAGCACATGATGCAAGAACAAGTTAGACGACCTCTAATTGTTGTTGCAAGTTTTACGTGGCTTCTATAGGTTTTCTAGCAAGAACGTTTCTTACCTACGCCAATACCACAACGTGATTTTTCAATTTCTATTTACCCTTCATAAGGACCATGTTCATCAAATCCGATCCGACTAAAGTGGGAGAGACAGACACCCGCCAGCCACCTTATGCAACTAGTGCATGTCTGTCGGTGGAACCAGTCTCACGTAAGCGTACGTGTAAGGTCGGTCCGGGCCGCTTCATCCCACGATGCCGCCGAATCAAGATTGGACTAGTAACGGCAAGAAAATTGAGCAAACTCAACACCCACAACTTGTTTGTGTTCTACTCGTGCAAGATGCTACGCAAAGACCTAGCTCAGATGCCACTGTTGGGGAACGTAGCAGAATTCAAAAAAATTCCTACGCTTCACCAAGATCAATCTAAGGAGTCATCTAGCAACGAGCATAAAGGAGTGCATCTACATACCCTTTGTAGATCGCGTGCGGAAGCGTTCGAAGGAACGTGAATGAAGTAGTCGTACTCTTCGTGATCCTCGTCACCGATGAGTCCAGCGCCGAACGGACAGCACCTCCGCGTTCAACACACTTACGGTACAGCGACGTCTCCTTCTTCTTGATCCAGCAAGGGGGCAGGAGAGGTTGACGGAGATCCAGCAGCACGACGGCGTGGTGGTGGATGCAACAGGAAAAGCTGCAGGGCTTCGCCGGCGCCCTGCGGGAGGAGTTGGAAGTGTGACGGGTGGGGGGGGAGGCGCCAGAGGCTTGGGGTGCGGCTGCCCTCTCCCCCCCCCCCACTATATATAGGGGCCAGGGGGGCACCGGCCCTAGGAGATCCAATCTCCTAGGGGGGCGGCGGCCAGAGGTGGGAAACTTGCCCCCCAGGGGCTGGCCCCCTTCCCCTTGCGGCCTACGGGGCCCTCCGGGATGGGTGGCCCCACCCGGTGGACCCCCGGGACCCCTCCGGTGGTCCCGGGACACTCCCGGTGACCCCCGGAGTTCACCCGATGGCCAAAACTGGACTTCCTATATATCATTCTTTACCTCCGGAACTCCTCGTGACGTCCGGGGTCTCATCCGGGACTCCGAACAACATTCGGGTTTCCATGTGCATGTATCTCTACAACCCTAGCGTCACCGAACCTTAAGTGTGTAGACCCTACGGGTTCGGGAGACACGCAGACATGACCGAGACGACTCTCCGTTCAATAACCAACAGTGGGATCTGAATACCCATGTTGGTTCCCACGTGTTCCTCGATGATCTCATCGGATGAACCACTGTGTCAAGGATTCACTCAATCCCGTATGATATTCCTTTTGTCTGTCGGTACGGTACTTGCCCGAGATTCGATCGTCGGTATGCCCGATACCTTGTTCAATCTCGTCATGGCAAGTCTCTTTACTCGATCCGTAATCCATCATCCCGTGAATAACTCCTTAGTCACTTTGAGCTCTTTATGATGATGTCTTACCGAGAGGGCCCAGAGATACCTCTCCGTCGTACGGAGTGACAATATCCCAGTCTCGGTTCGTACCAACTCAACAGACACTTTCGGAGATACCCGTTGTGTACCTTTATAGCCACCCAGTTACGTTGTGACGTTTGGCACACCCAAAGTATTCCTACGGTATCCGAGAGTTGCACAACCTCATGGTCTAAGGAATAAATACTTGACACTAGAAAAGCTTATGCATTACGAACTATACGATCTCGTGCTATGCTTAGGATTGGGTCTTGTCCATCACATCATTCTCCTAATGATGTGATCCCGTTATCAATGACATCCAATGTCCATGCTCAGCAAACCGTGACCATCTGTTGATCAACGAGCTAGTAACTAGAGGCTTACCAGGGACACGTTGTGGTCTATGTATTCACACATGTATCACTGTTTCCGTACAATACAATTCAAGCATGAATAACAGACAATTATCATGAACAAGGGAATATAATAATAATACTTTTATTATTGCCTCTAAGGCATATTTCCAACAGGCCGCCTGCCTCCGCCGCCGGCCGCCAGAGCGCGCTGCGCCAGCCTCGTCCCCGCCGCCGTTAGGCCGTGCGCCGCCGGAGCCTCCAGCAGCTAGCCGCCGCCGGTCGCCTGGACCGTCCCCAAGCTCCGCCCGCGGCGGATCCGGCTCCTTCGGTCGCCCGCAGCCGTCCCGCCGGCCTCCTCCTAGCCCTCCGGTCACCGCCGCAATTGCGCTGCCGGCGCCGGCGTTCTCTGCCGCCCCAGCCGATCCCGATCGGATCTGGGGGATCTGGTCGAGGCCGCCAGCGCCCTCCTGGGCCGATGCCTCGCGTGGGCCCATCGTCACCGCCCGGCCCCTCCCCC
>LR738711.1:483378398-483490659 GCA_902687465.1 Secale cereale
CCCGCATCGGCCCGAGCCGGCCTGGCCCACCTCCAGGCCCATCTGGTGAGCCTCTACCTACCCTGCGCCCATGCGCAGATTAGTATCTTGCGCTCGTTTTTTTCCTAAGTCAAGAAAACTGCTAAGTCTTTTCTCTCATAAATTTTTTGCATCTTTGCGGTGCTGTAACTTTTTGTGTGGTGATCCAATTTGAGTGAACGATATGTCAAAATGAACGTGGTGATATGCTCTTCATTTTGTTCCATTGTGACATGCTTGTTTGAGTTCATCTAGATGCCCTAATCTTCGTGGCAAGAGTGCTACTTGGTTAAAACTGTTGTTATCTGTATTTTGTTGCATGCTTGTGATGCTTGTAACTTTGTGCATGTTTATCCAAATGGAGCATATGATATGTCAAAATGTTCATTGTGAAGTGCTCTACATGATGGTTGCTGTAGCATTCATGTTAGGTGCCATATTGCCATGTTAATCTCTGATGCAAAAGTGCATTTGGTTGTTAAGTGCTGAAACCTGTTATGAGATGCTGATTTCACTTGCTCATTGCTATTGATGTGTTTGTCTTCATGCCACATGTCAATATGTTTTAGAAGCACAATCATATGGTCTTTGCTGTGGTGCAATCCACTTTCCATGATATGCCTTGTGTTGACTTAAAAAAGATTGTAAACATGCCATGCCAATGTTGATGTTTTATACTTAGTGAAAAAACTGCTAAGTCTAGAATTTGTTAAACCTGATGCTATGTTTGCTTGATGCCTCACTCAAATCCATGCATATTTTAGTATGGAAAATGATCATGTCTTGTTGTCCATGTTATGCTCTATCGATCCATGCCCTTATTTGCATATATGCCCTGTTGTAGCTTATTTATTTCTTGCTCTCAAGTTGCTAAAAAATTGCCTGTCAGATTTTTATCAGCATGATCAATTTGGTGAAGCTTGTTGTTGTTGATCCATGCCTCCTATGGAGTTGCTCCAATGGAGTTGTTTGATGTATGATATGTCTATTACATGTCCATGATCTTTATATACTTAGTTGAGTTGATATGCTTGTTGTTTTGTGCCTCCGAAGGCAGCATCGTGATGATGTTTTTGCCTTCCCGGATTTTGGCTAAGTCTGGATAAATTTATTGCAACTTGCCATGCTTGTTTAAATGTGTTCCAGCAAGTTTTTGGGTGTGTTCTAAGTTCATGCTTGTTAAGTATCATGTCTATTTCACATCCATGCCTCTTGTTATCATGTTTGGGTGCTGTAGCATATATTTACCTGGCTTCAAAGTTGCTATATGGTTGTTAACTTCAGCTTTGCATTGTACCTTGTTTTGCTCGTATCTTTTAGCCCGTTGCTCCGTTTTGAGCGTGTCTTATATGAAACTTGTGTGATTTTGCATGTAGAAGCATAATATCATGTTGTTTTCATGTTTAGAGTGTGTTTGCTTGATGTTTGGGTGCATCTTGCACCGATGGCATGCTTATCTTGTTTTGCTCATATCTTCTAGGCCGTAGCTCCGAATTAAACAAACTTTATATGAAACTTGACTAGAATTTCGAGTAGATCATCATGGTGCATGTTAACTTACTGTTTAACAACTTGAACATAAAGTTTGATCAGATCTGGACTAATTTCAAATTATGTATATGAGGACTTACCGGATTTGTTATGTGTTGATTCCGGCCTCATTTAAACTTGTTGGGTGATGTTGTTCTTGTGTGCTTCATCCCTTGACATGTTTTGCATCATATAGACTTGTCTTGCTTCATACTTGGTTGAGCATCTTGTCATGTTCTTGTGTTGTGTGTTTACCTTGTTGTGTGCTTTCTTCTCGCTAGTTCCTTCTCCGTTGCGATCGTGAGGATTCGTTCGTCTACGCGTGGTTCGTCTTCGAGGCTTCTTCTTCGTATTATTCATGGACTCATTCTTCTTCCTTGCGGGATCTCAGGCAAGATGACCATCACCTTGTATACCTTTACTATCATTGTTATGCTAGATGTCTCAATGCAATCGTTATATGTCGCGCTACCCATCTTTTATTGTCAGCCCCTTTCCTTGTTGCCATGAAACCTCTAACCTTTGACACCTTCCCAGCAAACCATTGTTTGGATATGTTACCAGCTTGCTCAGCCCCTCTTATAGCGTTGTTAGTTGCAGGTGAAGATGAAGTTTGATCCATGTCGGATCTTGTTGTTGGAATATCACAATATCTACTATTATTATTAACACACATATATACTGGGCATGGGTGGAAGGCTTGGCCTTTTGCTCGGTGTTTTGTTCCACTCATGCCACCTTAGGAGCCGATAAACCGGCATTATGTTCCTTGATTTTGCGTTCCTTACACGGTTGGGTATATGGGAACCCCTTGACAGTTCGTCTTTGAATAAAACTCCTCCAACAAGGCCCAACATTGGTTGTATTTTGCCTCATAATAACAACTTAATTAAATAATTAAATTGCATAGGGGGTCATGCCCTCGAGGATTCTTTTCTACATAGCAAGGGGGGCAGTTGTAATGCCCAGGATGGGACTATACCTCCAACGTGTCGAGGCACGACTTAAAGGTATAAGCCCATTCTGGAATGATCTCAAGTTTGGTATCTTTGCACGACTCATGTAAAAATAGGGATGAAAATACAAAAGGAGATAGTTGGCTTACACTCGCCACTTCACACAATACATTACATAAGCAAATCATCATTCAAAACATCACAACCCGACTACGGGTGAAGATCCAAAAGAAGATACCAAAACATAAAGCCACAAGTCCGAATCGCCCCTAGTAGAAACCACTACTGATCGTCGAAAACGTCACAAGCATACGGCCACGCTCTTCATCGAGCTCCCAGTGGAGTTCTGATCCAACTCCTGCTTCATTCTCGGCTGAACCTGCATCTGGTGTTGTAGTATCTGTGAGCCACGAGGACTCAGCAATCCCATAACCATGGGTATCAGGACTAGCAAAGCTTTATGGGTAGGAAGAGTTAAAGTGGTGAGGTTGCAGCAGCGGCTAAGCATAATATGGTGGCTAGCTTACGAGTACTAGAATAAGATGAGCATCTACGCAAACGATCGCAAACTAGCAGTGATCGCTAAAGATCCTAAACTACATACGAGTCAAACATAACCCCACCGTGTTCTCTTCTCAAAGTGAAAAGAGACAGTCACGGTTACTCACACAGTTGTGTGTTTTACTTTGGATCCTCTGTCAAGTTTTCTACAACCGGACATTAACAAATTCCAATCTACCACATAACCGCGGGCACGGCTTTCGAAAGATCATAACCCTGCAGGGGTGTCCCAACTTAGCCCATCACAAGCTCTCACGATTAGCTGGAGTGATAAATATAATATCATCACCCCTTATCTTAGGGAAAATCCGATCAGGCTCGGCATCCCGGTGCACAAGACATTTCGACAATGGTAAAACAAGTCCAGCAAGACCTCCCGGCGTGCCGACACCCTGATAGTAGCCGCGCGTATCTCGTCTCAGGCCACGTCCGGATGGGTGATGCTACAGGTTATACCAGATACCTCGGGTTTCCCCAAGGCGGCCCTGCAGAACCCCCGTTTAGGACCAACACCATCAGCATTGGCTCCCCCTGCTATGTAGAATTAAGAACCCGGGGACGCGACCCCCTATGCAAATTTAATTAATTAATTAAGTTATTATTATGAGGCAAATTAAAACCAAAGTTGGGCCTTGCTAGAGGAGTTTTATTCAAAGTCGAACTGTCAAGGGGTCCCCATCCACCCATCGTGTAAAGGAACGCAAAATCAAGGAACATAATGCCGGTTTATCGGCGCCTAAGGTGGCAAGAGTGGAACAAAACACCGAGCAAAAGGCCAAGCCTTCCACCCATGCCCAGTATATAGGTGTGTTAATAATAATAATAGATATTGTGATACTCCAACAACAAGTTCCCTCCTGGAACGATCTTCATCTTCACCTGCAACTAACAACGCTATAAGGGGGGCTGAGCAAGCGGGTGACATAGCCAAACAATGGTTTTGCTAGGAAGGTGTCAAAGGTTAGAGGTTTCATGGCAACAAGGAGAGGGCTGACAATAAAAGATGGGTAGCGCGACACGTAACGATAGCATCGAGACAAGTAAGCATGGCAATGGTAGTAAAGGTATCCAAGGGTATAATCATCTTGCCTCGGATTCTGCGAGGGAGAAGAACAAGTCCAAGAAGTAGACGGAGCAACATAGTCGAGCGAATCCTCACAACTCCGGAACGAATCCGAAGCTAACAAGAGAAGCAACCGGAAACAAGCAAACAACATGGTAAACACACAAGCATAAACATGGCATACGATGCACATCCAAGTATGATGCATGTCCGGTTTAATTATGCATGGCATGGCAAAGTGCACAAACAAGTACTACAAGTTAAGTGGAGCTCAATATGCAACGAGTTGCATATTGACGAAACACCACATTTTAATTATTTAATTGACTCTCGTTTATTTACAAGACAAGATTAAATGTTTGTTAACATGGCAAGAGGTGAAGCAAGAGCAAACTACCTATTTAGGCAAGTTTTAATGAGGCCGGAATGACAAACAACAATTCCAGGAAAATCCCCATATGCATGTTTAGCAATTTTAAGCAAACAACAATTCACACATATTAATGTTGTTAACATGATGCGGATGACATGATCAAGTTTATGCAATTTTAATACATTAAAACTGTGCACGTTAGGAGCTCTCTCAGGCTATTAGCATTCACAGCCATCAGATCTTCACTTTTAGATGTTTTGGGCCGTCCGATGAAACTCGTGCCACACTTTGACGCGAGTGAACTGGGCAGCTGCTCCCGCGGCAAAATTGGAGCCGTGTGGTTGATTGGGCCCTCGCCCGCGCGAAGGCCTTTGTGGGCCGAAAGCGAAGAGCCGAGGACTCCTCAAAAAAACGCAGCGAAGCCGGCCCCTCCCCTACCTCGCGTCCCTCTCCCTGTCGTTAAATGGGCTTATTGGCCCGTTTATCTATCTGACTCACGAAGTTACCACACAGCGATTGGTCTGCATTAATCCAGGCGACGTTTGTCTCAAAAGAAAAATCCACGGCGCAGGTGAGGAACCGAGGCGATGCTAGATCCGGAGCGAGAGGGGATGAAGTCGACGCGACGCACGTGAGGGAGCCGGCGGTGAAGGGGATCCGGCGGACAAGAGCTACGCGACGCGCACGAGGGAACTATCGGTCCAGGTGATCCAGTCGACGCGAGGGATCCAGCGCTCCAGGGGATCCCCTTTTGGTGCGGGATGCAGGTGGATCGGACACTGGTCGATCCGGGCCCGGGCGAAGCGCCTGCGAGGAAGAGGCGAACCCATCGGTCGTCATGGTGTTCTTCAGCGCCAACAATGCCTGCCTTCCTGACCACTTGCAGGCACGCAACAACTAGCCCCTCGAGGAGACACGAGTACCAGGTATTGGCTTGATCTGATTTTGATGGCCTGTAGTCAACTTTCTGGCCCCATAGTAGATTTTTGCCATTACATGGTTGGTGTTCCTTTGATGATCTAGGTCTTCTGCATGTGAAGTTAGATAACTTGGTTGAAAGGACAGATGGTCGTCCAGTATTAGTAGTCCTTGCGGTTTAAGTTTTGCAAACAATCACGGCAGTTACTTGATAAATAGGTGATACTTTTAGATCTTAAATTTACATTTCTCATCTCTATTGCTGTGTTGTAGTTTTCTCCGGATTAGACTGATCCCCAAATTGTCATTCAAATGTTTTCCTTTTTGTTTATCTTGGGTTACTATTAAATTATTTATGTTTGCTCATTGTTAGTTCTAGCATCACAGAATCATATGTCTTTTTTCATAAGCAAGAACAGTATCTAGATAATGGTTTTGGGTACTGGGCGGAATATTCGGATACCGCCCGTTAACCGCGTTTCTCGCCACCCCACGAGAAACCTTTGTACCGAGCGAAAAAGTTTGATTTTTTTTTGAAATTTTTGAATTTGAACTCCGAGAGTTAAGTTAGATATGCTAGAAACTCACAAAGAACAGGCAGGCAGCCGTGGGGTACTGTTAAGCGTGTCCATCCTAATTATATTTTCTGTGGTCTCGGTTTCGAGTGTTCATAACAGTTAATTTTTTTTCCACAAATTTTAGGGAAAAAGGAAGATGCCTGTGAAAATAAATTTTGCCGACGTGATTCGATCTAGCAACCTCAAGGCAAGAGAAACACGCACAAGAAAAAACCACTATGCCACCCTATTGTTGCTGATCAAAGCGATTTAAGTGCTTATCTATATAGTATATCAAAGAAAACTGAATTCAAATTCAAATTTCGTGTGAAATTTTTCCGGGATTTCACTAATACCGCGGTAACCAAGTATTTCGGTGCCCTGCGAGAAAAAAAACGTGCACTTGGGACCCAAATCCTTAGATCAACAGTTCTTTTTTCATAAGCGAGAACATTTCTTTATTATTTGTGAAAAAACTAAATTTTGTTCCTAAGCTGCAGTTGTGCTTGAGATCTCACTGAGCACACAACGCCATATTTTCTTTGGTAGTTGTGGTTATTTCCTAAGCTGTAGTAGATACTAAGCTCTTTTGTAGTGTATTTCGATCAAACTTTGTGTCCTGCTTGCTTACTTGCAAAAATAAATTTGGGTTTGATCAGATGCTCTGTCATCGATACATGGCAGATTTTTTTTGTTTGTTTCTTCAGAGTGCAATCATGTTCTGGTCTATACGGCTATACTTACTTTTCAAGAGAGCTGATGGTGATTGCTTTCTCACCAAAAGTGGGTATGGTGTTTGCAGCTTCTTCTGAGTTCTGAATAATCATAAGCTACTTAGTGCACTTTTGATGCACTTGATTTGTCCCATCTAGCAAGTTCCTTTTGGGTTTAAATGCAAGTTTTTTGTAGCTTGTGTTTTATAATTCAAGTACTAGCACGTCACTCTATTGTGTGTCCTGAGCACGGCGACAGCCTTCCTGACCACATCGCTGCTGGTTATTGTGGATCCACATTGTGAGAATCTTTTCACGGTGGCTCAAAGAGGTGGCATGGAGAGGAAGAAAAATATGTGGGTGTCATGCTCGATTTTTTCTTTGCCATTGGTAGGATGAATACAGTGAGGTTCCAGCCTGTCCACCGTGAGGATATCAGCAGTCACTTATGTACCACGAATCTTTCATGGATTCAATTTTGAGAATCAATCTCCCCTTTCTTTTGTGGTTCCTTCTTTAAGCATTTAAACGGCTTGTTGATTATGATTGTTTTTGGTTTGCAGGAACAAGGCTTCACATAACTCTTTGCATGGAAATCTTTAATTGGTGTTCCATGTGCCCGACGAGCGACCAAAGACAAGTGACAAAAAGGACTCCCCTACTGGCAAGTAGGGCATTGGTGAAAAATCTTACTGCTCAAGTCTGCCCTTTGTTTGTGTACTTTTAACTATTCAGGCTCCCGATGGCAAGTAGGGCATTGGTGGAAAATCTTCCTGATTAAATCTGCACTTTACTTGTTTCCTTCAAACTTTCCAGGCTTTGATTTCCTTGGCCATGGAACGCACAATCATGCACTCCATGGAACGCAAATGATCCATGTAATATGCATATGTAGATTGACATTATAAGCTCCGATCATGAATGCACAAATGTGACATTTGTCCAAATATTTCAGACATAAACAGTTGCCATGAGAGTTTATATTTTGTGTTGTATGGATATTTGTGTACAGAAAAGATAAATGTATTCTTTATTAACCTAGGGTTGGATGTACATGGGGTGGTGAGTTGTTTAGTTAATTTTATTGCTTGTGTTGCCGTGGTTTCAGGTTCCTTTGCTTCATTTATGAGCTATAAAAGAGTTAATTAACAGTGACAATTAAAATGCCCATTTATTATGTATGTGTGTCTGCATGGTTGTTTATGTTCTTTATGGGAATATACATTAATTCTACTGTGTTGAGTGCTTCTGATGTATTCTTTATAATGTGGTTCATTTAGGAAATTATCACATGGGCCTAGCGCAAGAAACTGAGGGTCCTTATATGAGCCTCAAATTTTTGCTCGTACAGTTCTAAAAAATTCTTTATATACATCTGCTTACATGTTTGGGGACAATGTTCTTCTACTTAGATGCTCAGCTAGAGTGGCAACAAAGCTTTTCTCCTCTGGCATCTTGGTCTACTTTTGATCCGAAATCTCATACTTTGCTAATCGTGTTGTTTCATTTGTTTTTGTTTTGCAATTTCTAGGTGTTGCCACAAAATGCACCATTTTGAATGATCAAAAGTTGATAATGTGAAGAATTCTTTCATGACGTTGATCTTCAAAGTTGTATTGACGTGTGACTCAATTTGCACTAGCATTAATGTCCTTTATTGTAACTACTACTTATTATGTTATAACTGTATTGTTAATTCTTTTTTATCTCGGCCTTGTTCAGAATGTTCAAATTTGTAAAATAAATACACTCAGTCCACATTATAATTTGAGTTTTTTTATGTATTATTAATCTGCCATTTTTTCGTATCCTTCATCACTTATCAGATGTGAACAAGCTAGGAACAAGAAAAAGAAGTAAAGACTCATCTTGTGCAACAAAAATGAGACTGGAGAACATTGCAATCTTTTCCTCCCAGCATTATCTTCCAATTCAGTTATCAAGTATATTTATATTATGAAACATCCCGATTCCTATCATTATATTGCCAAAAGGGACGGGTGCGGCAACGCGCACCATCCATGATCTAGTTTTTATTAAAAGTTGACATGAAGATGATAAGGAGTATTGTTGCCATGTTGTAAGGAAAAGGTGCCACGGCAACGATCCGAAAATGATGCAACGGCAACATATCGGTGATACGTACAAAACGTATCTATAATTTCTGCTTGCTCCATCCTCTTTTGTGTGATATTGCTATGATATTTATGCACTTCCATACACTTTTGATCATATTTGGACTAACATATTAACTCAGTGCACCCCAGTGCCAGTTTCTGTTTTCTGCTGTTTTTGTATTTCAGGTTTTCCCATTACTTAAATTTCCAGGAAAATTCCGGGAAAAATATATAAAAAATCAGCGCTCCGGAAGCTTCCACGCGCCAGAAGTGGGGCCAGAGGGGAGCCAGGGGCAGCCCAGGCGGCCTGCCCCCGCGGCCCCCCTCCTGGCCGCGCCGGGGGGGGGGCGCCTGGGCCCCCCTTACCTCCTCTGGTGACCCCCTTTGGCATATATTTACATAGCGTCCCGAAACCCTCGAGGACGGAACCTTTTTTCGCGATCTCATCTCTGTTCCGCCGCCGCCACGCTTTCAAGATGAGCACCAGGAGAACTCTTCCCGGCACCCTGCCGGAGGGGAGAACCACCACCGGGATCCTCTCCACCACCATGGACGCCTCCCGGATGAGTTGTGAGTAGTCCCCCTTGGACCATGGGTCCATGACCAGTAGCTATGTGATGTTCTCCTCCCCTCTTTGTTCTTCATCGATTAGACCTCGTGAGCTGCCCTACATGATCGAGGCACATATATAATCCTTATGATGTTGCTATGATGAGTTTGCTGGGATCCGATGGATTATGAGATTATGTTCAGATTGTGTGTGAGTAATATATTTGATTCACCTCTTTTATATTTATGTTCTTGAGTAATTCTTGCATGTTCTCCGTTGCTGTTTATTGCTTTGGCCAAGTAGTAGGTAGTAACTCCAAGAGGGAACGTTATGCTTGATTGTGGGTTCATGCCCCTCGATGACTAGCTTGAGTGACAGAAACATGAGTCTAGGGGATGTGTTGTTGCCACAAGGGGGAAAACAACGGTGCTTGTACTTGCGGGTGCAAGGATTGTTTACTTTACGCAAAGTTCTTTTAATGCAGTTGTCTGTTGCTTTGAGTTTACACTATGGGTGGGACTCGCAACTTAATACCAGCGAGATGTTCTGGATAGATATCTCAAGGTGGATGATTAGTAGTAGATATTGATGGATTTCGGTCTACTTGCCTTGGCGTACCGCCCATGCTTTTGAGCCTCTACCTTTCTTGCAGCATAGTTAGCATTGGTTTGCGCACATAATCCTGTCAATTGCCCAGCTGTAATTTGTTTACCTCGCTTAGCTGTTTTATCGTCTTTTGGGAGAGAGACATCACTAGTGAACATCATGTGACCCCGGTCCATATTACCATCATTGATCACACCCGTTATTTACTTCCTGTTCTTATTTACTAGTTGCAGTCATACCTATCACTATTATCTCTTGCGTTTGATCCTTTGTAAACGACAAGGCCGGAGGGATTGACAACCTCTCTGTACTCGTTGGGAGCAAAGTTATTTCTATATGTGTGCAGGTCCTGTCAAGCAAAAGTCTCTGGCGCTATTGACACCTTCTTGTCGACCCTCGGAGTCTCACGGGATTCGATCCTTGGTATCTTTGCCAAGGGAAAACTACCGCTACGCTACATCTCAAACCTTCTACTTGGGGTAACCAACGAGGGGCGAGAAGCCATCAAGCAAAGTTTTCTGGCGCCGTCGCCGGGGCCTCCACTCTTCAAGATAGGGGAGTTGCACGCTATCTTTTACCTTTGCTTTTTAGTCTTGTTAGTTTACCTTTCAGTTTTTGCGTTAGTTTCCTTTAGCAAAAATCACAAAAATAGTTATCTTGCTTGTTGCTGCTATGGGTTCCACCGAGAACACCAAGTTGTGTGACTTCACTAGTCATAACAACGATGACTTTATCTGCACGCCTATTACTACACCTGCCACTTCAGCACCTTCTTATGAAATTAAACCTGCTTTACTGAACCTAGTTATGAAAGATCAATTCTCCGGTACTGGAGATGATGCTGCTTTACACTTAAATAATTTTGTTGAACTCTGTGATATGCAAAAGTACCAAGAAATAGATGGTAATATTGTTAAGCTTAAGCTTTTTCCTTTCTCCTTGAGAGGAGGAGCTAAAATTTGGTTTCAATCTTTGCCTAGAAATAGCATAGATTCTTGGGACAAGTGCAAGGATGCCTTTATTGGGAAGTACTATCCACCTGCTAAAATTATACAACTAAGGAGTAACATAATGAATTTTAAACAATTGGATAATGAACACGTTGCCCAAGCTTGGGAACGCATGAAATCTCTTGTCAAGAACTGCCCTATTCATGGTTTGACTACTTGGATGGTTATCCAAACTTTTTATGCAGGCTTGAACTTTACCTCGCGGAACTTGTTAGATTCGGCCGCGGGAGGAACCTTTATGTCAACTACACTTGGTGCTGCCACGAAGCTTCTCAATGAGATGATGACCAATTATTCCCAATGGCACACCGAACGCGCTCCAACAGGTAGGAAGGTAAACTCTGTCGAGGAGATTTCCTCCCTAAATGAAAAAGTTGACTTGATCATGTCTCTACTTTCCAAGCAATCTTCTATTGATCCTTGTGATGTTCCTTTAAATTCTTTGATTGCTCAAGATCAAGTAGATGTGAACTTTATGTCTAGAAACAATTTCAATAACAATGCTTATAGGAGTAATTTTGGTAGCAACCCTAGACCGTTCCCCTCTAATTCCTATGGGAACAACAATGCTTATCGTAGCACCAAGAACTCCACTTCTGAACTAGAGATTATGCTTAAAGACTTCATCACTACCCAAAAAGCCTTCAATAAGAATGTAGAAGAAAAACTAGCCAAACTAGATGATCTCTCTTCGAAGGTAGACAATTTAGCCCATGAGGCAGAGTTGCTTAAAATTAGAACTTCCCCTCTTGAGGAGAGGAAGACCACTCCTATGAATCCTATTCAAGTGCAAATTAATGAAAACATTAGAATGTTGGCTAAACTTAAAGAGAGATGGGCTAGAGAAAAGGAGGAAGAAGATAGAATTAAGAGCCTTCCTACCCACCACACTGTTGCTACTATCCAAGTTGTTGAGGATATCCAAACTCTTAGCACCCAATGCACTCCTGGTCCCATTGGACCTATTAATGGTGATGCTATGACCTCAACCGTAGAAACTCCTATGACCATAGAAGCTACCAAACAAGTGAGCCTAAAGGACACCACTACCACTTTACTTGATAGTAATGACCTTGATTTTGATAATTGCACCCTTTCTGAAGTTATTGATTTTCTTCACAAGATGTCTAGAGATCCCCGCACTAGCACGCTTAACCTTGCCTTCACAGAGCATATCACTAATGCTCTCACCAAAGCTAGGGAGGAGAAGCTTAGGGTAGAAGCCTCCATACCTAGAAAGCTAGAAGATGGTTGGGATCCTATGATTAAAATTAAGTTGAATAACTTCTCTTGCTATGCTTTATGTGATGTTGGAGCTAGTACCTCCGTTATGCCCAAAAGAGTATATGATATGCTTAAATTGAAACCTTTTGATTCTTGTTCTTTTGGTGTTCGTCTCGTTGATTCTTCCATAAAGAAACCTTTGGGGAGGATCGACGATGTTCTTATCATTGTCAATGACAATTATGTTCCCGTTGATTTTACTATTATGGATATTGAGTGTGAACCTTCTTGTCCAATTATTTTGGGACGTCATTTTCTTCGCACCGTTGGTGCTATCATTGACATGAAAGAGGGGAATATAAAATTCCAATTTCCTCTCAAGAAAGGGATGGAACACTTCCCTAGAAAGAAGATTAAGTTACCTTTTGAGTCCGTTATACGGGCTAGCTATTCTTTTACTCTTGATAAAACTTGATCTCTTTGCATTATGCCTAGCTTAAAGGCATAAAAGAAAGCGCTTTTGGGAGGCAGCCCACAATGAATAAAGTTTTATTTTGATTTTGTTGTGTCTTGATGTTTGTTACTACAGTAGCATCATCATTGTATCTTTACTTTTCAGCTTTGTGCCAAGTTTAGCCTCTGATTGCAAGAAAGTTCAAAAGTTGTGACGTGCTGTCCAGGAAACAGATTCTGTCCTTGGACAGAAAATTTCGTATAAAATCACCAGATCATCTTTTTGGTCTGAATTTTTTTGACAGCGTGCTCTATACAATTGGCTTTCGGGCGTCTGTCCTAAGTTTTTTGATTTGAGTTGCAGAAGTGCCCCGAAAAGATTATTTACTACCTGCTGGTCTGTTTTTTACAGATTCTGTCCTGTTTTGCCTTTTCTTTGTTTTGCAAACCTTGAGCTTGCTTTTTCTTTGCAAAAACCTTTTGGCAATCTTGAGAAATAGTAGATCTTCAAGATTATCTTTATTTCCAGCAAGGAAAAATTATTTTATTATGGGTACTAACCTCGCTAATCAGATTATGATGAGTTATGTATGAAGGGAGTTTTTAAGTGTGCGAGGGAAGATGATAAAAAGATTCAGGAGGGTCAAACGCTCAAGCTTGGGGATGCCCCCGTGCACCCCCAAGAAATATTCAAGAAGACTCAAGCGTCTAAGCTTGGGGATGCCCCCGTGCATCCCCTTCTCCATCAACAATTATCAGTTCGTCTTTTGTTCCACTATATTTTAATCACTTCATGCGTTATGTGCTATGCTTGGAGCGTCTTGCTTTTAGTTTCCTTTTTAGTTTTCTTTAGCTTTGCTTGCTGTTCATAACAAGTTAGAACCCAGCTTTCTTTGTGTGGGAGAGAAACACGCTCCACTTCAACCTAGAACACAACATAGGATTTTCATGTTTATCTTTGTTGTGTATGTTCTTTGTCTTTCAATAGCTACTGTCATGTTTAGCTCTTAGTTTTCATGCTTTTCTTTTTAAAGAGCTTTTGTTTAGTTGGTTGCTTCTGGAACTCTCTTGAGTTATTATGCTTATCTTGTTAAGAGAGTTGGCTTCTGTGGCACTGGTTGATATGTCTATGATAAAAATGCTATGTGCATAATGGTGCTTAGTAGTTCATGTTTTCTTATGGTTAGTCTCAAATAGCTGGGGGGTTCTTAATGTGTTATTGAAGTACCAGCATGATTTGTTTGCCCATGATGTGGTATGGTTTAGTGATATCTTCCTCCAAGAATTTATTTTGATTGACTTGGCATATGCTCACGCATATTTAAGACTGTAAAGAAAGTCTATCAAGCCTTGATGATCTTTAATTTCTGAGTAGCGATATAACTTCCATGCCCGATTCAATGTTGCTTTGTCGCTCTGCATGATTATGGCCGTCATTGCTCTCTTAGTTGGTCGCTCCCAGTCTTTTGCTAGCCTTCGCCTGTACTAAGCGGACTGACTGCTTGTGCATCCAAAATCCTTGAAACCAGTTATGCCATATGAGTCCACCATACCTTCCTATACATGGTATTTACTTGCCATTCCTAACGAAGACTTTCGTGTACCATCTCGAAATTATTCAAAAGCATTTCTCTTTTGTGCCTTTGTTTTAGCTCATGAGGAAGTAGTAGTTAATTCATGATCTTTTTAAGTTGGACAAGTTTCACCCCGGGATTGCATGTCTAATCTGCAAACCCCTAATACGAGAAGGAACTGGCATGAGTGCGCCCGGATCATAAAAAAATATACAACAAACAAACCCTCCTTCACGCTTTGTTCATGAGAAATCAGAAAAAATTTGGCAGTGATAAACAAAGGAGATTAAGGGGATGTGATCGTCCCCGTGCGGGAGCCGTTCCTCAAAACTTGTCCAGCTCGAGAAGTAATTGAGTTATCTACTAGCATTCGTTGACGAAATATGCATCTCCCAAAAATCATTTTTACCTCTGTTTTTAAAAACCAAGAGCTCTGGTACATGTTTAGTCTTTGCTTCCAACCACGGGTTTTCAACCTTGCCATCAAAATCCACGGTTCGAGAGTCTCCACCTTCTTTCTTCAAAGCACCAACTATTGAGAGCATGATTGTCATTCTGAGTGTAATGTGCATTGTCCCAAAGTACCATTGTCTTCTGCATGATTATGATATCGTTTATTCTGAAATCATTGTATCTAGTCGTCACTTAAACTTCGGAGGTGCTCCTGCATTTATGTTTTGCTTCACTAAAGGGGGCAAGCGAGGTATCACTTTGCCATGTTTGCACACCATGCTCACTACAAATCTATTGGGTGTTTCAGTATCATATTGTAAAACTTTCAGTTCTTTGTGATATTCTCATGAGGCAACTTAATTACTAAAGATTCATTATCTCAGTAAGCATTTGTCATGTGACTGTGAAAAGTTCTTATATGGTTGATAGCATGTCACCACAGAAATTATGCTTGTTATCATTTACCTACTCGAGGACGAGCAGGAATTAAGCTTGGGGATGTTGATACGTCCAAAACGTATCAATAATTTTTGCTTGCTCCATGCCTCTTTTGTGTGATATTGCTATGATATTTATGCACTTCCATACACTTTTGATCATATTTGGACTAACCTATTAACTCAGTGCACCCCAGTGCCAGTTTCTGTTTTCTGCTGTTTTTGTATTTCAGGTTTTCCCATTACTTAAATTGCCAGAAAAATTCCGGGAAAAATCTATTAAAAATCAGCGCTCCGGAAGCTTCCACGCGCCAGAAGTGGGGCCAGAGGGGAGCCAGGGGCAGTCCACGCGGCCTGCCCCCGCGGCCCCCCTCCTGGCCGCGCCGGGGGGGCGCCTGGGCCCCCCTTACCTCCTCTGGTGACCCCCTTTGGCATATATTTACATCGCGTCCCTAAACAATCGAGGACGGAACCCTTTTTCGCGATCTCATCTCTGTTCCGCCGCCGCCGCCGCGCTTTCAAGATTGGGAGCACCAGGAGAACTCTTCCCGGCACCCTGCCGGAGGGGAGAACCACCACCGGGAGCCTCTCCACCACCATGGACGCCTCCCGGATGAGTTGTGAGTAGTCCCCCTTGGACCATGGGTCCATGACCAGTAGCTATGTGATGTTCTCCTCCCCTCTTTGTTCTTCATCGATTAGACCTCGTGAGCTGCCCTACATGATCGAGGCACATATGTAATCCTTATGCTGTTGCTATGATGAGTTTGCTGGGATCCGATGGATTATGAGATTATGTTCAGATTGTGTGTGAGTAATATATTTGATTCACCTCTTTTATATTTATGTTCTTGAGTAATTCTTGCATGTTCTCCGTTGTTGTTTATTGCTTTGGCCAAGTAGTAGGTAGTAACTCCAAGAGGGAACGTTATGCTTGATTGTGGGTTCATGCCCCTCGATGACTAGCTTGAGTGACAGAAACATGAGTCTAGGGGATGTGTTGTTGCCACAAGGGGGAAAACAACGGTGCTTGTACTTGCGGGTGCAAGGATTGTTTACTTTACGCAAAGTTCTTTTAATGCAGTTGTCTGTTGCTTTGAGTTTACACTATGGGTGGGACTCGCAACTTAATACCAGCGAGATGTTCTGGATAGATATCTCAAGGTGGATGATTAGTAGTAGATATTGATGGATTTCGGTCTACTTGCCTTGGCGTACCGCCCATGCTTTTGAGCCTCTACCTTTCTTGCAGCATAGTTAGCATTGGTTTGCGCACATAATCCTGTCAATTGCCCAGCTGTAATTTGTTTACCTCGCTTAGCTGTTTTATCGTCTTTTGGGAGAGAGACATCACTAGTGAACATCATGTGACCCCGGTCCATATTACCATCATTGATCACACCCGTTATTTACTTCCTGTTCTTATTTACTAGTTGCAGTCATACCTATCACTATTATCTCTTGCGTTTGATCCTTTGTAAACGACAAGGCCGGAGGGATTGACAACCTCTCTGTACTCGTTGGGAGCAAAGTTATTTGTATCTGTGTGCAGGTCCTGTCAAGCAAAAGTCTCTGGCGCTATTGACACCTTCTTGTCGACCCTCGGAGTCTCACAGGATTCGATCCTTGGTATCTTTGCCAAGGGAAAACTACCGCTACGCTACATCTCAAACCTTCCACTTGGGGTAACCAACGAGGGGCGAGAAGCCATCAATCGGTTCCGGTAACTCGTTGAGAGACCGGTGCAAAAGCAAAGGTGGAGTGAGCGAGCGAAACAAGAGGAAAGGTGGGGTGATCCCGTCACCGGGTTCCCACGAGTCGGCGATGAGGCAACCGAGGAGCACGACAAAATATGATACGGGCACGGAGCACACAAGTGGAAACATCTCATACAACACGAGCATTCCACGGGTCATCGTCTCAGGGTTATACCTTCGGAACGTTCGTTCTCGAAGCGGTTCGAGTCGTCGTGGGACGTAGTGGTGGAAGTAGTGGAAGTAGACGTTCTCGAGGCGGTCGTTGTCGAAGTTGTCGTTCACGTTGCCAAAAGGAAGTAATCGTTCACGTTCGTCGAGGAAGTAGTGGTACACGGCGACGGTAGTCGAACTTGACGCTTGCATTACACGGGTCCTCGGCGACGGTAGTGGTACACATTTTCATAGAAGAACTTGACGGATCTGAGGGCTCCGAGCGTAGTGGTACTCGTTTCTTCACCGAAGGTAGTCGTTCGGGCGTCGGTCTTGCCGGCGGGGTACTTGTCGCGTCGTAGTTGACGTCGGGGTACACGTTTTATGTAGTGGTACTTGGCGCGTCTCCGAGTAGCCGAACTTGACGGAGAGGAACTTGGCGAACCCGAGGTGTACTCGACAGTCTTGGGGTCCCTCGTTCGATGAACTTGGCGAAAAAATCTCAAAGATGGCCTTGGCGTTCCTGGTCTTGAGGAGGTCTCCGAAAGAGAACTTGGCGTCATGGCAGCACCATGACCGGCGGGAGCAGCGGCAACCGAGGAGCAGCATCCGGATGAGGGAGAGAGGTCGTTGGAGGGAGACGGCGAAGAGGCAGGGGTGGGCCGGCTGCTGCCTGGCCGAGGTCACACGAGGGCGACGCGGCGGTTCAGGCGCGGCTGAGCAGAGGACATGGCTCGGGACGGCGGATCCTGGCCCTGCCCGCGGGGCGCCAGGCATGTGCGGCTTGAGGACGGGGCACGTCGGCTCGGCCTTGGCACGCCGGTGGCCGGCACGAGGCGCGGAGGGGGAGAAGGACGGCGCTCGGAGAGGCGAGGCGCAGGGCCCTGGCGGCGGGCGGCGCGGCTCCTGGACGGCCAGGCTGCTCCGGCGCGGGAGGACGAGGCACTCGCGCCGGCGGCCTCGGGCTCCCACAGGCGAGGCGGCTGGAGCACGGAGGGGTCGCGGCGACGGAGCAGTGGCAGCGGGGCGCTGGCTCGCTGGCGAAAGGGCTCCAGGCGGCAGGGATTGGAGCTGCGGGGCGAGCGAGGACTGGGGGAGAAGGACGGGATCGAGGGAGGTCGAGGGGAGAGGGAGATCGGGCACTGGGGAGAGCGAGGGGGTTCGGGCGAGAGGAGGGAGAAGCTGGCGGCGCGAGGGGGAGAGATCGAGAGGATGGGGGTACTCGCATCGCTAGGGTTACGAGGGGAGATCGGGCCAGCCTGGAGGCTGATGGGCCTAGGAGGGATGGGGCCGGTGCGGAGCTGGAGTTGGGCCAGAAGGACCTGATGGACTGGGTCCTCTCCTAATAAAAAGAGAGAAAAGAAGAAGAAAAAGAAAATAGAGACAAAATAAAGGAAAAGAAAGAGGGGGGGTTAGGAGTAGAGTTTGGGCAAGAGGTTATTTTTCCTGGACTCGCAAAAATGTCCACGGTCCACGAAAAATAGGAGAGGCAAGAATGCAAGAGTGAAATTCGAACTCATTTGAATTAAATTCAAATGGCTTGAATTAGGGCAAGGTTTGAGGCAAGGAAAGAGAAAGAGAAGGCATGGGGAAAATATGCAAGTGTGTTGGGTTAATTCCAAACAAATGGAATATTTATTTATAATAGCTCCATAATATTAGGAGGATATGTTATAAAGAGAAGTCATTCTTCCCTCGATTTAAATGGACCGAAGGTCCACACAATTTATTTAAGTTGAGATGCAAAAGATTAAAGACATGATGGCATGATGACATGATGCAATGCAAAATAATTAACACAAGCACAAATGAAACACACGGGAGACTCGGAACATCTGGAATCTCTGGAATCTTCTGGGACGTCGGTCTTCGGGTGTCACAACTCTCCCACACTAACAGAGGATCTCGACCCGAGATCCTAGAGATAGCACCGGGTAAAACGGAAGAGGAAGAGGTAAAACAAAGTTGCTTCTTCGACAAACGAGTGAAACCACGAAGCTTGTGAGGTTGAACAAATTGAAAGAAGAATACAACAGAGATGCACGAAGATGAAAACACTTCGTTAGAAAAGAGGAACAAGGAACATTACGAGAACCTTGTAGATTGAAAGACATGAAACAAGAGCTCACGGATGACAAAAGAATTCCAAAACCACTCCGGTTAACCAAGATTGAGAAGGAATAAGAACGAAATAATTTGGACAGCACTCCGTCTGAAAATGGAAGGAGTTAACATGAGTTTGAGGAGATGGAGTGATACTTGATGAAATCAACAGCATATTTCCTCCGAAACAATTAAAAGAATGTCACAAGGGGTAAGAAAGAATTCAGATAGCACTCCTGTTAAAAGAGAGGCAAACTTGATAAGATGAGGGAAATAGAATGGAGAATACAACGCTCCTGTTAAATGATAAGCAAGGGAAAGAACATGATCTCGATAAAACGAGATGATGGTTTGGAGAGAGCAACATCACAAAGCCTTCGGAATGAAAGAATAGAATGCTAGGTCGTTGGAAAGAAAAGAACGGAGAAGAAAATGACAACTTCTCCCACGAATGAATTTGAAAGAGCATCCTTACGAAGAAGGGTTGAATGTGGTTGAAGGAAAAATCAACAACGAAAAGGAATAAGCTTGATGTGGGCTTATGGAAAACATCTCAAAATTAAGAGGTGACAACCAACCACTAACGAAAACATTTGATTGGACTGAGATCAACAAGGAGACGATAAACTTATTTCACCAGAAGGATAAATGAAGAACTTGGGTCATTTATAAGCACCATAATAGCAACAATTCTCAGGGAAAGCTTTTAGGTGAAATACAACCCAAGATAAATCCACGAATAAATTGAAGGGTTGGAAAGATCTCCTGAACAAGGAAAATGATGGTTTTAAATATCTCATTCTTGATAACTCATGAATCATAATTCATGAAGGAATTGTCAAGAATGACATAACACCATCTGAAAAGATAAGGTGGAAAGGATTGCCATTGGAATGCATGATGAAGAATGCTTGAGCTCCAACAAGAATCTTAATGAAGACTTCGAGGATGAATTAAAACATGATGAACCACCATGAGAACTCCGGTAATGAAAGCATGAGAAGTGAAAGATGAAAAGAATAAGATTCAAGGCCTGCGATGAATTAGATGGAGCTTTGAAATGATAATTGAAATAACTTGGAGCTCCGGAAAACAAGATGAACAACTTAGAACCGAGAATATGATATGATGAACAAGCTCCGGAAAAAGAGATTAATCACTTCGAGGAAATAAGAATAAGATTTACTATGTGCTTATCCTTCACCAATTTAAATTGATGACAACCAAAGGATTTGGCATACTACTTATTCTCGTTGCAAAGAATTAAAGAGGGATCTAGCACAACCTTGGGTAAATATTCAACGAAGCACCGGTAGGATTGTGAAAAGAACAAATGAATTAAAACGATAACAAGGAAGAGTAATCTTGAAAGAACCACCGTAAAAATATGGAGACGAACGAAGAGACATCAATGAAGAATATTTGGAAGACGAAGTTGAAAACTGAGAACGAAGAAATCTTCTGAAATGATGGCCTTCGGAGGATCACAATAGGAAGAATTCATGAAATGCTTCGGATGGGTATGAAAATAATTCCTCACAATCGAAACAATAATGAGGATGGCATGAAGCTAGAACCACAAATCTTGAGAGAACGACCAAGATTTAGGAGAAATTCTTCTTCGGTCATCAAATGTTGAGAATGAAGACGAGAAATGCCATGAAGAATTGCGAGATACTCCGGACGAATGACAAGAGGAAGGTGGAGCTAAAGATGGAAATAATTAAAAACAAGCTTGGAGAAGGCATGTGACTGATGGAAATCATTCTTACGTCACACTTCGAAAAGAATTTGAGTATAACTCCAGAAAAATAGAAGAGTCGGGTAAGATCCTGGGAAAAGACCTGTGGGTTAGGGCCCACTAAAGAAATCACCGTTGAAAAAGATTGCTTAAGAGATATAGCATCGGTTGAATTAAATGGCTTGAGTAAGATAACAACCGTCAAAAATAGTTTGAACGGATTAAGAATGGAATTATGAATCTTCAGCACTCCAGATATGAATAGCAAGAGGAGAATGATTAATTGGTGCACCGGAATAAGAAAGCATTGTGAAATGAGGAAAAGGATAAGATCAACACCGAAATCTTGAATTACATCCACCGGCGGAATTTGAGAACAAAAGAATGATGGGCTTGAAGCTCTTGAGCATCTTCATGATAAATCACCGGATAAGAACATTGAAGGAAATGAATGAAGAAACATCACATGAATAAAATGGATATTTCATTTGAGAATTGCTGGCTCCATAAAGAAAAGGGGTGGGAGGGTGGGGAAAACAAAGACAACTTGGGATGAACAAAATGGACACCGGTTGAAAAAGAATTTAACATGACCATCTTGATGATCAAGAAGGACTAGCACTCCCATAGAAATATGAGAATACCGATTAGGCAAGGTATGGAATCAACATTTGACATCGAAGCAACTCGAATACCAGAATCAAAACAAAACAAAGGATAGATATGTTGCAACATAATCTTCACAATATCATTCGAACGGAGAATTGAACGAATGAATTCCATAGCTACACCAGCTTGTCGAGAAGCCACTTGGGAGAACAAAAGATAAATAAAGAAACAAGAAGGAGCAGATAGAGCAAATACAAGATAGAAGCTTCGTTCCACATATTCGTGCTGAAAGCTCATGGAGCGTGTTACAAAAGGGTTTTGCAATCCCCGGATCAGCATAGCCAAGGACCCTTTAAGATGCAACTCCCGATCGGAACAAGCCCATAAAACTACTTCACTCAATGTAGAACCCCGAACTTCATATCATGCATTCATTGGAAGAATGCCTACGAGCTACTAGATGAACCCACCTATTAATTTCCGAAAGTTTCCAGTTATGCAATCAGGTGTTGGGGATACAGGGGAAGCACCGCGCACTCAACTCTAATCCTACATCCAGCAGTATCCATCCTTCAACACATAACCAGTGACCTTCGAAAACCGTTTACATCGGACCTTCGAAACGCATCTACTATACAAGCTATGGCAATACTCCCGAACTACCTCCCCAATACTGGGTGATGCCGGGGTTATCTTGCCACTAACCGCATAGGACAGTTTTCGATGTCGGCCGTCTTAAGTATTCTAGAACTGCTCCGATATATTTGTGATGACAACACCTCGGAGCTCAACTCCCCGGGACACTGCCACAACCCCTAATGACAGGAGGCATCGAGAACAATGTTCTCATCACAAAGACATCGGAACAATCCAAACAATACTCGCGTGATCCTAAAAAAAAAATTGGTGAATTTTTTTGAGAGTAGAAGAGATAAAAGTAATCGTCATGAGTCCTCACCAGAGTGAAAAGAGATGAGGAGGAAAATAAATCCTACTCTCTGATATATATAGGACTCAAAACATTTTAAGTGTGTGCCTAGACTCAACCGTCAACGATTCGATCAATCAGTGGGGCTTCTAGGTCGGAGAAGGCTCTGAATACCAACTTGTAATGCCCGGGATGGGACTGTACCTCCTATGTGTCGAGGCACGACTTAAAGGTATAAGCCCATTCTGGAATGATCTCAAGTTTGGTATCTTTGCACGACTCATGTAAAAATAGGGATCAAAATACAAAAGGAGATAGTTGGCTTACACTCGCCACTTCACACAATACATTACATAAGCAAATCATCATTCAAAACATCACAACCCGACTACGGGTGAAGATCCAAAAGAAGATACCAAAACATAAAGCCACAGGTCCGAATCGCCCCTAGTAGAAACCACTACTGATCGTCGAAAACGTCACAAGCATACGGCCACGCTCTTCATCGAGCTCCCAGTGGAGTTCTGATCCAACTCCTGCTTCATTCTCGGCTGAACCTGCATCTGGTGTTGTAGTATCTGTGAGCCACGAGGACTCAGCAATCCCATAACCATGGGTATCAGGACTAGCAAAGCTTTATGGGTAGGAAGAGTTAAAGTGGTGAGGTTGCAGCAGCGGCTAAGCATAATATGGTGGCTAGCTTACGAGTACCAGAATAAGATGAGCATCTACGCAAACGATCGCAAACTAGTAGTGATCACTAAAGATCCTAAACTACATACGAGTCAAACATAACCCCACCGTGTTCTCTTCTCAAAGTGAAAAGAGACAGTCACGGTTACTCACACAGTTGTGTGTTTTACTTCGGATCCTCTGTCAAGTTTTCTACAACCGGACATTAACAAATTCCAATCTGCCACATAACCGCGGGCACGGCTTTCGAAAAATCATAACCCTGCAGGGGTGTCCCAACTTAGCCCATCACAAGCTCTCACGATTAGCTGAAATGATAAATATAATATCATCACCCCTTATCTTAGGGAAAATCCGATCAGGCTCGGCATCCCGATGCACAAGACATTTCGACAATGGTAAAACAAGTCCAGCAAGACCTCCCGGCGTGCTGACACCCTGATAGTAGCCGCGCATATCTCGTCTCAGGCCACGTCCGGATGGGTGATGCTACAGGTTATACCAGATACCTCGGGTTTCCCCAAGGCGGCCCTGCAGGACCCCCGTTTGGGACCAAAACCATCAGCACTGGCCCCCCCTACTATGTAGAATTAAGAACCCGGGGACGTGACCCCCTATGCAAATTTAATTAATTAATTAAGTTATTATTATGAGGCAAATTAAAACCAAAGTTGGGCCTTGCTGGAGGAGTTTTATTCAAAGTCGAACTGTCAAGGGGTCCCCATCCACCCATCGTGTAAGGAACACAAAATCAAGGAACATAATGCCGGTTTATCGGCGCCTAAGGTGGCATGAGTGGAACAAAACACTGAGCAAAAGGCCAAGCCTTCCACCCATGCCCAGTATATAGGTGTGTTAATAATAATAATAATAGATATTGTGATACTCCAACAACAAGTTCCCTCCTGGAACGATCTTCATCTTCACCTGCAACTAACAACGCTATAAGAGGGGCTGAGCAAGCGGGTGACATAGCCAAACAATGGTTTTGCTAGGAAGGTGTCAAAGGTTAGAGGTTTCATGGCAACAAGGAGAGGGCTGACAATAAAAGATGGGTAGCGCGACATGTAACGATAGCATCGAGACAACTAAGCATGGCAATGGTAGTAAAGGTATCCAAGGGTATGATCATCTTGCATGGGATTCCGCGAGGGAGAAGAACAAGTCCAAGAAGTAGATGGAGCAACATAGTCGAGCGAATCCTCACAACTCCGGAACGAATCCGAAGCTAACAAGAGAAGCAACCGGAAACAAGCAAACAACACGGTAAACACACAAGCATAAACATGGCATACGATGCACATCCAAGTATGATGCATGTCCGGTTTAATTATGCATGGCATGGCAAAGTGCACAAACAAGTACTACAAGTTAAGTGGAGCTCAATATGCAACGAGTTGCATATTGACGAAACACCACATTTTAATTATTTAATTGACTCTCATTTATTTACAAGACAAGATTAAATGTTTGTTAACATGGCAAGAGGTGAAGCAAGAGCAAACTACCTATTTAGGCGAGTTTTAATGAGGCCGGAATGACAAACAACAATTCCGGGAAAATCCCCATATGCATGTTTAGCAATTTTAAGCAAACAACAATTCACACATATTAATGTTGTTAACATGATGCGGATGACATGATCAAGTTTATGCAATTTTTATTAAAAGTTGACATGAAGATGATAAGGAGTATTGTCGCCGTGGTGGAAGGAAAAGGTGCCACGGCAACGATCCGAAAATGATGCAACGGCAACATATCGGTTCCGGTAACTCGTTGAGAGACCGGTGCAAAAGCAAAGGTGGAGTGAGCGAGCGAAACAAGAGGAAAGGTGGGGTGATCCCGTCACCGGGTTCCCACGAGTCGACGATGAGGCAACCGAGGAGCACGACAAAAGATGATACGGGCACGAAGCACACAAGTGGAAACATCTCATAGAACACGAGCAATCCACGGGTCATCGTCTCAGGGTTATACCTTCGGAACATTCGTTCTCGAAGCGGTTCGAGTTATCGAGGGACGTAGTGGTGGAAGTAGTGGAAGTAGACGTTCTCGAGGCGGTCGTTGTCGAAGTTGTCGTTCACGTTGCCAAAAGGAAGTAGTCGTTCACGTTCGTCGAGGAAGTAGTGGTACACGGCGACGGTAGTCGAACTTGACGCTTGCATTACACGGGTCCTCGGCGACGGTAGTGGTACACATTTTCATAGAAGAACTTGACGGATCCGAGGGCTCCGAGCGTAGTGGTACTCGTTTCTTCACCGAAGGTAGTCGCTCGGGCGTCGGTCTTGCCGGCGGGGTACTTGTCGCGTCGTAGTTGACATCGGGGTACACGTTTTATGTAGTGGTACTTGGTGCATCTCCAAGTAGCCGAACTTGACGGAGAGGAACTTGGCGAACCCGAGGTGTACTCGATGGTCTTGGGGTCCCTCGTTCGATGAACTTGGCGAAAAAAATCTCAAAGATGGCCTTGGCGTTCCTGGTCTTGAGGAGGTCTCCGAAAGAGAACTTGGCGTCATGGCAGCACCATGACCGGCGGGAGCAGCGGCAACCGAGGAGCAGCATCCGGATGAGGGAGAGAGGTCACAGGAGGGAGACGGCGAAGAGGCAGGGACGGGCCGGCTGCTGCCTGGCCGAGGTCACACGAGGGCGACGCGGCGGTTCAGGCGCGGCTGGGCAGAGGACATGGCTCGGGACGGCGGATCCTGGCCCTGCCCGCGGGGCGCCAGGCGTGTGCGGCTTGAGGACGGGGCGCGTCGGCTCGGCCTTGGCGCGCCGGTGGCCGGCGCGAGGCACGGAGGGGGAGAAGGACGGCACTCGGAGAGGCGAGGCGCAGGGCCCTGGCGGCGGGCGGCGCGGCTCCTGGCCGGCCGGGCTGCTCCGGCGCGGGAGGACGAGGCACTTGCGACGGCGGGCTCGGGCTCCCACAGGCGAGGCGGCTGGAGCACGGAGGGGTCGCGGCGACGGAGCAGTGGCAGCGGGGCGCTGGCTCGCCGGCGAAAGGGCTCCAGGCAGCGGGGATTGGAGCTGCGGGGCGAGCGAGGACTGGGGGAGAAGGACGGGATCGAGGGAGGTCGAGGGGAGAGGGAGATCGGGCGCTGGGGCGAGCGAGGGGAGAGCGAGGGGGTTCGGGCGAGAGGAGGGAGAAGCTGGCGGCGCGAGGGGGAGAGATCGAGAGGATGGGGGTACTGGCATCGCTAGGGTTATGAGGGGAGATCGGGCCAGCCTGGAGGCTGATGGGCCTAGGAGGGATGGGCCGGTGTGGGGCTGGAGTTGGGCCAGAAGGACCTGATGGACTGGGTCCTCTCCTAATAAAAAGAGAGAAAAGAAGAAGAAAAAGAAAATAGAGACAAAATAAAGGAAAAGAAAGAGGGGGGTTAGGAGTAGAGTTTGGGCAAGAGGTTATTTTTCTCGGACTCGCAAAAATGTCCACGGTCCACGAAAAATAGGAGAGGCAAGAATGCAAGAGTAAAATTCGAACTCATTTGAATTAAATTCAAATGGCTTGAATTAGGGCAAGGTTTGAGGCAAGGAAAGAGAAAGAGAAGGCATGGGGAAAATATGCAAGTGTGTTGGGTTAATTCCAAACAAATGGAATATTTATTTATAATAGCTCCATAATATTAGGAGGATATGTTATAAAGAGAAGTCATTCTTCCCTCGATTTAAATGGACCGATGGTCCACACAATTTATTTAAGTTGAGATGCAAAAGATTAAAGACATGATGGCATGATGACATGATGCAATGCAAAATAAATAACACAAGCACAAATGAAACACACGGGAGACTCGGAACATCTGGAATCTCTGGAATCTTCTGGGACGTTGGTCTTCGGGCGTTACACCAGTGTTGATGGTGTTGGTTCCAAACTGGCAGGCTGCGGGGCCACCTTGGGGAAACCCGAGGGCTGGCGTAGGATGTCCCATCCGGACATGGCCTGAGACGAGATACGCACGGCTACTATCAGGGTGTCGACACGCCGGGAGGTCTTGCTGGACTTGTTTTACCATTGTCGAAACGTCTTGTGCACCGGGATTACGAGCCTGATCGGATTGTCCCTAAGATAAGGGGTGATAATATCATTATTACTTCTGCTGATCGTGAGAGCTTGTGATGGGCTAAGTTGGGACACCCCTGTAGGGTTATGATCTTTCGAAAGCCGTGCCCGCGGTTATGTGGCAGATTGGAATTTGTTAATGTCCGGTTGTAGAAAACTTGACAGAGGATCCGAAGTAAAACACACAACGTGTGAGTAACCGTGACTGTCTCTTTTCACTTTGAGAAGAGAACACGGTGGGGTTATGTTTGACTCGTAGGTAGTTCAGGATCTTTAGTGATCATTACTAGTTTGCAATCGTTTGCGTAGATGCTCATCTTATTCTTGTACTCGTAAGTTAGCCACCATATATATTGCTTAGCCGCTGCTGTAACCTCACCACTTTACCTCTTCCTTCCCATTAAGCTTTGCTAGTCCTGTTACCCATGGTTATGGGATTGCTGAGTCCTCGTGGCTCACAGATACTACAACAACAGTTGCAGGTGCAGGTTTCCGATGACTTGACGTGAGAGCGATGTTCGTTGTGTTGGAGTTCTTTCTTCTTCTTCTTCTTCTTCTTCAGTCTTGGGTTAGGTTCCGGGTTGGCAGCCTGGGATAGCAGATGGATGTCGATGTGCTTTTCATGTTTGCATCTGTAGTCGTATGCCTTGTATTGATGATGTTGTATTCACGTGTCTTGTATGTATTGTTGTATCCCCATGTATGTATGTAATGGTACGATGTAATGATATCCATCTTGCTAAGCGCCCGAAATGCGGTTGTGCCCCAATCACGTAAGTGTCACGTGATCGGGATAGAATTGCATCTTGGGCCTGACAAGTTGGTATCATAGCCGCGACCGACCATAGGAGCCCCCTTGATTTATCATAGCTTGTCCGTTGTTGAGTCTAGAAGAAAACTTTTTTGGAGTCTAGTTATATCGGAGAGTAGGAATTCTTTTTACTCCTCAGTTCCTTCGTCGCTCTGGTGAGGAATCTTGACATAGGTGTTTTGAATTAACCCTCTTCCCCTTCAATTTTTTTAGGATCGCGCGGTTAGTTCTCGTCTGTTGCGTTGTTAGTTCTTTTCATCTGGTGCATCTCTCGTCGAGTCAATTTGACCTCCTCGTCTTTTGCTTCAATCCTTGGTTCTTTCCAACCGATGTTGTTTCCCCTTCCGAAGTAGTCTTTCTTTTCCCACCCGCCCACCCTTTTTCTTCTCGGAGCCGAAGTCCTTATTCGAGTATCCATCCTACTCATGTGAAGTTTGAATTCCTGCCTCAGCTATTTCAACCGATGCATTCTCGTCTAGTTCATCATCATTCATCTCCTTTATTATCCGAGGAATTCTCCTCTTGTTCGTCCTCCTTCGTCTCTTTCTTTTTCCGACGGATTCAATTCAAGTATTCGGTGCTCATCATATTCTTTTCCCTCGGCTCAGATGTTTCCTCTTTCTCGTTTGCCTCTCGTCATTTAATTATTCTAGATTTCTGAAGAAATCTCAGGAGATTCATCTGTGTACTAATTAATCCGAGGTTGTCACCTCATTCGAGTTTTTCAATCGTTCCGGTACATCATCTCATTTTCGTTCCTTTCCAACGGAGTTTTCTCTTCAGTGGGCCCTAACCCACAGGTCTTTTCCTAGGATCTTACCCGACTCTTCTAATTTCCCGGAGTGTTCCGAAATTCTTTTCAAGGTGTGACGTAAGAATGGATTCCATCAGTCATATACCTTTCCAAGATCGTTTGCAAATTCTTTCATCATTGGTTTAACCTTTCTTCTTTTCATTCTTCCAGAGTATTTCATGAATTCTTTTCTTTGTGTTCCTCCGAAGGCCATCTTTCAGAAGATTTCTTCGTTCTTAGTTTTCAACTTCATCCTCCAAATATTATTCATCGATGCCTCTTCGTTCGTCTCACATTCTTCCGGTGCTTCGTTCAAGTATTATTTAATCAGTTCACGATCTCTTCGTTCTCTTGTATATAAATTTCCTCAAGTGCTTTATTCTTCCAGCGATTCATTCTCTTGTATTCACTCGATTTTAATTCTTCACGGTGATTTGTTCTCTTTCATCACTCGATTTTAATTCTTCCCGGTGGTTCGTCCCTTTTTCTTCACTCGGTTTCAATTCTTACGGTGGTTCGATCAAGAGTTCTTTTCCGGTGTTATCATATCAATCCATTCATTTTTATTTCAATCCTACCGGTGTTTCATGAAGATTTTCGCAAGTTCGCGATAAATCCCTCTTTAATCATTTCAACGCGAATAAGTAGTATGCAAATCCTTAGCTTTCATCAATTTAATTGGTGGAGGATAAGCATAACATAATTCTTATTCATTCTCGTCAAGCTGATTTAATCCTTCATTCGGAGTTTATTCTAGATGAATAAATTCTAGTCCCAAGTCCTTTTATCTTTTCTTTTCCGGAGTTCAAATTTTTCTCGGCCATCTCGTCGGAACCTCGTCTAAATCATCGCAAGGCTTTAATATTATTCTTTTCATCCGTCATTTCTATATCATCATCCTTGTTGTTACCGGAGTTCCTCATGGTGGTTCTTCATGAGATATTTCATTCTTCAAGTGTTCGTTAAATTCTTTTGGAGAAGCTCAAGCATTATTCTTCGTGCACCTCGAGTTGTAAATAATTCTCCCTATTCTTTTGAAGAGGAGTTTGCATCTCTTCCTTCAGCTCATATATTCAATCTTTTGGTTGCAGCATAATTCACCTCAACTTTTGAGATGATTAAATAAGTCCAAACCAAGCTTATTCTTTTGTTGTTGATTTTCTCAACAACTCCGTTCAAACCTTTCTCTTCAAGATTCTCTTTCAAATTCATTTGTGGTGTAGGTTGTCATCTTCTTCTCCGTTCTTTCATTCCATCCTTTCAATTCTTTCCGGAGGCATTGTGTTGTTCCTCTCGTCAAATATTATTCCATCTCTCAAGTTATTCTTCTTTCAATTCATATTCAACCGGAGTGCTAGCTAAATTTTCTTGTTCATCTCTTCATGGATCGTTCCATCTTTTCAAGTTCTTGTTCCATTCCATTCACGTTCAACCGGTGTGCTATTTCTTTCGGTTTCAGCCGGAGTGCTGCCCGAATTCCTTCGTGAAAATCCATTTCTTTCTCTTATTAACCGGAGTGGTTTTGAATTCATTCTTGTTCCTTTAGCTCTTGTTTCGCGCCTTTCAACCTCCTTGATTCTCGTTGTATTTCCTTGTTCTCTTGTTTATCGAAGTCTTTGAAACTTCGTTAATCTTCGTTGTATCCTTTCTTTCAAGTTATTCAACCTCTCAAGGTTCTTTCGTTTCACTCTTTTGTCCTCGAAGAACTTTGTTCTTCCTTTTTCCTTCTGTCTCGTTCCTAAGATCTCGGGACGAGATCTCTTGTTAGTAGGGGAGTGTCGTGACACCCCGAGACCGGTGCGCCAGGTGTCAGCCAACTATTCGTCGTCGTTGCCATGTCATCTGCTCGCGTGTTGCATCTTGCCATGTCATCATGTGTGTTGCATCATCATGTTTTCAAAACTTGCATCCGTCCGAGCCCCCTCGTCCTTTCCGTTGTCCGTTCTGAGCCGAGACACACTTGCATGTGCCCGCGGCACCTCCGGATATTTATTTTATGAGTGACCGGAAAATGTTCTCGGAATGGGTTGAAACTTGGCGTGTGATCTTATTATAGCATAGGTAGACCGCCTGTCAAGTTTCATCGCGTTCGGAGTTCGTTTGATAGCCCAACTGTTAACCGTGTTAACCACCGGAAGCCTTTTCTCTTTTGGCCCAGCACCCCACCTCAACAGCCCGCTAGCCCATTCTAACCCCCTCCATGCTCTTGGTCGTTCGCTCACGATCGCGTGGTCGCGAACCGCTCCTCATTTGGACACTCCTAGCTCCCTATGCCTATATAAACAGCCACTCCCCCAAAATTCGCGGTGCAACCCTAGCCATCTTCCTCCTCGCGCAGCCAGACACGTCCGTCCCACGGCGGACATGTCCGGCCTCCACCTCACCCCAGCCAATCAGATCTTGCCACGTTGCCCTGCTGCCTCCCTCCACCACTCCCATCGCGACACGTCACCGCCGCCAGATCCCTCCCACCACGCGGGCCCGCGAGCCCATCCGAGGCCCGCCGGACCCGGGTCGTCTCCGCCGCCAGCCGCATCGCTGATACGTCCAAAACGTATCTATAATTTCTGCTTGCTCCATGCCACTTTTGGGTGATATTGCTATGATATTCATACACTTCCATACAATTTTGATCATATTTGGACTAACCTACTAATCCAGTGCACCCCAGTGCCAGTTTCTGTTTTCGGCTGTTTTTGTATTTCAGGTTTTCACGTTACGAGAACTGCCAGGAAAAATCCAGAAAAATTATATAAAAAATCAGTGTTTCGGAAACTACCGTGCGTCCGAAGGACAGCCGGGGGGGGCCACCAGGGCTCTAGGCGCCCTGGCGGCGCGCCCCCCTGGGCCGCGCCGGGGGGGCGCCTGGGCCCCCCGAAGCTTCCCCGATGCCCCCCTTTGGCATATATTTAAAGCGTCCTCCGAAACCCTCAGAACAGGAACTCTTTTCGCGATCCCATCTCTGTTCCGCCGCCGCCGCCGCTTCCAAGATCGGGAGCACCAGGAGAACTCTTCCCGACACCCTGCCGGAGGGGAGGATCACCACCGGGAGCTTCTCCACCACCATGGACGCCTCCCGGATGACTCGTGAGTAGTCTCCCTTGGACCATGAGTCCATGACCAGTAGCTATGTGATGTTCTCCTCCCATTCTTGTGCTTCACTAATTAGTCCTCGTGAGCTGCTCTACATGATCGAGGCACATATGTAATCCTTATGTTGTTGCTATGTTGAGTTTGCTGGGATCCGATGGATTATCAGATTATGTTCAGATTGATCTTGAGTAATATATTTGATTCACCTCTTTTATATTTATGTTCATAAGTAATTCTTGCATGTTCTCCGTTGTTATTTATTGCTTTGGCCAAGTAGTAGGTAGTGACTCCAAGAGGGAACGTTATGCTCGATTGTGGGTTCATGCCCCTCGATGACTAGCTTGAGTGACAGAAACATGAGTCTAGGGGATGTGTTGTTGCCACAAGGGGGAAAACAACGGTGCTTCTGCCCGCGGGTGCAAGGATTGTTTACTTTACGCAAAGTTCTTTTAATGCAGTTGTCTGTTGCTTTGAGTTTACACTATGGGTGGGACTCGCAACTTAATACCAGTGAGATGTTCTGGATAGATATCTCAAGGTGGATGATTAGTAGTAGATATTGATGGATTTCGGTCTACTTACTTTGGCGTACCGCCCATGCTTTGAACCTCAACCTTTCTTGCAATGTAGTCAGCATTGGTTTGCGTTCGTGGTCCTGTCAATTGCCCAGCTGTAATTTGTTTACCTCACATAGCTGTTTTATCGTGTTTTGGGAGAGAGACATCACTAGTGAACATCATGAGACTCCGGTCCATATTACCATCATTGATCACATCCACTATTTACTTTTCGTTATTACTTACTATTGCAAACACTATCTATCACAACTATCATTTGCGTTTAATCCTTTGTGAACTACAAGGCCGGAGGGATTGACTGTTGGGGAACGTAGCATAATTCAAAAAAAATTCTACGCTTTCACCAAGATCCAACTATGGAGACATCTAGCAATGAGCAAGTAAGAGTGCATCTACATACCATTATGGAGATTGCGAGCGGAAGCTTTCAACGAAGCGTGGATGAAGTAGTCGTACTCTTCACGTTCTTCGTCACCGATGATCTAGCGCCGAACGGACGGCACCTCCACGTTCAACACACGTACGGTGCAGCAACGTCACCTCCTTCTTGATACAGCAAGGGGGGAGGAGAAGTCGTCAGAGATCCGGCAGCACGACGGCGTGATGACGGATGCAGTGGAGATCGCAGCAGGGCTTCGCTGGGCGCCCTGCGTTGGGAGTATGGAGGTGTGACGGGAGGGGGAGAGGCGCCAGGGCTTGGGTGCGGCTGCCCTCTCCCCCCCCCCACATATATATAGGGGGCTAGGGGGGCGCCAGCCCCCTGCAGATCCAATCTGCAAGGGGGGGCGACGGCCAGGGGGGAGTCCTTGCCCCCCAAGGCATGTGGTGGCCCCCCTCCCCTTAGGGTTTTAACCCTAGGCGCATGGGGAGGTGTGCCCCCTAGTGGTGCGCCATCCCAGAGGGCTGGAAACTTCCCCTCGCGGCCTATGGGCCCCACCGGGATGGGTGGCCCCACCCGGTGGACCCCTCGGGCCCCTCCGGTGGTCCCGGGACGCTCCCGGTGACCCCCGGAGATCACCCGTTGGCCGAAACTGGACTTCCTATATATCAATCTTTACCTCCGGACCATTCAGGAACTCCTCGTGACGTTCGGGATCTCATCCGGGACTCCGAACAACTTTCGGGTTTCCACGTGCATTTATCTCTACGACCCTAGCGTTACCGAACCTTAAGTGTGTAGACCCTACGGGTTCGGGAGACACGTAGACATGACCGAGACCACTCTCCGGTCAATAACCAACAGCGGTATCTGGATACCCATGTTGGTTCCCACGTGTTCCTCGATGATCTTCATCGGATGAACCACCGTGTCAAGGATTCACTCAATCCCGTATGTTATTCCCTTTGTCCATCGGTACGGTACTTGCCCGAGATTCGATCGTCGGTATTCCTGATACCTTGTTCAATCTCGTTATGGCAAGTCTCTTTACTCGATCCGTAATCCATCATCCCGTGACTAACTACTTAGTCACATTGAGCTCATTATGATGATGTCTTACCGAGTGGGCCCAGAGGTACCTCTCTGTCATATGGAGTGACAACATCCCAGTCTCGATTCGTACCAACTCAACAGACACTTTCGGAGATACCCGATGCGTACCTTTATAGCCACCCAGTTACATTGTGACGGTTGGCACACCCAAAGTACTCCTACAGTATCCGGGAGTTGTACAACCTCATGGTCTAAGGAATAAATACTTGACACCGAAAAGCTTATGCATTACGAACTATACGATCTCGTGTTATGCTCAAGTTTGGGTCTTGTACATCACATCATTCTCCTAATGATGTGATCCCGTTATCACTGACATCTAATGTCCATGGTCAGGAAACCGTGACCATCTGTTGATCAACGAGCTGGTAACTAGAGGCCTACCAGGGACTCATTGTGGTCTGTCTATTCACACATGTATCGCTGTTTCCGTACAATACAATTCAAGCATGAATAACAGACATGAACAAGGAGATATAATAATAATACTTTTATTATTGCCTATAGGTCATATCTCCAACAGTCTCCCACTTGCACTAGAGTCAATAATCTAGTTACATTGTGATGAATCGAACACCCATAGAGTTCTGGTGCTGATCATGTTTTGCCCGTGAAAGAGGTTTAGTCAACGGGTCTGCGACATTCAGATCCGTATGCACTTTACAAATATCTATATCTCCATCCTGAACATAATTCCGGATGGAGTTGAAACGGCGCTTGATGTGCTTGGTATTCTTGTGAAACCTAGGCTCCTTGGTAATGGCAATAGCACCAGTGTTGTCACAGAAGAGAGTCATCGGGCTTGACGCGCTTGGAATGACTCCTAGGTCGGTGATGAACTCCTTCATCCAGACTCCTTCCTGCGCTGCTTCGGAAGCAGCTATGTACTCCGCTTCACATGTAGACGCTGCCACCACGCTCTGTTTGCAACTGCACCAGCTGACTGCCCCTCCATTCAAAATATACACGTATCCGGTTTGAGACTTAGAGTCATCCAGATCTGTGTCGAAGCTAGCATCGACGTAACCCTTTACGACGAGCTCTTTGTCACCTCCATAAATGAGAAACATATCCTTAGTCCTTTTCAGGTACTTCAGGATGTTCTTGACCGTTGTCCAGTGTTCCGTACCGGGATCACTTTGGTACCTCCCTACCAAACTTATGGCAAGGTTCACATCAGGTCTGGTACACAGCATGGCATACATGATAGAACCTATGGCCGAGGCATAGGGAATGACACTCATCTTTTCTCTATCTTCTGCCGTGGTCAGCGACTGAGCCTTGCTCAATCTCATACCTTGCAAAACAGGCAAGAATCCTTTCTTTGACTGATCCATATTGAACTTCTTCAATATTTTGTCAAGGTATGTACTTTGTGAAAGACCAATGAGGCGTCTTGATCTATCTCTATAGATTTTGATGCCTAATATGTAAGCAGCTTCTCCAAGATCCTTCATTGAAAAACTTTTATTCAAGTAGGCCTTTACATTTTCCAAGAATTCTATATCATTTCCCATCAGCAATATGTCATCCACATATAATATGAGAAATGCCACAGAGCTCCCACTCACTTTCTTGTAAATACAGGCTTCTCCATAAGTCTGTATAAAGCCAAACGCTTTGATCACTTCATCAAAGCGAATATTCCAACTCCGAGATGCTTGCACCAGCCCGTAGATCGAGCGCTGGAGCTTGCATACCTTGTTAGCGTTCTCTGGATCGACAAAACCTTCCGGTTGCATCATATACAACTCTTCCTTGAGGAAGCCATTAAGGAATGCTGTTTTGACGTCCATTTGCCATATCTCATAATCATAGAATGCGGCAATAGCTAACATGATTCTGACTGACTTCAGCATCGCTACGGGAGAGAAAGTCTCGTCGTAGTCAATCCCTTGAACTTGTCGATAACCCTTAGCGACAAGCCGAGCCTTATAGATGGTCACATTACCATCCGCGTCTGTCTTCTTCTTAAATATCCATTTGTTTTCTATGGCGTGCCTATCATCAGGCAAGTCCACCAAAGTCCATACTTTGTTTTCATACATGGATTCTATCTCGGATTTCATGGCTCCTAACCATTTATTGGAATCCGGGCCCGCCATTGCTTCTTCATAGTTCGAAGGTTCACCGTTGTCTAACAACATGATTTCCAGGACAGGGTTGCCATACCACTCTGGTGCGGAACGTGCCCTTGTGGACCTTCGAAGTTCAGTAGTAACTTGATCTGTTTCTTCATGATCATTATCATCAACTTCCTCCCTTGTCGGTGCAGGCACCTCAGGAACGGTTTCCTGTGCTGCGCTACTTTCCGATACAGGAGGGGTGACTGTCACCTCATCAAGTTCTACTTTCCTCCCACTCACTTCTTTCGAGAGAAACTCTTTCTCCAGAAAGCATCCATTCTTGGCAACAAAGACTTTGCCTTCGGATCTGTGGTAGAAGGTGTACCCAATTGTTTCCTTTGGGTATCCTATTAAGACGCATTTTTTCGATTTGGGTTCGAGCTTTTCATGTTGAAGTTTCTTGACATAAGCATCGCAACGCCAAACTTTTAGAAACGACAGCTTCGGTTTCTTGCCAAACCAAAGTTCATACGGAGTCGTCTCAACGGATTTCGCCGGAGCCCTATTTAAAGTGAATGCGGCAGTCTCTAAAGCATAACCCCAAAAAGATAGCGGTAAATCGGTGAGGGACATCATAGATCGCACCATGTCCAACAGAGTACGATTTCGATGTTCGGACACACCGTTACGTTGAGGTGTTCCGGGCGGTGTCAATTGTGAAACAATTCCACAGCTTCTAAGGTGTGTGCCAAATTCATGACTTAAATATTCACCCCCACGATCTGATCGCAAGAACTTTATTTTTCTGTCACGTTGATTCTCAACCTCATTCTGAAATTCCTTGAACTTTTCAAAAGTCTCAGACTTGTGTTTCATCAAATAGATATACCCGTATCTACTCAAGTCATCCGTGAGGGTGAGAACATAACGATAGCCTCCGCGAGCCTCAACACTCATTGGACCGCACACATCGGTATGTATGATTTCCAGCAAGTTGGTTGCTCGCTCCATTGTTCCGGAGAACGGAGTCTTGGTCATCTTGCCCAAGAGGCATGGTTCGCACGTGTCAAATGATTCATAATCAAGAGACTCTAGAAGTCCATCCGAATGGAGCTTCTTCATACGTTTGACACCAATATGACCAAGTCGGCAATGCCACAAGTATGTGGGACTATCATTATCAACTTTACATCTTTTGGCATCTACACTATGAATATGTGTATCACTACGTTCGAGATTCATAAAAAATAAACCATTGACCAGCGGGGCATGACCATAAAACATATCTCTCAAATAAATAGAACAACCATTATTCTTTGATTTGAAAGAATAGCCATCTCGCATAAGACGAGATCCAGAAACAATGTTCATGCTCAAAGCTGGTACTAAATAACAATTATTGAGGTTTAAAACTAATCCCGAGGGTAGATGTAGAGGTAGCGTGCCGACGGCGATCACATCGACCTTGGAACCATTCCCGACGCGCATCGTCACCTCATCCTTCGCCAGTCTCCGTTTATTCCGCAGCTCCTGTTTTGAGTTACAAATGTGAGCAACTGCACCGGTATCGAATACCCAGGAGCTACTACGAGTGCTGGTAAGGTACACATCAATAACATGTATATCATATATACCTTTGACGTTGCCGGCCTTCTTGTCTACTAAATATTTGGGGCAGTTCCGCTTCCAGTGACCCGTTCCCTTGCAATAAAAGCACTCTGTCTCAGGCTTGGGTCCATACTTTGGCTTCTTCCCAGCAACAGGCTTGCCAGGCGCGGCAACTCCCTTGCCGTCCTTCTTGAAGTTCTTCTTACCCTTGCCTTTCTTGAACTTAGTGGTTTTATTGACCATCAACACTTGATGTTCTTTCTTGATGTCCACCTCCGCTGATTTCAGCATTGAATACACCTCGGGAATGGACTTCTCCATCCCCTGCATATTGAAGTTCAACACGAAGCTCTTGAAGCTTGGTGGGAGCGACTGGAGGATTCTGTCAACGACCGCTTCATCTGGGAGATTCATTCCCAGCTGAGACAAGCGGTTGTGCAATCCTGAAATCTTGAGGATGTGCTCACTGACAGAACTGTTTTCCTCCATCTTACAGCTGTAGAATGCGTCGGAGACATCATATCTCTCGACTCGGGCATGAGCTTGGAAAACCATTTTCAGCTCTTCGAACATCTCATATGCTCCGTGGTGCTCAAAACGCTTTTGGAGCCCCGACTCTAAGCTGTAAAGCATGCCGCACTGAACCAGGGAGTAATCATCACAACGCGACTGCCAGGCGTTCATAATGTCTTGAGTCGCTGGGAAAACGGGTGCATCACCTAGCGGTGCTTCTAGGACATAAGTTCTCTTGGCAGCTATGAGGATAATCCTCAGGTTACGGACCCAATCCGTATAGTTGCTACCATCGTCTTTCAGCTTGGTTTTCTCTAGGAACGCGTTGAAGTTGAGGGAAACTGGAGCGTGGGCCATTTGATCTACAAGAGATATTTTAAAGAATTTAGACTAAGTTCATGATAATTAAGTTCATCTTAATCAAATTTTAATGAATTCCCACTCAGAATGACATCTCTCTAGTCATCTAAGTGATACACGATCTGAATCGAGTAGTCCGTGTCTGATCATCACGTGAGACGGACTAGTCATCAACGGTGAACATCTTCATGTTGATCGTATCTTCTATACGACTCGTGTTCGACCTTTCGGTCTTCCGTGTTCCGAGGCCATGTTTGTACATGCTAGGCTCGTCAAGTGAACCCTAAGTGTATCGCGTGTGTAAATCTGTCTTACACCCGTTGTATGTGAACGTTAGAACCTATCACACCCGATCATCACGTGGTGCTTCGGAGCAACGAACTTTAGCAACGGTGCACAGTTAGGGGAAACACAATACTTGAAATTTTAGTGAGAGATCATCTTATTTACTACCGTCGTTCTAAGTAAACAAGATGCATAAACATGATAAACATCACATGCAATCAATTAAAGTGACATGATATGGCCAATATCATCTTGCTCCTTGGATCTCCATCTTCGGGGCACCATGATCATCTTGTCACCGGCTCGACACCATGATCTTCATCATCATGATCTCCATCATCGTGTCTTGAAGAAGTCGTCACGCCAACTATTACTTCTACTACTATAGCTAATGTTTAGCAATGAAGTAAAGTAATTACATGGCGTTATTCAGTGACACGCATGTCATACAATAATTAAGACAACTCCTATGGCTCCAGCCGGTTGTCAAGTTCATCGACATGCAAGTCGTCATTCCCTATTACAAAAACATGATCAATCTCATACATCACATGTATCATTCATCACATCTTCGTTTTGGCCATATCACGTCACATAGCACATGCTGCAAAAACAAGTTAGACGTCCTCTAATTGTTGTTGCAAGTTTTACGTGGCTTCTATAGGATTTCTAGCAAGAACGTTTCTTACCTACGCCGAAACCACAACGTGATTTGTCAACTTCTATTTACCCTTCATAAGGACCCTTTTCATCGAATCCGATCCGACTAAAGTAGGAGAGACACACACCCGCCAGCCACCTTATGCATCTAGTGCATGTCTGTCGGTGGAACCAGTCTCACGTAAGCGTACGTGTAAAGTCGGTCCGGGCCGCTTCATCCCACAATACCGCCGAATCAAGATTGACTAGTAACGGTAAGAAAGTTGAACAGAACCAAATGTCCACAATTGTTTGTGTTCTACTCGTGCAAGATGCTACGCATAAAACCTAGGCTCAGATGCCACTGTTGGGGAATGTAGCATAATTCAAAAAAAATCTACGCTTTCACCAAGATCCAACTATGGAGACATCTAGCAACGAGCAAGTAAGAGTGCATCTACATACCGTTATGGAGATTGCGAGCGGAAGCTTTCAACGAAGCGTGGATGAAGTAGTCGTACTCTTCACGTTCTTCGTCACCGATGATCTAGCGCCGAACGGACGGCACCTCCGCGTTCAACACACGTACGGTGCAGCAACGTCACCTCCTTCTTGATCCAGCAAGGGGGGAGGAGAAGTCGTCAGAGATCCGGCAGCACGACGGGGTGATGACGGATGCAGTGGAGATCGCAGCAGGCTTCGCCGGGCGCCCTGCGTTGGGAGTATGGAGGTGTGACGGGAGGGGGAGAGGCGCCAGGGCTTGGGTGCGGCTGCCCTCTCCCCCCCCCCCACATATATATATAGGGGGCCAGGGGGCGCCAGCCCCCTGCAGATCCAATCTGCAAGGGGGGGCGGCGGCCAGGGGGGAGTCCTTGCCCCCCAAGGCATGTGGTGGCCCCCCTCCCCTTAGGGTTTTAACCCTAGGCGCATGGGGAGGTGGGCCCCCTAGTGGTGCGCCAGCCCAGAGGGCTGGACACTTCCCCTCGCGGCCTAGGGGCCCCACCGGGATGGGTGGCCCCACCCGGTGGACCCGCGGGGCCCCTCCGGTGGTCCCGGGACGCTCCCGGTGACCCCCGGAGATCACCCGTTGGCCGAAACTGGACTTCCTATATATCAATCTTTACCTCCGGACCATTCCGGGACTCCTCTTGATGTCCGGGATCTCATTCGAGACTCCGAAAAACTTTCGGGTTTCCACGTGCATTTATCTCTACGACCCTAGCGTTACCGAACCTTAAGTGTGTAGACCCTACGGGTTCGGGAGACACGTAGACATGACCGAGACCACTCTCCGGTCAATAACCAACAGCGGGATCTGGATACCCATGTTGGTTCCCATGTGTTCCTCGATGATCTTCATCGGATGAACCACCGTGTCAAGGATTCACTCAATCCCGTATGTTATTCCCTTTGTCCATCGGTACGGTACTTGCCTGAGATTCGATCGTCGGTATTCCCGATACCTTGTTCAATCTCGTTATGGCAAGTCTCTTTACTCGATCCGTAATCCATCATCCCGTGACTAACTACTTAGTCACATTGAGCTCATTATGATGATGTCTTACCGAGTGGGCCCAGAGGTACCTCTCCGTCATATGGAGTGACAACATCCCAGTCTCGGTTCGTACCAACTCAACAGACACTTTCGGAGATACCCGATGCGTACCTTTATAGACACCCAGTTACGTTGTGACGGTTGGCACACCCAAAGTACTCCTACGGTATCTGGGAGTTGTACAACCTCATGGTCTAAGGAATAAATACTTTACACCGAAAAGCGTATGCATTACGAACTATACGATCTCGTGTTATGCTCAAGTTTGGGTCTTGTCCATCACATCATTCTCCTAATGATGTGATCCCGTTATCACTAACATCTAATGTCCATGGTCAGGAAACCGTGACCATCTGTTGATCAACGAGCTGGTAACTAGAGGCCTACCAGGGACTCATTGTGGTCTGTCTATTCACACATGTATCGTTGTTTCCGTACAATACAATTCAAGCATGAATAACAGACAATTATCATGAACAAGGAGATATAATAATAATACTTTTATTATTGCCTCTAGGGCATATCTCCAACATTGACAACCTCTCTGTACTCGTTGGGAGCAAAGTTATTTGTATCTATGTGCAGGTCCACGTTGATTGCTAATATCTGGCGCCGTTAGCAGTTGACACCTACTTGTTGAACCTAGGAGTCTCTGGGGATTCGATCCTTGGCATATTTGCTAAGGCAAAAACTTCCACGACACTGCATCTTACACCTTCCACTTGGGGTAACCAACGAGGGGTTAGAGGCCCATCAAGGAGTTTTTCTGGCGCCGTTGCCGGGGACTCCACTCTTCAGGATAGGGGAGTTGCACGCTATCTTTTACCTTTGCTTTTTAGTCTTGTTAGTTTACCTTTCATTTTTGCTTTAGTACCTTTTTATCGAAAATCACAAAAATAGTTATCTTGCTTGCTTGCTACTATGGGTTCCACCAAGAACACCAAGTTGTGTGACTTCACTAGTCACAACAACGATGACTTTATCAGCACACCTATCACCACACCTGCCACTTCAGCACCTTCATATGAAATTAAACCTGCTTTACTGAACTTAGTCATGAGAGAACAATTCTCCGGTGTTGGAGATGATGCTGCTTTACACTTGAACAACTTTGTTGAACTTTGTGATATGCAAAAGTACCAAGAAATAGATGGTAATATTGTTAAGCTTAAGCTTTTTCCTTTCTCCTTGAGAGGAGGAGCTAAAATTTGGTTTCAGTCTTTGCCTAGAAATAGCATAGATTCTTGGGACAAGTGCAAAGATGCTTTTATCGGAAAATACTATCCACCTGCTAAAATTATCCAACTTAGAAGTAACATAATGAATTTTAAACAATTGGATAATGAACACGTTGCCCAAGCTTGGGAACGTATGAAATCTCTTATCAAGAACTGCCCTACTCACGGTTTGAATACTTGGATGGTTATCCAAACTTTTTATGCAGGCTTGAACTTTACCTCGTGGAACTTGTTAGATTCGGCCGCGGGAGGAACTTTTATGTCAACTACACTTGGTGTTGCCACGAAGCTTCTCGATGAGATGATGACCAACTATTCCCAATGGCACACCGAACGTGCTCCAACAGGTAGGAAGGTAAACTTTGTCGAGGAGATTTCCTCCCTTAATGAAAAAGTTGACTTGATCATGTCTCTACTTTCGAAGCAATCTACTGTTGATCCTCGTGATGTTCCTTTAAATTCTTTGATTGCTCAAGAACAAGTAGATGTGAACTTTATCTCTAGAAACAATTTTAACAACAATGCTTATAGGAGTAATTTTGTTAACAATCCTAGACCGTTCCCCTCTAATTCTTATGGGAACAACAATGCTTATCCTAGTACCAAGAACTCCACTACTGAACTAGAGATTATGCTTAAAGATTTCATCACTACCCAAAAAGCCTTTAATAAGAGTGTAGAAGAAAAATTACATAAACTAGATGATCTTTCTTTTAAGGTAGACCATTTAGCCAATGAGGTAAAATTGCTAAAAATTAAAACTTCTCCTCTTGAGGAGAGGGAAGTCACTCCTATAAATGCTATTCAAGTGCAAATTAATGAAAACATTAGGATGATGGCTAAACTTAAAGAAAGATGGGCTAGAGAAAGGGAGGAAGAGGAAAGAATTAAGAGCCTTCCTACCCACCACACTGTTGCTACTATCCAAGTTGTTGAGGATATCCAAACTCTTAGCACCCAATGTACTCCTGGTCCCGTTGGACCTATTAATGGTGATGCTGTGACTATAGAAACTACCAAACAAGTGAACCTAAAGGACACCACTACCACTTTACTTGATGCTCGTGACCTTGATTTTGATAATTGCACTCTTGCCGAAGTTATTGATTTCCTTCACAAGATGTCTAGAGACCCCCGCACTAGCACGCTTAACCTTGCCTTCACAGAGCATATCACTAATGCTCTCATCAAAGCTAGGGAGGAGAAACTTAGAGTAGAAGCCTCCATACCTAGAAAGCTAGAAGATGGTTGGGATCCTATGATAAAAATTAATTTGAATGACTTCTCTTGCTATGCATTATGTGATGTTGGAGCTAGTACCTCTGTTATGCCCAAAAGAATATATGATATGCTTAAATTGAAACCTTATGATTCTTGTTCTTTTGGTGTTCGTCTCGTTGATTCTTCCATAAAGAAACCTTTGGGGAGGATCGACGATGTTCTTATTGTTGTCAATGATAATTATGTGCCCGTTGATTTTACTATTAGGGATATTGAATGTGATCCTTCATGTCCAATTATTTTGGGACGTCCCTTTTTACGCACCGTTGGTGCTATCATTGACATGAAAGAGGGTAATATAAAATTTCAGTTTCCTCTCAAGAAAGGGATGGAACACTTCCCTCGTAAGAAGATCAAGTTACCTTTTGAGTCCGTTGTACGGGCTAGCTATTCTTTTACTCTTGATAAAACTTGATCTATATGCATTATGCCTAGCTTAAAGGCATAAAAGAAAGCGCTTTTGGGAGGCAGCCCACATGAATAAATTTTTTGCTTTTGTTGTGTCTTGATGTTGTTTACTGCTGTAGCATCATCATTGTATCTTTGCTTTTCATATTTGTGCCAAGTATAGCCTCTGATTGCTAGAAAGTTCAAAAGTTGTGAGGTGCTGTCCAGGAAACAGATTCTGTCCTTGGATAGAAAAATTCGTATAAAATCACCAGATCATCTTTTTGGTCTGAATGTTTTCGACAGCGTTCTCTATATAATTGTCTTTCGTGCGTCTGTTCTGAGTTTTTTGATTTGAGTTGCAGAAGTATCCCGAACAGATCCATTACTACCTGCTGTTCTGTTTTTCACAGATTCTGTCCTGTTTTGCCTTTCCTTCATTTTGCAAATCAAGAACTTGCTTTTTCTTTGCAAAAACATTTTGGCAATCTTGAGAAACAGTAGAACTTCAAGAATATATTTATTTCCAGCAAGGTATAATTATTTTATTAAGGGTACTAACCTCGCTAATCAGATTATGATGAGTTATGTATGAAGGGAGTTTTCAAGTGTGCGAGGGAAGATGATAAAAAAGATTCAGGAGTGTCAAGCGCTCAAGCTTGGGGATGCCCCCGTGCACCCCCAAGAAATATTCAAGGAGACTCAAGCGTCTAAGCTTGGGGATGCCCCCGTGCATCCCCTTCTCCATCAACATTATCAGTTCGTCTTTCGTTCCGCTGTATTTTTATCACTTCATGTGTTATGTGCTATGCTTGGAGCGTCTTGCTTTTAGTTTTCTTTTTAGTTTTTCATAATGAGTCGGAACTTAGCTTTCTTTATGTGGGAGAGAAACACGCTCCACTTCTACCTAGAACATAACATAGAATTTTCATGACTATCTTTCCTGTGTGTGTTCTTTGTCTTTTAATAGCTACTATCATGCTCTGCTCTTAGTATTCATGCTTATCTTTTCAAAGAGCTTTTGTTTAGTTGGTTGCTTGAACTCTCTTTAATTACCATGCTTATCTCATTAAGAGAGTTTGCTTCCGTTGCATTGGTTAATGTGTCTATGATAAAGATGCTACGTGCATGATGGAGCTTAGTAGTTCAGGTTTTCTTACGGTTAATCTCAAATAGCTGGGGGGTTCCCAATGTGTTATTGGAGTACCAACATTATTTGTTTGCCTATGATGTGGTATGGTTTAGTAATATCTTCCCTCAAGAATTTATTTTGATTGACTTGGCGTATGCTCACGCATATTTAAGACTGTAAAGAAAGTCTGTCAAGCCTTGATGATCTTTTATTTCTGAGTAGCGATATAACTTCCATGTCTGATTCAATATTGCTTTGTCGCTCTGCATGATTATGACCGTCATTGCTCTCTTAGTTGGTCGCTCCCAGTCTTTTGCTAACCTCCACCTGTACTAAGCGAATTAACTTTGCAATATATAGCTCATGGGAAAGTAGCTTAAAAACTATTGTGGTAAAGAATATGTTGCTTATGTATCTTATTTCTTATAAGTTGCTTGCTGAGCGGTAACCATGTTTTTGGGGACGCCATCAACTGTCACACTTTTGTTGAATATCATGTGAGTTGCTATGCATGTTCGTCTTGTCTGAAGTAAGGGTGATTTGCCGTGGGTTGAATGAATATGCATATTGTTAGAGAAGAACATTGGGCCGCCAACCAAAGCCATGTATCATGGTGGAAGTTTTAGCTTGGACATTAATCCTCAATCTCTTATGAGAATATGCTTATGCATTGAAGAGGAGTCCATCATCTATTTTCTATGTTGTCCCGGTATGGATGTCCTCAAGTTGAGATCTATCAAAAACGAGAAATCAAATGCGATTTATCTCCTTGGATCTTTGTACAGGTGGCATAGAGGTACCCCTTTGTGACACTTGGTTGAAACATATGTAATGCAATGATAATCCATGGAAATCCGAGCTAATTAGGACAAGGTGCTAGCACTATTGGTATTCGATGCATGAGGCTTGCAACTTATAGGATGTCTTATACATGACGCATATGATGTACTACTACCGCTGACAAAATTGCTTCTATGTTTTCAAAAAAATAAAAAGCTCTAGCGCATAACCATTCTTTTACTTTTTGAGTCTCCACCTACTTTCTCCAAGCACCAACTACTGAGAGCATGATTGTCATTCTGAGTGTAATGTGCATTGTCCCAAAGTAGCATTGTCTTTTGCATGATTGTGATATCGTTTATTTTGAAATGATTGTATCTAGTCACCACTTAAACCTTGAAGGTGCCCCTGCATTTATGTTTTGCTTCACTAAAGGGGGCAAGCTAGATATCACTTTATCATATTTGCACATCATGTTCATTGCAAATCTATTTGATGTTTCAATATTATATTGTAAAACTTTCAGTCATTTGTGATTTTCTCATGAGGCAACTTAATTACTACAGATTCATTGTCTCAGTAAGCTTTTGTCATATGACTATGAAAAAGTCCTATATGGTTAATAGCATGTCACCACAGAAATTATTCTTGTTATCATTTACCTACTCGAGGACGAGCAGGAATTAAGCTTGGGGATGTTGATACGTCCAAAACGTATCTATAATTTCTGCTTGCTCCATGCCACTTTTGGGTGATATTGCTATGATATTCATACACTTCCATACACTTTTGATCATATTTGGACTAACCTACTAATCCAGTGCACCCCAGTGCCAGTTTCTGTTTTCGGCTGTTTTTGTATTTCAGGTTTTCACGTTACGAGAACTGCCAGGAAAAACCTAGAAAAATTATATAAAAAATCAGCGTTTCGGAAACTATCGTGCGTCCGAAGGACAGCCGGGGGGCCACCAGGGCTCCAGGCGCCCTGGCGGCGCCCCCCCTGGGCCGCGCCGGGGGGGCGCCTGGGCCCCCCGAAGCTTCCCCGATGCCCCCTTTGGCATATATTTAAAGCGTCCTCCGAAACCCTCAGAACAGGAACTCTTTTCGCGATCCCATCTCTGTTCCGCCGCCGCCGCCGCTTCCAAGATCGGGAGCACCAGGAGAACTCTTCCCGGCACCCTGCCAGAGGGGAGGATCACCACCGGGAGCTTCTCCACCACCATGGATACCTCCCGGATGACTCGTGAGTAGTCTCCCTTGGACCATGAGTCCATGACCAGTAGCTATGTGATGTTCTCCTCCCGTTCTTGTGCTTCACTAATTAGTCCTCATGAGCTGCCCTACATGATCGAGGCACATATGTAATCCTTATGCTGTTGCTATGTTGAGTTTGCTGGGATCCGATGGATTATGAGATTATGTTCAGATTGATCTTGAGTAATATATTTGATTCACCTCTTTTATATTTATGTTCATAAGTAATTCTTGCATGTTCTCCGTTGTTATTTATTGCTTTGGCCAAGTAGTAGGTAGTGACTCCAAGAGGGAACGTTATGCTCGATTGTGGGTTCATGCCCCTCGATGACTAGCTTGAGTGACAGAAACATGTGTCTAGGGGATGTGATGTTGCCACAAGGGGGAAAACAACGGTGCTTCTGCCCGCGGGTGCAAGGATTGTTTACTTTACGCAAAGTTCTTTTAATGCAGTTGTCTGTTGCTTTGAGTTTACACTATGGGTGGGACTCGCAACTTAATACCAGCGAGATGTTCTGGATAGATATCTCAAGGTGGATGATTAGTAGTAGATATTGATGGATTTCGGTCTACTTACTTTGGCGTACCGCCCATGCTTTGAACCTCAACCTTTCTTGCAATGTAGTCAGCATTGGTTTGCGTTCGTGGTCCTGTCAATTGCCCAGCTGTAATTTGTTTACCTCACATAGCTGTTTTATCGTGTTTTGGGAGAGAGACATCACTAGTGAACATCATGAGACTCCGGTCCATATTACCATCATTGATCACATCTACTATTTACTTTTCGTTATTACTTACTATTGCAAACACTATCATCACTACTATCATTTGCGTTTAATCCTTTGTGAACTACAAGGCCGGAGGGATTGACAACCTCTCTGTACTCGTTGGGAGCAAAGTTATTTGTATCTGTGTGCAGGTCCACGTTGATTGCTAATATATGGCGCCGTTAGCAGTTGACACCTACTTGTTGAACCTAGGAGTCTCTGGGGATTCGATCCTTGGCATCTTTGCTAAGGGAAAAACTTCCACAACACTGCATCTTACACCTTCCACTTGGGGTAACCAACGAGGGGTTAGAGGCCCATCAATCGCGCCCCGCCTCCTGGCTCCGGCCGCCTGCCTCCGCCGTCGGCCGCTGGAGCGCGCTGCGCCAGCCTCGTCCCCGCCGCCGTTCGGCCGCGCGCCGCCAGAGCCTCCAGCAGCTAGCTGCCGCCGGTCGCCTGGACCGTCCCCAAGCTCCGCCCGCGGCGGATCCGGCTCCTCCGGTCGCCCGCAGCCGTCCCGCCGGCCTCCTCCTAGCCCTCCGGTCATCGCCGCAATTGCGCCGCCGGCGCCGGCGTTCTCTGCCGCCCCGGCCGATCCCGACCGGATCTGGGGGATCCGGTCGAGACCGCCAGCGCCCTCCTGGGCCGGTGCCTCGCGTGGGCCCAGCCTCACCGCCCGGCCCATCCCCCCCCCTCCCCCCGCGTCGGCCCGAGCCTGCCTGCCCCACCTCCAAGCCCATCTGGTGAGCCTCGGCCTACCCCGCGCCCGTGCACAGATTAGTATCCTGCGCTCGTTTTTTTCCCTAAGTCAAGAAAACTGCTAAGTCTTTTCTGTCATAAATATGTTGCATCTTTGCGGTGCTGTAACTTTTTGTGTGGTGATCCAATTTGAGTGAATGATATGTCAAAATGAACATGGTGATATGCTGTTCATTTTGTTCCATTGTGACATGCTTGTTTGAGTTCATCTAGATGCCCTAATCTTCGTGGCAAGAGTGCTACTTGGTTAAAATTGCTATTATCTGTAATTTTGTTGCATGCTTGTGATGCTTGTAACTTTGTGCATGTTTATCCAAATGGAGCATATGATATGTCAAAATGTTCATTGTGAAGTGCTCTACATGATGGTTGCTGTCGCATTCATGTTAGGTGCCATATTGCCATGTTAATCTCTGATGCAAAAGTGCATTTGGCTGTTAAGTGCTGAAACTTGTTATGAGATGCTGATTTCACTTACTAATTGCTATTGATGTGTTTGTCTTCATGCCACATGTCAATATGTTTTAGAAGCACAATCATATGGTCTTTGCTGTGGTGCAATCCACTTTCCATGATATGCCTTGTGTTGACTTAAACAAGCTTGTAAACATGACATGCCAATGTTGCTGTTTTATACTTAGTGAAAAAACTGCTAAGTCTGGAATCTGTTAAACCTGATGCTATGTTTGTTTGATGCCTCACTCAAATCCATGCATGTTTTAGTATGGCAAATGATCATGTCTTGTTGTCCATGTTATGCTCTATCCATCCATGCCCTTGTTTGCATATATGCCCTGTTGTGGCTTATTTATTTCTTGCTCTCAAGTTGCTAAAAATTTACCTGTCAGATTTTTATCAGCATGATCAATTTGGTGAAGCTTGTTGTTGTTGATCCATGCCTCCTATGGAGTTATTTGATGTATGATATGTCTATTACATGTCCATGATCTTTATATACTTAGTTGAGTTGATATGCTTGTTGTTTTGTGCCTCCGAAGGCAGCATCGTGATGATGTTTTTGCCTTCCCAGATTTTGGCTAAGTCTGGATAAAGTTATTGCAACTTGCCATGCTTGTTTAAATGTGTTCCAGCAAGTTTTTGGGTGTGTTCTAAGTTTATGTTTGTTAAGTATCATGTCTATTTCACATCAATGCCTCTTGTTATCATGTTTGGGTGCTGTAGCATATATTTACCTTGCTCCAAAGTTGTTATGTGGCTGTTAACTTCAGCTTTGCATTGCACCTTGTTTTGCTCGTATCTTTTAGCCCGTTGCTCCGTTTTGAGCGTGTCTTATATGAAACTTGTGTGATTTTGTATGTAGAAGCATAATATCATGATGTTTTCATGTTTAGAGTGTGTTTGCTTGATGTTTGGGTGCATCTTGCACCGATGACCTGCTTATCTTGTTTTGCTCATATCTTCTAGGCCGTAGCTCCGAATTAAACAAACTTTATATGAAACTTGACTAGAATTTCGAGTAGATCATCATGGTGCATGTAATGCCCAGGACCCCGAACTCCACAACCTGCATTCGTTGGAAGAATGCCTATGAGCTACTGGATGAACCCACCTATTAATTTCCAAAAGTTTCCAGTTATGCAATCAGGTGTTGGGGATACAGGGGAAGCATCGCGCACTCAACTCTAATCCTACATCCAGCTGTATCCATCCTTCAACACATAACCAGTTGTTTTCGGAAACCGTCTACCTCGGACCTTCGAAACGCATCTACTATACAAGCTATGGCAATACTCCCGAACTACCTCCCCAGTACTGGGTGATGTCGGGGTTATCTTGCCACTAACCGCATAGGAGAGTTTTCGATGTCGGCCGTCTTAAGTATTCTAGAACTGCCGCGATATGTTTGTGAAGACAATACCTCGGAGCTCAACTCCCCGGGACACTGCCACAACCCCTAATGTCAGGAGGCATCGAGAACAATATTCTCGTCACAAAGACATCGAAACAATCCAAACAATACTCGCGAGATTCCTAAAAAAATTTGGTGCAATTTTGAGAGTAGAAGAGGCAAGAGTAATCATCAGGAGTCCTCACCAGAGTGAAAAGAGATGAGGAGCAAAAGAAATCCTACTCTCCGATATAAATATAGGACTCAAAACATTTTAAGTGTGTGCCTAGACTCAACCGTCAACGATTCGATCAAATAGTGGGGGCTTCTAGGTCGGAGAAGGCTCTGAATACCAACTTGTAATGCCCAGGATGGGACTATATCTCCTACGTGTCAAGGCACGACTTAAAGATATAAGCCCATTCTGGAATGATCGCAAGTATGGTACCTTTGCACATCTCATGTAAAATAGGGATGAAAGCGGAAAAGATAGTTGGCTTACACTCGCCATGTCACACAATTCATTACATATCCAAACATCATTCAAATAAACATCACAACCCGTCTACGGGTGAAGATCCAAATGAAAGATACCAAACATAACATTAAACCACAGGTCTGAATCGCCCCTAGTAGAAACCTCTACTGATCGTCGGGATAGTGCACATAGCTACGGTCCTCGTCGTACTCCCAGTACAGCTCGGTGCCGTCACTTGAATAGATCGCCTGAGTACCTGCATCTGGTGTGGTGTAGAATCTTTGAGCCACAGAGGACTCAGCAATCCCGTTCCCGGGTAACACAACTATCAAAGCCTTGGGTGTGGAACAAGGCTGAAGAAAGAACAAGAGGTTGCAGCAGCACTAGCACTAGCTTACGTAAAAGAGAGCGAGAAGAGAAAGTGCCTCGGACGAGATGTGATCACAAAGTGATCCTAACTAAGCAAGTCAAACATAACCCCGCCGTGTTCACTTCCCAAACCCCTTTCGGAAAATGACCGTCACGGTACTCACGCTGGTAGTGTATTCTGAACATGGTGTCAAGTTTTCTACAACCGGATATTAACAAATTCCCATCTGCCACATAACCGCGGGCACGGCTTTCGAAAGTTTATAACCCTGCAGGGGTGTTCCAACTTGGCCCATGACAAGCCCACGATCCGCGGAGTCGCAACTCCAAGGTGGGAAGGCCCGAGTATCCTCGGAATCCCGTGCTCAAGATACTCCGACTAAGGTAAGGCTAATCCAGCAAATCCTCCCGGCGTGTCGACACCCTGACAATAGCCGCGCGTATCTAGTCTCAGGCCATGACCAGATGGGCGATTCTACAGGTTTTTACCAAACCTTGAGTTCCCTCGAGGTGGCCCCGCAGACTCCCCGTTTCAGACCAACACTCATGTGGAGCACTGGCCCGGGGTTGTTGATTAAGAAGAGGGTTAATTACTCCCTATGCAAGTTTTTAGTTATTAGGCAAATAGTACCAATGTTGGGACTTGCTGGAAAAGACTTAGCACTTAGCGGTTTATCGAGGGGGTCCCATAACCCCAACCGTGTGAGGAACGCATAATCAAGGAACATAGCACCGGTTTATACGGTTCCTAGGGCTGCATGAGTGGAACAAATCACCAAGCAAAAGGCTTAGCCTTCCACCCATTACCAATATATAGATGATTTCATTTAAGAATTATTATAGTGTGATAACCCAACAAGCTTCAACAAGAAGCAAGAATCTTCAATCTTCTCCTGCAACTAGCAATGCTATAAGAGGGGCTGAGCGAAGCCTACTTAGCTAATCAAAGGTTTGCATAGGTAGGGTGGTTAGACAGATTCATGGTTACAATAGGAGGCTGACAGGAAAAAACATGGGCATCGAGGCAAAAACTATAGAGCGAGACTTCTAGCAATAGGCAAAGATAGTAATGATATCCGGGTCAGGTCATCTTGCCTGAAGAGTTGTCGATGGGATCGTAAGTGGGCTCCTCGTTCTCAACCTCGGTAGTAACCTCGTTCTCGTACTCGGTCTCAGCTTCCGGCTCTACTCAAGACAAAACACACGAGGCACGAAATCAACAAGATGCAATGCGCAAACAACAGGAAGCATGGCTGATGCACTAAGGAAGCACTGCAGATGCACTTAGGAAGCACAGAAAGTCAACATAGGAAGCACAGAGTTACAGCACAAGGAGCATGCCAATGTGCAACAAGCAAAATACTCCAAAACATGATAACATGAGGATATTATGAATCTACATGCAAAAACACACAAGTTACATATAGGACTTGCTCAAAACGGAGCAACGGGCTAAAAGATACACCCGAAACAATAAACATGGCAAAGCTGAAACTAACAGCCACATAGCAATTTCGGAGCAAGAAATATATAGTCTACAGCACTCAAACATCATGGCAAGAAGCATGGACATAAAGTAGACATATCCTACAGCAAACAATTCCATTGGAGCATCTCCATAGGAGGCATGGATCAATAGCAACAAGCTATACCATTTTGAACTTGACAACAAAATCCTGACAGCAGTATTTTATAGCAACTTGGGAGCAAGAGTTAAATATGCTACAGCCACCCAAATAAGCATGTGAGAGCATGAATGGATAGCCAACAACATATACAACAAGGAATCATCAAGAGTCACCCCAAAACTAGCATGGATTTGCCTAGAACAACATGCAAACATGGCATCTGGATATTACAGATTACAGACTTAGTGAAATTTCACTAAGTGTTAAACCAGCAGTAACATCATGGCATGTTTGTGAGCAAGTTTAAGTCACCTCAAAGCATAACATGGCAAGTGGTAAGCACCACAGCAAAGTACCCATGATGGGGAGTCCGAAACATCTAAGCATGCATCAAGGAGACAACCACATCAATAGCAACGAGCTCCTCAACTAGGCATCTCGTATCAAGTTTAACAACATCACAGCCACAAGCACTTTTGCAAAGGAGATAAACATAGCAAGATGAAATCTATCATGCAAGCTAAAGCAACCAACATGTAGAGCATCTCATGATGAACATGTGGACATCTCATTTGCTTCAATTGGATAAACATGCACCAAGATATCGCATTGCAAACATGGCATGAAAACAACTACTAGCAGCAGTTTATAACAAGTAGCACTCTTCCCATGAAGATTAAGACATCTAGATGACCTCAAACATGCATGGCACAATGGAACAAAACATAGTACATGTTACCACGATCATTTTGACATATCATATGCTCAAATCGGACATGCACAGTAAAAGTTATCCACCTCACAAAACTGCATCAGAAACTGAAACATCTAGGGACTTAGTAAAAAAACACGCGAGACAACCTCAGCGGATCTGGCGGATCGGGCCGAAGCGAGTCAAACGGGCCGGACCCGCGGTCAACCGGGCGGAGCGGGTCCTGCGGGTCGGTGCGGGCTAACGGGTCGGGCGCGGCCCACCAGCCCGCTAGGGTTGGCCCACCCGGATGCTGGATCCGATCGGGACCTGGCTCGAGGAGCTCCCCTCGAGCGCCCGAGGCGGCGCTGGCGACGGAGGATGGCGGGGCCGGCGGCCTGAGCGCTCGGCCGGGTGGCGGCGACCAGCGGGGGGCGGCGGCGGTGAGGACCAGCGTGGAAAGGCCCGGCGGCGGCCTGAGACCGGCGCGGCGGCGGCTTGAGGAGGCTGGCCGGTGGCGGGGTCGGAGGAGCGGTGCCCGGCGGCGAGCTCCGGCGGAGAAGAACGGCGGCGGCGCGGATCTGGAGGAAGAAGAAGAAGCGGTCGCGGTCCCACGCGGCGGAACTCGGAAGCACGGCTCCGGCACGTCGGAAGCACGGGAGCGGCACGTCGGAAGCACGACGGCGACGAGGTCGGAAGCACGGCGTCTCAACGGTGGAAGCACCGCACGTCAACGGTGGAAACACGGCGCGGCAACAGTGGAAACATTAGGGTTTCAGACGCGAAATTTGAGGTGGGTGGATGTTTATATAGGCACAAGTAGCTAGGGTTGTCCAAATGAGGGGAGGTTTTCGGCCACGAGATCACAATTGGATGGCCTAGATGAAGGGAGGGGTTTGAGTTGGGTTGGTGGGCTGTTGGAAGGGTTTCTTGGGCCTCAAAGAGGAGGTACTTTTTAGCCCACGAGGATAACTGTTGGAGCATCAAACGAACTCCAAACGCGACAAAACTTGACAGGCGGGTTACACATAACAAAACAACATCGCACGACAAGTCTAACGCCAAACAGGAAACGTTACATGGACAAACACAAAAGTAGGCCTCGGGGATGCCACGGACACGTGAGAGAGCTCCGGAACTCGAAACGGAGAACGGGAAGGAACGAGTGGGACCGGATGCAAACGACAACACAAATGCAATGCAATGCACATGGCAACATGACATGGATGAATGCCACACACGCACACAACAAAACGATGAAAACCCGAAAAGACGAAGAACCCGGAATGGAACTGATGGAGCCAAAGATATATATATTGCCAAAAACGGAAAGTATTACATCCGGGGCATTACAAACTCTCCTCTACTACAAAAAGATCTCGTCCCGAGATCTAGGACTGGAAGAAGGATGGGTACTCGGAACGAAGATGATCTTCTCGTTCCCACGTAGCTTCTCGGTCGGTATGGTGTGACCACCTGGCTTTCAAGAACTTGATTGACTTGTTGCGGGTCTTGCGCTCGGTTTCTTCGAGAATAGCAACTGGGTGCTCTCGGTAAGACAAGTCTTGTTGAAGATCAATCTCCTCAAACGGAATGGTGCGTTCAGGTGTCTTGAAGCACTTGCGGAGTTGAGACACATGAAACACATCATGAACATTAGCGAAGTTGGGAGGGAGCTCAAGTTGATAGGCTAGGTCGCCTCTTTTGCCAAGGATCTTGAAAGGGCCCACGTATCTAGGAGCAAGCTTTCCTTTGGTACCGAATCTTTGGGTGCCTTTCATAGGAGAAACACGGAGATAGACATGATCCCCAATGTTGAAGGCCAAATCACGATGCTTGCCGTCATAGTAGCTCTTCTGACGCGACTGAGCGGCCTTGAGATTCTCACATATGACTTTGCACATTTCTTCGGCTTCTGAGATCAAGTCATTGCCAAGAAGTTGACGTTCACCAGTCTCGGACTAGTTGAGAGGGGTACGGCACTTTCTGCCATAGAGGATTTCAAACGGAGCTTTGCCGGCACTTGATTGGAAGTTGTTGTTGTAAGAGAACTCGGCAAACGGAAGGCAATCTTCCCATTTCATGCCAAAAGATATGACACAGGCTCTGAGCATGTCTTCTAGAAACTGACTCACTCTTTCGACTTGACCACTAGTCTGAGGGTGAAATGCAGTGCTGAAACGGATCTTAGTGCCCATGGCAGACTGAAAGGAGTCCCAGAACTTGGAAGTGAACAAACTTCCACGGTCTGAGGAGATAACTTGAGGAATGCCATGTAAGGACACAATTCTGGAAGTGTACAATTCTGCCAGTTGAGTTGCATTGATGGATTCTTTGACTGGAAGGAAGTGAGCGACTTTGGTAAGCTTGTCAATCACCACAAAGATAGAATCATTCCCTCTCTTGGACTTAGGAAAGCCAGTGACGAAATCCATTTCAATGTGGTCGAATTTCCACTCGGGAATAGGCAGAGGTTGGAGAAGACCGGCTGGACGTTGATGCTCTGCCTTCACTCTTCTGCAGACATCACATTCATTCACGAATTGGGCAATCTCCCTTTTCATGTGTGTCCACCAGTAAGATTGCTTGAGGTCTTGATACATCTTGGAACTGCCAGGATGAATCGAAAGGAGGGAATCATGTGCTTCGTCCATTATGAGCTTCATGAGATCACCTTTGGGAACCACAAGTCTGTCCTCAAAGAACAAGGTATCTCTCTCATCAACGCGATAGCACTTGTATTTGGGAGTACCCTTTGCAATACCATGTTTCACTTTCTGCACCATAGCATCACTGAGTTGGGCCTCACGGATCTGATCTTCCAAGGTAGGAGCAACTTGAAGATTTGCAAGAAAACCTTGCGGAACAACTTGGAGGTTGAGCTTCCTGAATGCTTCACAAAGCTCAGGCTGGAACGGCTTGATAAGGAGGCTGTTGCAATATGCCTTTCTGCTCAAAGCATCTGCAATCACATTCGCCTTGCCAGGTGTGTATTCGATGCTTGGATCATACTCTTGGATCATTTCAACCCAACGAGTCTGGCGGAGGTTCAGGAGGTTCAGGTTCGGCTTTGTGAAGATGTACTTCAAGCTCTTGTAATCGGTGAATATGTCGACTTTTCTGCCCAACAGAAGGTGTCTCCACGTAATCAAAGCATGTACCACAGCTGCTAGTTCGAGATCATGTGTGGGGTAGTTCTTCTCACTTGGCTTCAGTTGACGAGAAGTGTATGTCACAATCTTCTTGTCCTGCATTAGCACACCACCAAGTCCTTGAAGAGAAGCATCATAGAATACTTCGTAGGGCTTGGACTCATCTGGAGGAGTAAGAACTGGAGCAGAGATGAGCTTTTCTTTGAGAGTTTTGAAAGCCACATCACAATCTGGAGACCAGTTGTACTTGACATTCTTCTGCAGCAAGTTGGAAAGAGGTTTGGCAATCTTGGAGAAGTTCTCAACGAACCTTCTGCAATAGCTAGCAAGACCAAGAAAGCTTCGGAGTTTCTTGACGTTTTGAGGAGGTTCCCAGTTGACAATTGCTTCAACTTTCTCGGGGTTCACGGCAATACCGTCAGCGGAGATGATATGGCCCAGATATAAGACCTTATCGAGCCAAAATTCGCACTTGGAGAACTTGGCATAGAACTTATGTTCACGGAGTCTGTCGAGAACCAGACGGAGGTGCTTTTTGTGATCTTCTTCATTCTTGGAGAATACCAAAATGTCATCCAGATACACAAGCACAAACTCGTTGGTGTAGGGGTTGAAAATGTAGTGCATCATTCTCGAGAAGGTAGGTGGAGAATTAGTGAGACCAAAAGACATGATTGTATACTCATAGGAGCCGTAGCTCGTTCTGAAGGCAGTCTTGTGGATATCTTCTTCACGAATGTGAATTTGGTGATAACCCATTCGGAGATCGAGCTTTGAGAACACTTTAGCTCCTTTGAGCTGCTCGAACAATTCATTGATGTTGGGGAGCGGATACTTGTTCTTTATTGTCTTCTTGTTCAATGGCTGGTAATCGACGCAAAGGCGCTCCGTGCCATCCTTCTTCTTGACAAATAAGACACCACAGCCCCAAGGAGACGTACTAGGCCTGATCAGACCCATATGCTCCTGTTCATCAAGTTGTTTCTTCAACTCCTTCAACTCTTCAGGAGAGAGCTTGTACGGATGCCGGCATGCTGGCTCAGTACCAGGCTCGAGTTCAATGACGAATTCCACTTGACGATGTGGAGGCATGCCTGGAAGTTCTTCAGGAAAAACGTCTTCGTATTCGTTAACCACCGGAATTTGAGAGATGGCATTAATCTCGCCCTTGTCATTGAGAGAGAAAAGCCTGATTGTGTTATCCCGAGAGGCGAAGATAATCACGTCTTCATTAGGATGAGTAATCTTGACTTCCTTATTTGCACAATCAATGTGAGCATCATGCTGAGAAAGCCAATCCATCCCGAGGATGAGGTCAATGTCGGAGTTGCCGAGAACCACCGGTTTAGCCAGAAAGCGGTAATCACCCATGCGAATAGATACATCCGGAGCATAGACACTAGAAGTCATTATCCTGCCCGGAGAAACAACTTGCAAAATCTGAGGCAAATTTATAGTGACAACATCGTGCTTGGATGCAAATGGATATGACATGAAAGAACATGAAGCACCTGAATCAAACAACACTTTAGCAGGAAAAGACTTGACTGGAAGGTTACCCAATATCACATCAGAAGAATTCTCCGCTTGCGCTTCATTCATCAGATTCACTCTTGCAGCCTTTGGATTATGCTTGACAATAGTTGTGCTGACAGGTGGAGGAGGCGGAAGGCGCCTTGGGTTGGTGCACTTGTTGGAATGTGGTGAGAGCGAAAGTCCTTGCAGAAATCATCCCAAGAGATCACACGCCCTTCTCTGGAGTCTTTGTACTGCTGCCACCAATCAGCTGCTTGGTCCTTGAGTTGGAAGGCTGCAAACTTCACATAGTCCTCAGGCCTGACGTTACTGCACTCAAAATGCTTCTTGATATCAGTAATCCAATCTGCAGCATCGAGAGGGTCGACACAGTAACTGAAAGCCTTTGGTTGATTAGCCAAGAACTGGTTGAGCGTAGCATGGTGTTGTTGGTTGAAGAAATTGCTTTGGTTCCCTGTAGCACCCTGATTTGCTTGATTTGCTTGCATCTGCTGCATCATCTGCATAAGCAACTGGGTGTTATGATTCGTAGTCTGCATAATTGCTCTCCAGGCCTCAGATGGAGGAGGAGGGGAAGGAGGACGATCAGGAACCTCTTCACCCTCTGGGTTAGCGTTGCGAACCCTTTTCGGAGCCATCCTGAAATAGATGACCACCAATCAGCCATTTGATTGAAAGAAGATATAAGCTGAAACAACGACTAGAAATGCAACATAGTCTTCACAAGAATCATTCGAACAAGAGGAACGAATGAAATTCTCAGATTAATGATAACAACAATCTTCACGAGAAGCCACTTGGGAGATAAAAGGTAAATAAGAAAAACAAAAAGATGCAGATAAAACAAATACAAGGTAGGAGCTTCGTTCGACATCTTTGTGCTAAAAGCTTATGGAACGTGTTACGAAAGGGTTTTGCAATCCCCGGATCAGCATAGCCAAGGACCCTTTAAGATGCAACTCCCGATCGGAACATCGGCCATAAAACCACTTCACTCAATGTAGAACCCCGAACTCCACAACCTGCATTCGTTGGAAGAATGCCTATGAGCTACTGGATGAACCCACCTATTAATTTCCAAAAGTTTCCAGTTATGCAATCAGGTGTTGGGGATACAGGGGAAGCATCGCGCACTCAACTCTAATCCTACATCCAGCTGTATCCATCCTTCAACACATCACCAGTTGTTTTCGTAAACTGTCTACCTCGGACCTTCGAAACGCATCTACTATACAAGCTATGGCAATACTCCCGAACTACCTCCCCAGTACTGGGTGATGTCGGGGTTATCTTGCCACTAACCGCATAGGAGAGTTTTTGATGTCGGCCGTCTTAAGTATTCTAGAACTGCCGCGATATGTTTGTGACGACAATACCTCGGAGTTCAACTCCCCGGGACACTGCCACAACCCCTAATGTCAGGAGGCATCGAGAACAATATTCTCGTCACAAAGACATCGAAACAATCCAAACAATACTCGCGAGATTCCTAAAAAAAATTGGTGCAATTTTGAGAGTAGAAGAGGCAAGAGTAATCGTCAGGAGTCCTCGCCAGAGTAAAAAGAGATGAGGAGCAAAAGAAATCCTACTCTCCGATATAAATATAGGACTCAAAACATTTTAAGTGTGTGCCTATACTCAACCGTCAACGACTCGATCAAATAGTGGGGGCTTCTAGGTCGGAGAAGGCTCTGAATACCAACTTGTAATGCCCAGGATGTGACTATATCTCCTGCGTGTCGAGGCACGACTTAAAGATATAAGCCCATTCTGGAATGATCGCAAGTTTGGTACCTTTGCACATCTCATGTAAAATAGGGATGAAAGCGGAAAAGATAGTTGGCTTACACTCGCCACGTCACACAATTCATTACATATCCAAACATCATTCAAATAAACATCACAACCCGTCTACGGGTGAAGATCCAAATGAAAGATACCAAACATAACATTAAACCACAGGTCTGAATCGCCCCTAGTAGAAACCTCTACTGATCGTCGGGATAGTGCACATAGTAACGGCTACGGTCCTCGTCGTACTCCCAGTACAGCTCGGTGCCGTCACTTGAATAGATCGCCTGAGTACCTGCATCTGGTGTGGTGTAGAATCTGTGAGCCACGGAGGACTCAGCAATCCCGTTCCCGGATAACACAACTATCCAAGCCTTGGGTGTGGAACAAGGCTGAAGAAAGAACAAGAGGTTGCAGCAGCACTAGCACTAGCTTACGTAAAAGAGAGCGAGAAGAGAAAGTGCCTCGGACGAGATGTGATCACAAAGTGATCCTAACTAAGCAAGTCAAACATAACCCCGCCGTGTTCACTTCCCGAACCCCTTTCGGAAAATGACCGTCACGGTACTCACGCTGGTATTGTATTCTGAACATGGTGTCAAGTTTTCTACAACTGGATATTAACAAATTCCCATCTGCCACATAACCGCGGGCACGGCTTTCGAAAGTTTATAACCCTGCAGGGGTGTTCCAACTTGGCCCAAGACATAATTGTTCTTTTTTAAGCGGCACGCAAACCTCAAAACGCAAAATCCGAAAAAATAGGCGTGTAGGATCAAATCAATCAAGGCCATCCAATCGACCACGGGCTCACGAAACGTGATCCCTGCCGCCCTCTTCTCGCCTCACCGAGCTCCCCCTTCACCTCTTCCGGCCGAAACCCCCAGCGCCGCCGAAACCCCAGCGCCCCCTTTCTTGCACCGGAGCACACCTCGAAGGCCCCTCCACTGCACTGGGCGTGGAGTCGAGATCCGCCCCGCCGCGATTCCTTCGGCTGGTGAGGAAGCCCTAGCTTGATTATACTCTTCTCCGTTTTGCCCCTCGTCTTTTCCTCGCTGCGAGCAATCGAATCCAACAGATCTTTCTTCTTGTCGTGTAAGATCGATCTGAGACTGTCTACGTGGGGAGCAAGGTGCGTACCTCACAAGGTGAAAGATGGGTATCCTCGAGAGGATCAAGGAGATTGAGGCCGAGATGGCCCGGACGCAGAAGAACAAAGCAACAGGTTGTGTTGCCTTCATTGCCCCTTGAAATTGCTACCGTGGGATTATTACTCATCACTGCCTACTGTTTATTCTTTTCTAGCTTGGTGAAATTTACTCTACTGTGCCACGTTATCTAGGGATGAAATATAAGCTGGGGAGGGGATTTTGGTGGAAGTGAAATGGGCATATTGTGGTTTCAGCCTTTCTTGGATTATCAATTGATACTTTGCTCATGCTTTCTATGTTTTTGTACTCCGTTAGAAAATTTAGACAGACATTTTTTTCTCTAGCTATAATTTGTGATCACATTCGGACAGTCTGTATACTAATTGTGCATCCACTGGTGGATTTATGATAATTCTATCACATCTATGTAATTCATGATTACTGGATGAAGAACAACCTGTTTTTGACCTTATATCTTCTTCTATAGTTCAAACGACCAACTGTTTCATGTATATCCATCTTTATGCATTTTGGTATGGACACTTTCCATACTGTGTATACAAACAGGTGCGGATTTCGCAAAATATGTATCACCGTGTAAGGGAACTTGTTGCAGAGAAAAAAACCCTATTTAGCAAGAAAAACCTCTAATTCACAAAACATTTCGCCAACACTGCTGGTCAGATAACTGCCAGGAAAATTGTACAGAAAAACTAATTAGCAAGGAACTGTATGTACATTTATGTATGCTCAATATGCCCCTTCCATTCTGTAACTTCTAAGTTTTTATTGACAATTAACATTATTTGCAAGGCGGTAAGGCGAGGCAAGTCACTGTAGCACCAGCTCACCTTTTACACGCTTAAAGCATAAGGCGAGGCGATGCGTTAGACACATAAATATACAATACTAGCAATGTGCCCGTGCGTTGCAACGGATCCGAAGTAGAATAATACTTGTTCACTAAAAATAAATTATGTTTCACTCAAAATATATTCCTTGGGTTGTTTTGATGAGGTGAGTGAGGGATGTGGTTGGTTTCAAGATACTAAGGGTTTTTCTGCAAATTGGATCAAAGAAGTGGACTATTGTTGCAAAAAGGCTACAACTTACATCACAGTCGTTAGATGTAGATCTAATGGTCAGAAATGACGGATGGCAGATACACCATCATCACCAACTGAGAATTTTATAGGAGTACTAGTAAGATGCCCGTGCTACGCTACGGAATCACAAATGATCACGTGGACATTGTGTACTTAAGTATCAGGGGCCTATTGGACAATAAAGGATGCATCAAGACATTATCGCGGCGATACTCTATTGCTGATAATTACACACTGTGCAAAATCAAACATATGGTTTCCAATCGATGAACCTCCTTGTCCAAGCCAAACATTTTCTTCTCCATTTTCACCTTGCCAAAGACTTGTTGTTCTCTCTACCTAGCTTTCTCATTGCCCTCCCAAATTGAGGGGACAGAGATCATGTGGCAAATAGAAAATCCATCCACACATTTGGGAACTGTGACAAGACCAACCTGCTTTTGGTTAACACATGCTCCACCTCCAGCCCACACAACATTACCCGCTAGAAATGGTAACACAATAAGCACCTCACTTTAACCTTACCTCAATATCAACGATGGAAGAACAACAATACCAATATTTGTCCCCATGATTTGTGCAATGGAAGTGTCATGACTACATATTTACCCCTTCGGTTATGGGCTCAACCTTGTAGCACATATCATGTTCCTTCACCCGCCCATGACGCGCTTCATTGTCCCTGCAAGAACCATGCAACATGCCGTCCAAGCATAAAAGATAATGGTAAATGACGTCTCAAATGAATTGATTTGTAACATTCCAAACCACCTTGCATGATTTGAAGAAAATTAATATCATACTGTACAATGTAATGGTATATGAAGCATAGTGCTAAGTGTATTGAAGTCCCACAAACATATCGCAATTAGCAGCTATCCAGGAAAACTCACATGAAAACACAAAATATGGATAAAAACACTTGGTACATAAGAGAGTATATACAAGTTCAAAAGTGGTGCATGTGCATGAATAATTGGCAGTGTGTATTCATACAATGCAAATTTCTGACAGGAGCACATGAAAAGCAAAAGATAAAACACAGAATGGTCAGGGGCCACTAAGATAGACTACTATTGCAAAATGATGTGTCGTGCGTCGGCCTCCTTGCAGCATTGGCTTTGTTAATGGCAAGGCATGCGAGCATTAGGGCTGACAACTCTGAACTGTGGCAACTGCACAATTGCACTGACACCAGATCTCCCAAATCATCAGCATGACCAGCGATCTCTGGTACATATAATCATGTACAACCTTAGAACAACTACTGCAACAGAATTGCGGCTATCCTTGGAACAACTGTAGAAAATAAAACAAGTTATTATGTTACCTTTCATACAATATTGAACATTGCTCATTTCATGATACTGTATTAGGCAAACCAAGACTTAAATGTAAAGATAATTGGCAGCAATTAATATATCCGAATAACACACACACTGTTGCTTGAGCATATATACACTTTCAAGAACAAACAAGAATGAAGTAGAAGCCTTCGACTGAATACTTTCATAAATATGCACAAGCATGTATCTACATACAGCGCCACCATGAAGAGAACAATATATTTCAGACTGGTTCGTGCTTAGTTACATACCATAGATATCTATGTGGCCATGGAATCATTTTCCATTTGCAAAGTATAGTATACCCTCTTTTAGTTGTTTTCTCAAAACATTTGCGCCTCGGTTTAAAAAAAAAACATTTGTGCCCACAATATTAGCTCTTGAGCTCCAGCTTCATCTACCTTTGTGCCCACAATATTAGGAAAAAACAAGGAGCCTGTAGAGGGTTTTTAGTATATTTAGGCCAGGGAAAAAACCATGGAATACACTTGCAGTACATTTTGTGTGGAGCAAATAAAAAAATGTAAAGCAAAAGATGCTTTCGAATCGTATGAAGGGGTTAGTGCACAAGTACATACATATGAAAATATTAGTACTGGACTACTTGTAAGTTCCTTAACCAGGTTCTTGCATAGAAAAATGCTGATAACAGACAGCAAAGAAGCAAATATTCAGGTTGTGGCCATGAAAATTGGACTGAAGAAGTGAAAATATTGGAGAGTTGCATCTCATATTCTCTATCCCATGAACACACCATGCCGCAAGCTGATCAGATTGCAGACATAATTTTGTCGCACAGAGACTTCCAAGTATCAGCTGCTGGACGACAATAGGTGTCAACTGTGACCTCACTTCCAGGTCGGTTGCCAAGGAGAATAGCTTGTTCTGAAATATGGTTCTGAACCTGAGGCAATCAGACATGCTTCTCCACATACGCACAATCTGAAGTCAATAAAAGTTATGAACATAGAGAGACATAAGATATAACTAACACAGAATTAATACTTTATTAGAAACGAAGGAATGCATAATTAACAAGAGAAATACTGCAGACACAACATTTTCCAATGATAATTTGGTAATGCATCTGTCAACGATGAAAGTGATACAAGAGGCATACGGCACAACTACAGTTTCACACAAAGAGGCAAGTACTCATTTTCCTCTCTGTAGGGCATAGACCAACCATGAACGGCAATAAAGCCGCAGTACTTAGGTGCTTGCGATGAAATTATACCAGCTATTGTCAGCAAGGACACGTCTAAATATTACTTGCCGAAGTGCATTACTTGTATCAGGAATTTAAAACAGAGATCATCCACCTAAATACTGACAGTAAAATAGCAGCTCTGTACTGCTGAAAATGCTAGTTAACAAAATTTTGAAGCTCACCTTGCAGAAATACGAATAAGCTGAGGATATAATTACTCATGCATGATCTTTGAAATGGTCAAGCATCTCCAGCATATAAACTTCCACTAAAGATATTGTCCAAATTTGCGGTTCTATTATCCAGAACTTTATATACATTCTACCTGATTCTAGCCCATGCAGCTATGAACTGCACTTATGTATTCGACCATAGAAATACAATAACCAAAACCTGATTGTCTATTGTGATCCAAATTCTAATCATAGGCGAGAAAAGATATACAGGTATATGTACCAAATATGTAGAGATCCATGCTGCTGTTCGACATGTAGCAATGCATGAGTACCACTGGTCGCCTTCATTGTAGTAGTACGCAAGGAGGCGAAGATGGTTGCCATGGCAGAGCCTGGCCATCACCACTTCTCTTGCTAAATTACTTTTGCATTTTCTTGTGAGAGCACACTTCAAGCAATCGTTCTCCCTAACTACTTGTCTCCCGTCAGGTAATTGGCCAGATTAATTATAAATTATTAAGCTATTGATTAGTCTATATCTCTAAGAAGAGATGATTAAAGTATTAAACTATTGCAGGCCCTAAGTTCATCAGATAAGAAAATCATATGCGCTTGCAAAATTGGGGATGAAATAAATGTGTGTGTACCTGATGGAATCATAGCGGCGAAGTGTGGAGGTAGAACATGACAGCAGCGCCGTGGCAATCGTCACCGAGGAAGACAACACGAATAAACACGGGAATACTCCTCTTCCGCCGTGGACGCCGCTGCTGTCCGTCAGCGCGCGAGGGACACGGCCAGTGGAGCGGATGCGGGCGCACACACTGGCATCGGTATTGGGCACGCCACGCCAACAGCTCAACGCCTTGGCAAAGGCAGCCCGGACCTCCTGCTGGGTTGCCGTGGGCGCCGGCCTGGACGACGCGGCCATCTTTCCCGGTGGGATGGTGCGGGATAGAGAAGAAGAAAAGGTCGCACTCGATTGCGCGGGAGATGGGCTCAGTTTTCATGGGGAGTGGCAAGACGGGAGAGTGAGAAACTTGGACAAGGCAGCAACCGCCGCCATGTCTCCCTCTCCGACGGCCTGCACGGCCAGATCTGGAAGGAGAGACGCCAGGGCAAGCTCAATCCAAATCCGATCTTTACAAGCTTAATTGTCTACAACTACAGCAGCTATGCAGGAGACGTTACCCTCACCCAACCCGGCGCGGTCGCCGGGAAAGAGAAGGTAGGGGCCGGCAGGGAGGAAATTTGGACGGGTTCTCGAAGAATCTGTTTAGCGAGAGAAACCTCCAGAATATCGATGTTCTGTTTTGGATGTTAGCTCGGCACAATCCCAACCTCAGATTCCAGATCCAACGGTATAGACGGCAGAAAGGCAGGCACGCCATCATCACCGACTCGCATTTTTATAAGAGTAGAGATATATAAGTAGAGATATGGCAGCCAATTAGGAGATTCAACAACTAGCGTTAACATAAATGCACCACAAGTTTCATAACATGATGGCTGTATGCAAAGCATAGACCCCAAATCATCTTGTGTAGATGAGGGAATGGTGCCTCTGAACTTCAGCTTCAGCCCCCTTGTCTACACATCGCTCCACAGCTTTAGATTTTCTTGTTTTTAAGAAGTTGCACATTTCTATACTAATTTTCACGGGTGCCTTGGGACATTTATCCACATCACTGATACCCCCAGAAAGGTGCTGCTTCAGCCTTCTCACTCCAGCATGGACTACGTTCACTGGAGTAAATTTTCCTCTGTAAATCTGGCCAGAACGCATATTTCCAAGATGGATTGTTGGGTGTAGCTTTTCTCCTAGGATCATTGGACAGATAATACACATTACAAGGCAGCAGGCGTAGGATCCATCAGAGCACGGACACTTGGCTACTACAGCGACACTAAGGAAGGGTCGTCCAGATGCGGACGAGAAGAAGCAGATGTAGATGAGAAGAAGAAGCAGAGGTGGAGGAGAAAAAGAGCAGACATGCGGCCAGGCACACACAGAAACATAGCACCGGGAGGGAATGGAAACAAGGGAGGACGGGGAGAAGAAGAGAGAAGGAGGAGAGAGGAGCCATACCTTGCTGCTGCTGGGGGAGTGCTACGCACCTGCGCCAGAGGATGGGGAGTAGAAAGCGGAGAGGAAGCTGGCAGATCTGTGCCAGAGGAAGTCATCCTCTCAATCGTTTGGAGAAACAGAGACAAGGGGGGATGGAAGGAAGAGCAGATGAGGCGGAAGAAGTAGACGATGGTGGGGAAGAAGAGAGGACGCGAGGCGGACCTTGCTGCACTGCTGGGAGAAGGCTGCGCCAGAGGAGGAGCCGAAACAAGAGAGGAGGAAGCTGGCGCAGATCTGAGCTGTGGACAGTGGTTCTCCACTCTGCAGCCGCCGCCAGAAAGGAGAGAGCTCTTTCTCTGCAAGCATTTGGTGTGGACTGGTTTGTTTCCTCCTCTCCCCTCCTTCTCACCCTACTTGCGCGCCACAGTCCTGCTCTTGTTCTCCTTTCCTCCCAGTTTTCCGGGTGAGCACTGTTTTCCCTCTCAAGAGCTCAGTTACCCGCTGCCTGCTCTGACTATGGCGTCTGATTTGGTCCAAGGCTGCGCCTTGTGTGCCTAAGCTACGTTCCAGACGCCTCAAAGCTCTAAGGCTGACGCCATTCAAACTTGCCAAAGGCGAGCTCGACGACATGCTGTTGGAGGGCGCCCTGTCGCCTAAGTGATGCCTGAAAAACAATGATAATTAATTTTCTATCAACGAGTATTTGTGCTTCATCCTTATTTTGCAATGGGTCATTGTGGTATGCTACGTGATATGCTGAAGGCTGTTTTCCGGTTATAGGGACTGACTTAACTTTCTATTGTCGCGCAGAATATCATCTTGGACAACTGAAGGCAAAAATTGCAAAGCTGAGGACACAGTTATTGGAGCCTCCAAAGGTACTTCCAATTTAGGGCGCTGCACAATTTAGATGATCATGCATAACTATTCTTTTGTTTTTTCTTAGTCAATCTTTACTAAATTCTTTTACACCCTTCAACTTCAAAGATTTTTAGTAATAGCAGCCATCTCATGTTGTTGATATAGGGTGCCAGTGCTGGAGGAGATGGTTTTGAGGTCACGAAGTTCGGGCACGGTCGTGTTGCGCTTATAGGATTTCCCAGGTCTCTTTCTTATGCGTACAAACTGAGTACTATTTTGTGGGTTCTCAAGCGTTTTGGCTTGTAGCACCGGATTGTTAATTCTTGTGCTCTGTTATAATAGGAGAATGTTCTGTCTTCCAGATATATCACATGCTGTGCTTCCTTGTATTCTTGAGTGACCCATGTTTCTCTGTCAATCTAATTCAACCATCGGCTAGATAAAGGAGATGTGATATCTGAATTATCTGATGAGCCAACTCATGTGTAATATGTGTGTCTCTACCTTTTTCCTTGAAAAAAAAAACTATAATATATATCTACTTTCTTTTACCCAATATTAATCTCATGCCGTTTTCTACGTCGTTACTAACTTAAGCTAAAAGTTTCCTGTCTGTATTGCTATGCATACAAGGCTCAGTCTAGTTATCCGCTAGGTATATAATGTCATTATGACTCAGCACGTGTTTGATAATTCATATTGCAGTGTTGGAAAGTCAACTCTTTTAACTATGCTGACCGGGACACATTCTGAAGCTGCATCGTATGAGTTCACAACCCTCACTTGCATTCCTGGTATTATCCATTACAATGACACCAAAATCCAGCTTCTTGATCTTCCCGGTATCATTGAAGGAGCCTCTGAAGGCAAGGGTCGTGGTAGGCAGGTAAATACTGTTGGTTTAAATAGAAGGATAAATCACTTGGTGATATTACTTGGATGTTACATCGTTATTGCTGTTTTCAGGTTATCGCCGTCGCCAAGTCATCAGATCTCGTGCTTATGGTTCTTGATGCCTCAAAAGTAAGCAGTGCAGCTTTGCCTCAAGTCACAAGCTTTGCTTCATTGCTTGGACATCCCTATTTGCTCTATTTTCAGAAGATATGACTTTTTTTAAGCATAATCAGTACTTTATGATTAGAGAGAAGGGGGAATTGTAAGGCAATGGAAACATGTCCTGGACTCTAGGTTCCTTTGGGTAGCGTGCTTCCTACTTTATTGACAGAATAGGCTACTCCGGTCCCCATAACTTGGATCTAGTTCACAAGAGCAGCAGGAATGTCACCTTTTCATGGTAGAGTGCTTTCAAGTATGAACGTTCTCATCTAATCCCTTCAACACCATGTTATAAAGTTATAGGCTGCAAAATTGAGGTCAGATGATCAGAAGGAAAAGTTGTGGACAAAATAAAGAAAGCAGTTTAAAAAGGGATGGCTAGGAAAGTAAGAGAAAAATGAGTGGCGTCTCAAGAGAAATTAGACTGGAGCTCTCTACACTCTCGTCACTTTCTTAGTTTGCTCCCTTAACTTTTCTCTGTTTCTCACATGGCTCCTTTTCACCGTTAGACTAGTGGAAATGGCCATGTGAGAAACAGAGACAACCGACAAGCAGGAAGACCTAATGAAGTAAACACGTTGTGGGGAGCAAGTGAGAAGGTGGCGATAATTTAGAAAGTTCTAATGCAATTTCCATTATGATAATGTTGAAGAGACGCTATGTTATTGCTAGCAGAGGACCTGGCTGGTTAATATTAATATCCTTTTTCACCTAACGTTCTATGGTAATTGGGATACTTGTTCTCGCTGAGATATTTCTAAATTCTTCAAGAGATAAATGTATGCCATCTTTATTCTTTAAGTTAATGGTATGACTACTTTAAACTTCTCAAGATCTTAATGGAGATGAAGGGTTGTGGTGTATATATTATTTAAAGATGATATAAAATAGGAAGAACTATTTACATGCAATCTTCCCCTTCTAATACATGATGATTGCACATGACCAGGCATATTATCTGAGTTCTAATTGCTTATTGGATTCATGTTCTAATTTTGTTTTCAGAGTGAAGGGCATCGCCAAATATTAACTAGAGAACTGGAAGCTGTTGGCCTCCGTCTGAACAAAAGGCCTCCTCAGGTATACATTTCTTTAGTCACTTAGTGTGAACTGCGAACTAGGACAAACCCAAATGGACATAAGACAACTATATAGAAGACATACTGTATGGCTCAAGTCAATGTCCACATACATCTGACTATCTGCCTGGATGTGTAATTGTGCCAATCTAAAACTGAATCAGCTCCTTTTTTGTGTGTGTGTGCTGGGAAAGTATTGCCAAGTACAATGTTCAAAGAATGCACAAAGTTCATCTGGCCAACACATACCACATGACAGTGTGTGTGTATTATTAATTTATTATTAATTATGTACAACAGTCATAATAAATTTGGTTGGACTGTGGAGATGAAGGGAGAATGGGCTAAAAAACGGTTAGCATAGTATGGAGAGCTATCGATGTTCTAAATCACCTTTTTGTGAAAAGCCGAGCATCCATCACAATTGATGAAGTTTGCGGTACTTTTAGGCTTAATTTGGATGCTAGGGGAGTGCTGACCTGAACTATGTGACTCATGCAACCAGCTCTATGAGTTAGTCGTACTACATGTCTTATGGTGTTGTCCTAAATTGCTGGTTTCTATTAGTTACATTCTGTTGATTACGAGGAAGTTGATATATGCATTTGTTATTTATACGTGTTCTTCTTGGTTGATGAATCACTTTTTGGTGTGTACAAATAGATATACTTCAAGAGGAAGAAGACTGGTGGGATTTCTTTCAACAGCACAGCACCTTTAACTCATATTGATGAGAAGCTCTGCTATCAGATACTGCATGAGTACAAAATTCATAATGCAGAGGTGCATGCCGGTGTGTGTTAGCGGTGTTATGTGCGCGCCTTTTCAATTTTAACTCATTACTTCAATTTATTTGTAGGTATTATTCCGTGAGGATTCTACTGTGGATGATCTGATTGATGTGATTGAAGGAAATCGGAAGTACATCAAGTGTGTTTATGTATATAATAAGATTGATGTTGTGGGTATTGATGATGTGGATAATCTTGCTCGGCAACCAAATTCACTTGTTATCAGCTGCAATTTGCAGGTATGTTTCCTCCTTGATTATTTGTGGGGTGTCAAAAGTTCAAAAATTGGTGTCCAGCATAATTAAAATTGGTGTTTGCTAGTGTAGATGTTACAGTTAGTTGTTTGTTTCGCATTTTTGTTTGTTAAAAAAAGTGAAACTAGTCGTCCTTGTTTGCAGTTGAACTTGGACAGGCTATTAGCAAGAATGTGGGAGGAAATGGGTCTGGTGAGAGTGTATACAAAGCCGCAGGGTCAGCAGCCCGATTTCGGAGATCCAGTGGTTCTTTCTACTGTATGTTTGCTCTCTCTCTCTCTCTCTCACACACACACACACACACACACAACACACACACACACACACACGCATGCATGCATGCATGCATTGAAATGGGTCTGATGTTTGTGGTATTGTTGTGTTGGCATGAATGAATCAGGATAGGGGTGGTTGCACAGTTGAAGACTTTTGCAATCACATCCATAGGAGCTTACTTAAGGATGTGAAATATGTGCTTGTATGGGGAACGAGTGCTCGGCACTATCCACAGCATTGTGGTCTTGGCCATGGTCTTGAAGACGAGGATGTGGTCCAGATAGTAAAGAAGAAGGTTGGTTATTCTTTCTTTCTTTCTTTCTTATAGCTCATCTCCTCACATCCTTGATAACATTACAAGATACTTAAGGAGTACGTATAATATAAGAGGGGCGTTTTTGACACTATAGATGCTAACACTCCCTGTGGATGTGCAATTTTGGTTGATTCAGGAAAAAGAGGAGGGTGGACGAGGCCGTTTCAAGTCGCACACCAATGCACCTGACCGAATCTCCGACAGGGTGAAGAAAGCTCCTCTCAAGACATGATCCCATCGCCGATCGCTGAGATGTGGAACTTGCCGAGCCGGATGCAAGCCTGGCAATTCCGCACAATCGTATGAGAAATGTCGCTTTTATCCAGATAGTATATGTGTTCTCATACCGTATAAAAAGATGAGGCAGGCTTGTGTTGCCATACAGATATGGTGTTTTTGCCAGGAAACTTTGCAAATGAGTTACGCTACAGATGCTACCTGTTGTTATCCTACTGTGTTCGGAACACATTAATTTATTTATTTATGGTTTCTACAGCTGATTCGCCCCACTGAAGTGCTCTTTTCCACACAATAATTAGTTATTAAGTAAAGGGACCTTAAGTAAATGATGAACAAGGAAAAACCCCGCTCAAGTGCTCATACAGTACGCGTGTCGAGACCCTATTGGCGATGCCAGCGCTTTTGATGTCATCACTACCTAGTTTATGGGAAACACTGTCTATCATACGGCTGATAGAAAGCAAACGCCAGACTAATTGCTTGACGTTGATCCTGCACCATCCCACGGCCAACAACTCACTCAAAAATATAAAAAAAATGACCAAGCCACCCAATTAACGCACCCGTCCATCTATATCCCCAAATCTCGCCTTTCTCGTTCCTCTTTCCTGCCGACGCGGCGACGCCAACAACGACGACCGATCTCCGCCGCCGCGCTGGTTCTCCTCCGCCCCTGCCGAGCTCACGCTCCGTGGCCGGCTTCGGACACACTGCACCGTCGAGCTCGCTATCCTCCTTGCCCCCTCTGACCTCTCTGCCGAAACTATACCCAGGTTAGGATCCCCTGCCCGCACTACTATCCGATTCGTCCTCGGTCCTCCCCTCCCCCTCGATGCTCGAACCTTAGTTAGACCGCCGCGCCCGTGCCTTCCATCACCAGTGCCTCACCTTGCTTTGTGGAGGATAACTAGGCTGCCTGTAGCAGGAGTGGAGGATTTATCTACATTCATCTTTGCATCTTCTTCGGAGTCCCGGTTCGGAAACGAAGCCTCCAGCACCGTCTTCATTGGACCTAGGTTATGATTCACCTTGTCTTGATACATAGATTGATATGTATTTGGGTTTGATTTTCACAATGTACAGCCTATTGGATCACTAAATTAATAATCTGCTTATGGGAATTCCATGCTTACATCACACAAATATGCATTGCCATGTTGGCCGCGATATTATTTTTTGTTCCATTTTCACATTCCCATGCTTCGAACTGACACTAGTTATGTTTCCAGAGAACCATTTTCATGCTTTGTACTCACCTTGCTTCTTAATTGTAATATATGGTTCTGTGGAGTACAAGGTTTGGTTTCATTGGAAAAGAGAAAAAAACATAGGCTGTTGTGTACATAGTAACATAGGTGACACAAAACATGCATACTCATGTTGGTCGCAAAATCAGTTTGTTTCCATTATCAATATTCCAAGCTTCCACTTTGATAATAACAAAATTTTGCTTCAGAACATCCATGCTTCCCAGGTCACATATATGTGCTTCTTATGTATTGATCAATTGCGGCACTATAGCTTCTCCAAACATGTTATTGCCTTCATACAGAGTCATGTTTTTGCTTCAAAGCCATTTGCTGGTAATTTGGTTGCTGTTTTGGTGAACTTATGTATGCAACTGTTTTTTTTTTTTTTGCTGGTGTAGATAATGACCGCTTGTTGTATTCCTGGTGGAGGCTATGTTTGGTGGTACTTAGAAGCTGAAGCCCAGTTCACAAAGGCGTTTGCCAGACATCCTAGGTATCTACAGTAAGGGAGAGTGAAGGCAGCCAAAAAGGAGCTGGGAAAGATGCTGCTTGAACTCGTTAAGGCGCACTCTGAATTGTAATTTCCATTACTTTGGAAGCATATGTAATCAAATGGAAAAGTAGCATTTTTATGTTTATCCGAAACAAATCTATGGGCTATTGGATTCAACTAGGTGTGAATAAATTTTGCATAATTGTAAAGAAGTAGCTTAACATTGGACCGAATGCAATTTTTTGTTAGATAGAAACAAATCTCATTTTGGGTGGAAGCAATTCCTTTATAAGACAGAAACACATCGGAAGCAAATACACTGTATGCAATTTTTTGTGAGATAGAAACAAATCTCATTTTGGGTGGAAGCAAAAAAATTATTCGGCAGAAACACATTGTAAGAAAATACATTGGATGCAATTTTTTGTTAGATATAAACAAATCTTATTTTGGTTGGAAGCAAAAAAATTATTCGACAGAAACACATTGGAAGCAAATATTCTTTTCGGCAGAAACTCAATAGTAATACGACAGAACATAGTTTATTTCCCAAGGAGGAAGCAACGCCTGATGGAAGCACAATTTTATATCCCAAGATCTTAGTTGGAGAACCGAGTAGCGCATGTGCTTCGCTGGAGCAGTTACTACCGAGAAAATTTAGTGCGGGCCTAATAATGAAGGGAAACACTTTCTATCAGCCATCATAAAAGCATTCGTCAGACTAGCCAAGAACCGTAGATGTGTTTTTCATCTCACGTTGAGCTTGCTTCCAAAATCCGTCCGATTGTTTCAAAACCAGGCCGATTATTAAGCCACGTATTAATCCTCATGTGCCCATTTATCACGAATTAATCTCTCCAGCCCCAAACTCAGCCAACCCTATTCCCATCTCGCCCGCTCCCGGAATCATCTCCATCCTCGAGCTCGCCACTGCCCCGCCGTTGCCGATCTCTTCGCCAAGAACCTGCCGTCCGCGCTGCGCCTGTCGGTTTCCCCTTGCCGGTGTGCCGTCTTGTTCGGTGCTCGCGCTCGGCATTATCCACTGCGAGCACGAGCGAGCTCCCAACCCTCTGCCTAGTAATCTCCACCAGGTTCGCCCCATGCCCTCCGGTCCAGCGTGCGGATCATCATCCTGGTTAAGGTTTGAAGCCAACACACGAGGAATATTTGCACGATTCAGCGCCTTCCCCCTGTAGGCAGCAGCATCCCAATCTTGACGGTAATATTAGTTCCCATTACAATTTCAAATTTTTAGGCCCATCTACGATTAGATTTATTCCCAAAGTATCAATTTTTTCCAGTGAAATTGTTGTTCTAGATAACAAAATTGTGCTCCCACAAACTGCCAGCAAGTGTTGATTATTTTGATTCTTCAACAATACATGCTTCCGCTATGCTGAAATTATTTGACGCTGCATGGATATGATGCTTCCAAATCTCCATGCTTCAGATGTGTTTTGTACATGTGCTTCTTCCCGGTGTACAATTTGCTTCATACGCTCCAGAGTTTTGCTCCTTCAATGTGTAAACTTTGCTTCATGTAATTCATACATGTGATTCTACATTGTTCAGTTTGCTTCATTCCGTGCTTCGTACTATTTTGTCGTCCTGTTTGTATTTAGGGGGAGGAGCGGAAGAGGATGCTTTCAGACGGGGGCCATGACATGGTGGTCAATGGGGGCTTGGCGTGAAGCATGATATCGAGCATCTCGATTTCCTGTATTCTTGTCATCAGCTAGGAAACAAACTAGCAAGGTGCACCGTGCACACTCCGTGGGTGCATGTCGGAAGTTCATAGCTCCTCATCGGATCTCTCGGCCCATAGGCATTGACGCCTGCTGATTTGGAGGTCGCCAAGGCTAGGTTGGACGCAGTGGATGGAGCAAAGCGAGAGAGACACAGGGAAGAGACTGCAACGAATGTGCGACAAAGTATGCAGGAGGCGTACATGCTTCCTTACATGGATTCCTGGCTTGCTTCATCAGTATTGTACTGTACATGTAGTACGAGTTGTTGCTTCATACCTTCTATTTTTTTGCATCATGCCTAAAGGTTGTATGTTTCATAGGGTGCGACAGTGCGTAAAAAAACAAATAGTTATCTTGATTCTGGAAAACAAACTCATGTACCGACTAGTGACTACCACTCCAAAATTGAAGCATCCAATAAAGCTTTTTGAAGCAATGTTGGTACAGCCTGGAAGCATCTCGTCCCAAAATTCTTGTCTTAGATTAGTCTAGATACGGATGTATCTAATACTAAAACATGACTCGATACATCCGTATTTAGACAAATCTAAGACAAGAATTTTGGGACGGTGGGAGTAATATGCAGGGGCAAAATGTATTTTAGGTGGAAAATGTTTAGTTGATCTATATGGATGGATCCAAGAGTTCTTTGTAGAAATTTTCGATGCTTTGCAGTATTGGAAGAACGGCTCATACGATGGAAGAAAATTGGTTTGCAGTATTGGAAGAACGGGACATATGACAAAACAAATCCAATCTGCATCGGAAGCACATTAGAAGAAACTTTTAAATTATTTTTATAGATAAATAAGAGAAAAATATGGAACAAAAAAGTTAAGAACAAATGGATCTAAAATTGTATGGTCAGTTGGTCACATGATTTTAGGCTCTAGTTATGGTAGGAAGCACAAATTGTTTTCTTTTCGACAACAAGTAGAAAGCAAACTCAAATCACCTGATTATAGGCTGCTGTTTTGGTAAGAAGCAATCACGTGATTTTAGGCTTTAGTTTTGGTAGAAAGCAAACTCAATAGAGACCGTATTATGTGGAAGCAACCTATCATCAGGTCCACGTTGTAAGGGCATGTATAATGGTTCTATCTTAAGAGTGCCACGTAGGATAAATTATGAGGTGAAGGAGAGAGAAATCATAAGAGAAGGCTTGTCTTCTCTTATTTAAGAGAAGAATCTCTTAGCATAACTAGCAAAAGAGCCCGTGCGTTGCAACGGGATAGAAAAAACATACGTAGATGTTCTTTATTTTTAAAAACATTCTTAACCCAATAAGCACGACTCGAGACCCTGGTAGGTAGATGTTCTTTATTTTAAAATGGCATCACATTTGTGTTTCCGATGGTGGTCACAAACGTATTTGAATATGGTCAGTCCTAAGGCGTCTCTCTCTCACACACACGTACGCGCGCTCGCACGCACACAATCGCTCAGAATAAGATGAGAAAAATGTTATTTTTTCCCGTGAGGTTTTTCAGAGTTGTGCGTGCGTGGTTATCAATGTTTTTTTCCTCTCAATCTGGTTTTAATGTGTGTTTATTTGCAATTTGGATCGCCACCGGTGCGAAAGAAAAATGGACCGTGCACTATAGATTAAGTTTGCACCCAAATTAATAGTTTAGAAATATTTAACAGCTAAAAGTAACAGTTTATTTAGATTCTACACATTTTTCTAATCAAATTTCATATATAATATGTTAAAATCGGAGTTACGGTTTAAAAGATAAGGATATTTTTGTTTTAGATAAACTGCAGATTAATTAACCAAAAGATTAGGGGTTTTTCTGTTAAAACACAAAAAAACGATTCGGCTGACTTAAATATGGATGGCGGGTTGATTACATGAAACCTGAGGGGTTTTTATGCGAAAATGACAAATAACGGTTCGGTATGACTTAAACGTGTAGTGCGGGTTAATTTACAGAAAACAGAGGGGCTTTTCTGCAAAGTGGCATGACGGACGGGCTGAAACCTAACTTTCTTTATTATTAGGTAAAGATTTGTCTCACCATATTTGTAGGAACAACTAATTATCAAAGATAAGGCTAAGAGATGACCCATTGTAGACATCGGTTTTTTGTCATATCTAATTGACATGCAAAACTTAAGATAAGACCATCTTATCAACCATTGTACATGCCCTAAGCACCCATCAAAATCTGCTAGTTAACTCTCTAATCCAACGGCTCTACACTCTAATCCAACAGCTCTAGCCTGGTCTGACGGGATGCTAGGGATCAGTAGTCTGATCCCTAGTGGTTCCCATGAATGAACCAACCCAGCAAATCTCGTGGGTGGTTAACTACCTGATCGGACGACTTACCTGCACCTGACCGGACGGCATTCTACTGGTCTAATAGGCAGCAAACATCCGTAGTCTGATGCGTAGCGCTGCCCTAGTTTATTTACTTCCTTCGTTTTTTTTAGTCTGCATATAAGATTTGATCAAAATCAAGCAATGCAAAGTTTGATCAAATATATATAAAAAGATATTAACATCTACAATACTAAACCTATATGCTATCAAAATTAATACCCTGATGCATATAGTAATATTGATTTCATGTTATGAATGTTGATATTTTATTTTATAAAGTTAGTCAAAGCTTATGATGTTTGATTTTGACCAAATCTTATACTGTATATGCAGATTAAAAAGAAACGGAGGGAGTATTATACGGCCAGCGGGTCCAAATCTCCGACCCGTAAACCTACCGACTGACTGACTGCTCGCCTCTCCTCCCGCTCTCTTGCCGGCGATGATGCCGTCGGCGGCGGCCTCGCCGGGGCGGAAGTCTCCTGCCGCTGTCCTCTTCCTCTGCGTGGTCACCATCTCATTACTCATGTTTATACTCCTTGCCTCATACACCCCCCGCCTCCAGCCCCACGGCCGCAGCCCCCACCGCCGCCTCAAGCTCCACCCCAAGAACTCCGCCGCCGTCGCTTCTTCCTACGGGGCCGGCGCCGTCCACGAATCCGGAGGAAACCGCCACGCGGCGCCCTTCGACCCGGCCATCGCCGAGCTGGAGCGGCGGCTGGAGGACAAGGAGTGGGAGCGCGAGCACTACCGCATCCTCCATGGCGACGCCGAGAAGGACGACCACATGAAGGAGTGGGAGGAGTTCCTCAGGGAGGAAGAGGACTTCATCAACGACGACGATCGCTTCAACGTGTCCGACCGCATCCGCGCGCTTTTCCCCAAGATCGACCTCAGCCCCGAGGATGGCTTCGTCTCCCTCGACGAGCTCATCAGGTGGAACCTCGATCAGGCCAGGGCCGACCAGCTCCATCGCTCCGCCAGGGAGATGGAGCTCTACGACAAGAATGGCAACGGGATCGTCTCCTTCACTGCTTTCCGGGCGCTGCGCCAACAGTCCCATGGTACAACTCTTCCCCGCATTTTCTTTCTTCCTTGCACATGAATGAACTCAGCGAGCTAAAATTAAATAAATCACCATGGAATAAGATAATGCGGAATGAACTTACTAGCTAATGATTTGCAGGGGATGGCAACTCACTCGGGTTCCCGTGGTGGAAAGAGGAGCACTTCAATGCTTCGGACGTCAACGGGGATGGTTTTCTCAATAAAACCGAGTTTCACGAGTACGCACTCATTTCTGTGTACAAAAGATCATGTGGTTCTTGATTGTATCTTAACACTTTCTGTATTTCTTTACTGCAGCTTTCTTAATCCAAGTGATTCGGAGAATCCTAAAATTATCAACCTGCTCTGCAGACAAGAATCAAGGTAAATTCTTCCTTTTCCGCAATCCTGATTTCCTTCTGCAGATTAAAGCAGACGAGTATGCGGGCCTAGGTTTAAACTTGAACCTACTGCAGACACCTAGTACTTGGTACTTAGCTGGTAGTCCTGATTTCCTGCTAGTACCTTAATGCAGATTAAAGCAGCAAAATTTTACAATGCTAATCTTTATAGAGTACATGATTTTACATTGTTCATTGGATGGTCTAACAGTTCAATATCAACGGGCTGCTTGGTTCAGTCACTGATAGGTGAACAGCGGCCTCCCCAAAATTTTCCACCATTGGTCATGCCTCATGAATATCCTGATATCCTCTGCGTGTCTGTCAGACCTGATGCACTTTTTGTCACCCAATTAAGTCATTTGTGAGATAATTGGAAATAGATATCCCTACTGCGTGCCTCTTTAGGTGTCACAACAAAAATCTCTCTTTCTAAATTAAGTGCAAAATAAGCTACGTTGCAGACCTATAAGCATACACCACCTCATCGAATTACAATAGTCACCCTGTGAAGAAGTTAAAACCACATCAAGTTTGAGCAGTTGCAAGTAACATCCCTGAGCGTTTTTTTTCCTCGAATACGCATGAGTGTGCGTACTATATACTCCCTCCGTTCCTTTATGTAAGGAGTATTAAAGAAGAGCATGGGGAATAGAAGACCCCTCCACGTTGGAGCTACATAGTGTTACATAGTCCAACTCCACCCGCCTGCCTAGGCTAACTACTCGCGTCATTGTCCACCTCGATGGCCGCAGTGACTCTATCCAAGTTAGATCTAAAAATGCCTGCCGCCTTCCACGCCCTACACTCTACGGCAATCTGGTTAATTACAAAAGAGCTCGAGGGAGCATCTCCATGAAAAACAACCCTGTTTCTATGCTTCCAAAGTTCCCATAAGACCAACAACAACATGGCTCTTGCATCCTTGCCTCCCACGGCCCTGTCCGTGTTGCTCATGCACCATGCTCCCAAGTTCGACGTAGGGGTCGGTGCCCAATCTGGTCTGTCCCAAGCAGCACAGACGCGCGCCCACACTTCCCTCGCAAAAAACGCATTGAAGTAGGATATGATTTATGCTCTCTTCCTCTTGGTCACAGAACGGGCACGTCTCTTGGTGGTCTAACCCTCGTCTCGCCAACCTGTCAGAAGTCCAGCAGTGGTTTTGCAGTGCAAGCCAAGCAAAGAAACGGCATCTAAGTGGTGCTTTGGACTTCCATGTGAACTTCGCCGTTGGCACTGTTTCCTTTGCCCAAAACTTCGCCTTATATGCTGATCTTGTGGAGTAGGATCCACTTTCCTCCCAAGTCCACCGAATCGTGTCCACCACCTCAGGGTGTAGTTGCACCGTTGCAAGTCTATCCCATAGCCGCAAGTATTCATGGAGCATTTGCGTATTAACCTCCGGCCCGACGTCCAGCGCCCAAGCTCCGTTTGCTATCCCTTGGCTGACCGTGCGATTGTCACGAATTCTTTTCCTCACTGAACCGTATACTGACGGCGCCAATTCCTCCACCCTGAAGCCGTCCAACCAACGATCTTCCCAGAATAAGGTACTTTCACCATTTCCTACCATTGCACGGGTGGCCGCCTGAAACAGTTGCAATGATCTTTTCGGCACTGCTATATCGAACTCCGCCCAGGGCCTAGTCCCTGAGCGTTGTGTTTTGCTAGGTCAAAAGACTAAAGAACCTATTCAATGAGCATACGTATTTTCTTTTTTGTCTGGAATGCTGTGAATTTTGTATCATAAAATGTTTTTCTGGAGGTGAATATTCCTTCCACTAGTTCATTGTCTACCTACATTGTATGAGAGCACTCACAGTTCCTTGTGTTGCCCATATGCCATGTCTAGGCAGAGAGATAAAGATGGTGATGGAAAGTTAAACTTTGAAGAATACTTTCATGGGCTACATGACCATATACATGGTTATGATGACGAGAATGCAGCTATTTCTCATATTGGGAACATTACAATTGCAAAGGAGCGGTTTTCCAAGCTTGACAAAGATAATGACGGGTACATGATTGGAGCTTTGATTTAGGACTTCCAGTGATGAAATTTGTCATATGACCAACTTCTTTTTTATGCATTTGAACTTTTCTTATGTAGGTTCATTTCAGAGAATGAACTAGAACCTGTTCTTGATAAGCTCCATCTGTCAGCACGCTATTATGCCAGACAGCAAGCCACACATGCTATTTCAGAGGTTTGATCGGCACCCCCTGGAGCTTTTTTACTTAATTTTCTCTTATTAATTGAGACCTTAGAATAGCGCGAGGTTCTGTCTATTATGTATATGTTGCGTAAGATAATTGTTGAAGAATTCAAGGCACGTTAGCATGCTGCCGTTATGTCTATGTGCATAATGAAAATGATGCTGAAGGGACTGAAGTTCTTCGAAATGCTAAGTTAGTTTAGGATTTATACTTGCATGGTGAATACTCGCAAGAGGTTTTTGACTAGGGGTGGCCATCAATCTCATTTGGCTAGTAACTGACTGCAGCTATTTGAATTTAATTTTATACTTATACATGGTCAAGCAAAAGGATAATTGTACTCCAGCAGCCTCCTTTTATGAGCACACATGTGAGGGGTCTCTTTTCTCCTCGATTTGATTTGCTTTTTCCCAAAATGTAGGCAGACAAAGATCATGATGGAAGGCTAACACTGGAAGAGATGATTGAAAACCCCTATGCATTTTATGGTAGTGTTTACTTTAGCGATGACGAGGACTACTTCCATGAAGAGTTCCGTTAAGGCATCTGCAGGTAACACCCATCTGTTTCCTAGCCGTGCAGTTCTCCTGCCCGTCACTGCTTTCCTGTGCACCGCAACTAAACTTATTTTTCTTTCCGCAGATCGTAGGTATCCTAACCATGAAAAGTGACAGACAATCTAGCAGGAAGGATTCCGAATGCATCATTACTAATCAAAATGTTGTGTGAATACTCGCAAGAATCAGCGTGTATCTCATCTCTGTGTCCTTACCGTGCCTTGGCATCGCCTGTATCTGGGCAGCACACAGCTTAGAGTTGGCATGGCGTGACACGGGGGGATCAGGTGCTGCTTTGGTTCTCTGAATTGTTTAGTGAAATGAAATGGCATCTTACTGGCCATTCACTCCACATGCCAGGTTAGTTCAGATTAAGCTGAGCTGACACCGTCTCAGTTTTGTAAAACGCACGGAGCCTTGGTGGCGAAGAATGAGAAAATTGACATTCTGCAATGATGAGCAGATGCAAGTTCGACAATACACACTTCTGTTTCGTTCTGTGAAATGAATCTGATCAGCTGTTTGCTCTCCTGTCTCCGTAGTTGAGTAGGGATCCGTCTTGCCTATGTTAAAGGAAAAAGTATGATACTTCTTGCTGTGTCTATTAATGAAAAATAAATACAGTATGCATTTAATATTTTTCTCTATGATATAGGAGAGGTGAAGGATGTTTGGGCACTTCCTGAGATGGCCATGAATTGTTTCCTGCTGTGCCCAGCCCCGCCTTACAAAATGGGGATACATGTTTCCTAATTGACCTAGAGCCCCGAGCCGATCGGTTGAGTGTTCACTTGCACGCCAAGACGAAGAATGTAAGGTCTGGATTGTGAGGATTCGAGAGATCAGAGTATTCTCGTCGAGGATTACTGGAATTTCATGGAAATATCGGATACAGAGTTGGATCGCAAGGGCAGAGGCCCTGCCTTCCGTACGAACTAGGGTTCTTAGCTACCTACACATAATTCTGGAGTTACAGACTTGCCCGATCTTGCCTCGGAGCACAGCTTATATCACTTGTCCAGCTCACCGCGGTAAACAACAGTATTTAACGGACACTTAACAGTGCTTGGTTTAAACAGAGAGGTAAACGGCGAGGTTGCATCCGAGCCGTTGATCTTGCCTGAAACGATATCTTCTCATCTGTGCCGTTGAATAACTGAACTTGCCTTGTCTCCTTCTTCTTCTTCTTCAGTATCCGCGTGGATCAGGTCCTGACAATGCCGCCGCCATGACGATCGCCTTGTCCTCAAGGCGAAAAAGCTTATGCCCTGGAAATGTTTTGTTGAGAAATGTCGCGTCTTCCCATGTGGCATCATCTGGCGCAAGACTTTCCCATTGCACTAGGCATTGTCCCACTGGTGTCTTGTTCCTCTGAATGACTCTGCGGTCCAGAACTGCTACTGGAATGGTCTTGACATATCCATCTGGGGTGACAAGAGGGACGTGAGGAAGTGGAACTGCTCGATGACCAATGTGCTTTTTGAGCTGACTGATGTGAAACACTGGATGAATATTTGTTCCTTCCGGTAGCTGTAATTTGTAGGCCACTGCACCTATTTTTTTCCAGAATCTTATAAGGTTCATAGAACTTTGATCTAAGTTTGAGTGAGCCTCGGAGACCAAATGCATTTTGTCTGTACGGCTGAATCTTCAGAAACACTAGATCTCCAACTTCATAATGTCTGTCTGTGCGTTTCTGGTCTGTAAAATGTTTGATCCTGCCTTGTGCATGTTCCAGATTTGCCTTCAGTTTTTGTACCATATCTTCTCTCTGAGATACAGTCAGAGTTGCTTCTGGAGACAGGGGTTGTCCTGCGGCAAATTCTCCAATTTGTGGTGGTTTGTAACCATATAGTGCTTGGAATGGACAATGGCGCCGCCCCTGATCTCCTGCCCCAGCTTCAAGCAGAAGGTGCAGATGTATGTATCGACCACTGAGAAGCACGACGGGTGGATCTTCTACAGATGCCGCACCCATGGGGTTAGTTCTTCATTTCATTTTTGTATTCGTTGTGTTTGATTTCGATGGAAAGATGCTAGTTTTTGACCTCTGCTATCCCAATTTTTGGATAGGTTTCTTGTGATTTCTGGCGTTGGGAGTTGGAGTATGTTGAGTACCTTGTTGACAAACATTACCTCGTCGGAGATGCCGCCGTGGATGCTATTGGTGAGGCAGAGGAACAAAGGGAGCATCTGATTGCTGCACAAAAACTGGTGCAGATGAATGCACCCATCAGCAGGTCCAACCAGGTTGCAAAGAAGGAAGCAAGTTGTGGAATGAGCAAGCAGCAAGCAATTGCACTGATGATGTTAGGCAGGGAGGTGGTGAAGCTCATGAAGATGTTATTTGTTGCTGTGGTGGTGCTAGGTGCTGCTGCTGTTGGGTTGATGCTCAAGAAGTGAAGAATTGAAGTGGTGAAGATGTTTCTCTTGGGGATGTTGCTGCATTGCTGCTGTGTTCAAGATGGTACTTTTGGGTTCTTACTGTTGCAATGGTGTAGTAGTGGTAGGTTAGTAGATGATCTCTTAGTAGATTATCTGCTGTAGTAGTGGTAGGTTAATTTGTGTTCAGGTCATGTAATGGTGTGTAAGCCCAAGTGGGTATCCTATGTTGAACCTGTCAATCTATCTATCTATCCTATGCTATGTCATGTGATGGTATTTTGCACTTCAGCTTTTATCATTCTATCCTAGCTATATTGATGTCGGAGTTTTCAGTAAAAGTGATGCAATGATGTATGATATCAACCTATCTGCACTTAACAGTTGAATTGACTAGGAAACTGAGAATAAGTAATGGGCATCATGGATAAACATATTAGGATCAGGCAAGGTATCATATTACCATCCATCATCCATAGATAAGCAAAAGAGAATACAGTCTTGCAGCACTTTCTTACAATCTTCCATCATCCATACAGAACCAACATAGATTGCAGTACATAGCCTAAACAAAAGCAAGTTGGCACCATTCATGATCATATGAACAACACAGACAATATGATCATGAAGGTACCAAACACTTCATCTTTGGCAACCTACCTAAAGATATCAAACATTGATGATTTCACAGCCTTTCTTGGACATTCAGCTTCATTCTGGCTAGATTTTCTTTTCCCAGCCAACCTTTCCTCCCGTGCTCTCTATGCAATTGCCATCATTCTCTCCTGTGCAGTAGCAAGCTTCTTATATGCTTCTCTTTTAGCAGCAGCTAGTCTCTTTTCCTCTTCCTTTTGCGCAGCAGCAAGTCTCTTCTCCTCTTCTTTTTGTGCAGCAGCAAGTCTCTTATCCTCTTCTTTTTGTGCAGCAACAAGTCTCTTCTCTTCTGCCTTCTGTGCAGGAGCAACTTTTTTTTGCTCTTCTCTCTTTGCAGCAGTTGCTTCCCTCTCTGCCCTCTTTTCTGCCTCCTTCTTCTCAGCAGCAGCTTTCCTCTCTGCTTCTTGCTTGGCTTTCCTCTCAGCAGCTATTGTTTTCTTTGCGTCTTCAATTATTTTTCTTGTCTCAGCTTGAACCTTCTTGTTTAATTCTGCTTCTTCTTTCTTCTTGGCAGTTCTCTCCAATGTAGCCAATCTTCTTCTCTCTGCAAGCTCAGCTTTCCTCTGTGCAACCTCATGTTTCCTTCTTGCTATCTCTTCAGCTCTCTTCAATTCCTCTTCTCTTCTAGATGCAAGTATTGCCTTCTTCCTCTCCTCTACTTCCCTATCTTTCTGATTCTTCATAGGCTCCAATTTCTGTGCCAACTCACCTGGCCTTATGGTGCTTGAACTAGCTTGGCTCCCTTGGCTTCCATTAGTCTGGTTGAGCAGCACCTGGGCAGCAGTAAGGAAAGCAGAACTAGGTACTGGCCTTTGTTCCACAACCCTTGCTGTTCGCATCTATAAAGAATGTACATTTGATGAGAACAATAGCATATTCATCTAGAAAGAATGTACATATGGATGAGATGAGTAGTACCTGGGAAATCATGTTGTCAACCATGAGATCAACATATGGAGGAGCCACATTTTGAGGAGTCACATTGGCACCAACAACACCTTCATTTGGAGGAGGCACATTGATAGCAGCAACACCTTTATTTGGAGGAGGCACATTGACACCAGCAGTACCTTCATTTGAAGATGGTTGATCATTTGGAGGAGCCACATTAGGTGGTGGCAGTCCAGCCTTCAAGGTCTTGCACCCCTTCTTGTTGTGATCTGCCTCACCACAATAAGAACAATGCATAATGACACCATGCCTTGTGATTTTCTTCCCTCCCCTTCTATGATCAACCTCTCCAGGTGCTTGTCTCCTTGTAGTACATGGCCTTCCAACATGCTTCTGGTACAATGGTGGCATTATTGGAGGCCCATGTAAGCCTTCCCATTCCGTCCTGTCTCTACAAGGATAGATAATATTGCCATATGCTTTCTTGAACATATGTTTTGAGTAGCACTGATCAACCATCTTCAAAGGATCAACTCTATCATTCCTGTAGCAGGCTACCACATGAGAGCATGGAATGCCTGCTTTCTGCATTCTTCTACAGGTGCAGGTTTTCTTGTGCATGTCCACTATGTAATCCATGCCTCTATCACCTACTAGGAATAAGCCATCTCCTGATCCCTCCACATAGCATGTGTTTGCAAATTCTGTTACCTTCTCAACCTTCTTCCTGATCTTTGGACATACATCTCCTTGCCATTTATCCGACTCCAGCTGTTTGTTGTAATGCCTTGTCATAAGTTGCCTATAAATCCTGTCAACCATGGTAAGTATTGGTAGCTCCCTTGCTTCCGGGATGTACCTGCATTTAACAGCAAACCATGGTAAGTATTGGTAATTCATGAGATTTTACTACATTGAAAAGCCTTAACATTTTGGCAAACTTCAGATGTACCTGTTGAAAACTTCACAAATGTTGTTAAGCAAAATATCACATTTTGGCAAGTCACTTTGAAAAGCCTTAACCCAAGTTTCTGGTTCTAGCTCATACAGCCATTTGCATGCCTCAACATTAAGAACCTTCATATCCTCCATGCCCTGTTCATACAACTGCACTGTATTGCTCCTAGCTATCTTCCAGAGTTGATTCTTCAAGATGTCACCTTTGAAATGTTGTTAATTTTTTTGCCACATGTGCCTAACACAATATCTGTTCTGACTCAGGGAACAGTTCTTCAACTGCATTGATGAGCCCCTACAATTGCAAAGCAACATAACCATTCAGAAGCTATTCACAACCATTCACATAGTAATGATACAGAAACTTTGAAAAAGAAAGATGGTACTTACCTTTTGTTTGTCTGACATGATAGTCCAAGGTTCAGTGTTTATGATGCCTAGGTCCCTTTTAGGTGTGTCAAGAAACCATGACCAGTTAGGGGTGTCCTCAACTTCAACCACAACAATGGCAATTGGAAATATGCAGTTATTCGGATCTACCCCAACAGCTGCAAGCAGTTGTCCTCTGTATCTAGTTTTAATGTGGCAACCATCTAGGAAGATGACTGGTCTACAACCTTGCAGAAATCCTCTCTTGCAAGCATCTAGACACATGTACAACTTGCTGAACCTTGCATTTTCATCTAGTGAAACATAAAAGGATGAGCCAGGGTTGCTTCTCCTAACCTCATTAGCATAATTCCATAGCAGCTTGTACTGCCCTTCCTCATCACCATAAATAATTTTCATAGCCATTCTCCTTGTCCTCTGAAGTTTCATCCTACTGGGTGTCATATGCCATTCTTTTCGAACAACCCTTGAGAAATTCATCAAGTTCATATCTTGATCAGCCCTAAAGCTCTCTAGGTATTTCATTGCTAGGAATCTTGATGTGAAAGCCCTAATCTTCCACTTCTTGCTGCATGTGTGCTCATGCACATACCTCTTCACCATGAAAGCCTTAGTTTTGCTATCATATGATGCCCACAAGTACCATGTGCAGTCTTCATCACATTTTGCTTTCACTCTTTTCCTATCATTCACAGGAAGCTTGATATCAACTCTGTTCTGGCAGGAGTACTCTTTAATTGCTTTCCTTAGAAGCTCCACACTCTCAAAAACCTGCCCTACATGGAATTTTGGCCTATGAAGATCCTCTGGTCTGAAAGTTTTGAACTTTAAATGCAGTTCCTCATCATCAGAATCAGGTGCCCACAAATCTTCACCTTCAGACAAGTCTTCATCTGAATTGTACTGCTGCTTGCTTTGGTCTTCATCTGTAGGTTTCCCATGCTTTACTTCCTCCTTTGAATTGTTATTATGCTTCTGTTCTGGTTCATCCTCATCAACATTATCTGCAAACAAGTCATCATCATCATTGCCTATCTCATTGTCACTGTCCACAAGTACACCTGGGCCATAGTCCTCATCATCTGTATCACTTGCATCATCCTCTGCTTCCATATCATGACTGCTTTTGGTCCTTCTACTTGATGAGCTTCCTCCAACATCCTCATCTGCATCTGCTTCTGCATCTTTCTCTGCTTCCACTTCAGGGTATACAACCTGGAGATGAGTAGGTGCTTCCTCTGTTTCTGCCTCTGGTTCTGCCTCTGCTTCCTCTGTTTCTGCAGTCATGCAGCTTCCCACTCTCTTTGCAGGACTAAATACTGGGGGCAAAGTGGCTCTAGGATAGTTGACAACATCATCCTCACTTAGGTTTGCTTTTAAGCTCTCATCATGATCAAGATATATACTAAAGGAGTGGTGCCCAATATCAATAAACATCAACATTCTATCTGTCTGCTCATCATCCCTAAGCTCTCTGAGACCATTATTACTGAGTGTAAGGATGGGGACACAATAGTATACCTTCAACCTCCCTGCCATCTCATAACCAATCTCCTCAACAAGGTGTTCAATCATAATTGGTGACCAAGTGACCTTCTCTAGATTATCATACCAAATGGACCATTAACATAAGCACGATTCCTTCCATGCCCAACAAAAAATCCACCATGGTTGATTTGCACAGAGAAGTTGGTGCTTCGAGGGCCTGATACACAGAAACATCATGCATCAGAATTGACTATAACATCATTTCATTTGAGCATCTAAAACCCTAACTCCCAAAGACCATCAAATCCAACACCGAAACCCTAGTACAATCCATCGAAACTACCAGCTGCATACCATCTATAATGACATTGCGGGCCAAAAAGGAGTGTCTTTGAACATCAAAATGCAAAAAAAGTCGGATTTACGCAAGATGAAACTTACTGTACACGGGGGGAGGCGCCCCTTCTGCGCGGCGAACAGGGGCCATCGCCACCACCTACCGCCGGTGGAATTGACGCGGCGGCGGCGCCTCTCCAGCCACGGAAGAAATCAGCACCCGGCGATGCCTGTAGGCGGATGATCGCCGGGGCGGCGGCGCCTATGCAGCGCCTTCCCTATCTCCAATCGAAGACGAAGAGGCGTCGTCAGAGTAGGGATGATTGGGGGTGATTCAGACATGCCCGAGGTTTTTTTTTCGCTTATTATGCACAGCGGCGGGTGCGCGGTTCGCCACCTGTCCGCAACGACTAGTCAACAGGTGGTCAAACGAGCGGCTACTGACCGCATACGACCAACAGTGACCGTACATTCACGCCACATCATATACAGTGACCGTAACAGCCGTATTCCTAAGTTCAGTGACCGTATCGGGCTTCCATCGCAACTACAATGACCGTGAGTGTATTTATCTCCTCTGCCAATGGTAGCCACTTCATCCATTTCTTTGGTTCTTGAAAAACCATGCCTCTCAAGTAAGCTTCCAAACATTGATTTACCCTTTCTGACAACCCATCTGTTTGAGGATGTGAAGCAGTACTGAATCTGATTTGAACTCCAAAGGCTTTAAATAATTCTTGATATAGAGCACTTGTGAAAATTGGATCTCTGTCAGACACAATACACACTGGCATGCCATGGAGCTTGATTACATTATCCATCAGTGTGTCAAACACTGTCTGAACTGAATATGGATGAGCTAGGGGCAAAAAATGTGCATACTTAGTCAGTCTGTCTACCACCACAAGAATAACCTCCTTCCCTTGTGAGTTAGGCAGTGCTGTGATGAAATCCGTAGTGATGTGAGCCCAGGCCATATCAGGTACAGGGAGAGGTTGCAGTAGGCCAGTAGGATATATGTGCTCCACCTTATTGAGCTGACAGACTGGACACTGGCTGACAAAAGTTTCAATGTCCTTTTTCATGTTAGGCTAGTAGAACACTTTTTTGATCCTGAAATAAGTAGCTTTAATTCCAGAATGGCCTCCTATTGCAGAAGAATGAAAAGTGTGCAATAGCTGTTGTCTGAAATCAGATGTAGCTCCCACATATATTCTGTTTTTGTATTTCAACAAGCCTTGATGTGGGGTAAACTTTGGGGTTTCCTCATTGTCTGCAGCAACCTTCTTTAAAAGTTTATCAGTATCCTGATCTCCTTGATAACTCTTCATGACATCTTCAGTCCATGTTGGCATTACTACAGTCACATTATTGCACTGAATGTGTTGTACAGTGTCCCTTCTCGACAGTGCATCTGCTACTGTATTTTCTCTCCCCTTTTTGTACTCAATTGTGTAGTCATATTCCAGGAGCTTGAGAAGCAATTTGTGCTGTATTCCTTCACTTAATCTTTGAGTGGTCATATACTTCAAAGATTGTTGGTCTGTTTTTATGATCAACTTATTTCCCCACACATAGTGTCTCCACTTCTTGAGGGCTTCCAAAATGGCCATTGCTTCTTTTTCATATATGGATTGAGCAGCTGATTTTGGGCCTAAGCTTTTGTTGAGGAAGGCTATAGGTCTACCTTGCTGCATAAGCACAACTCCAATTCCTTTTGCTCATGCATCAACTTCTATGGTGAAAGGTAGAGCAAAGTTTGGGAGAGTTAAGACAGGACAGCTGGTCATTGTGGTTTTCAGAGTTTGAAATGCTTTGCTTTGGTCAGGTCCCCACTGAAAGGCATCTTTCTTTAACATATCATGAAGAGGTCTGCAGATTTGTCCATATTGCTTCACAAATCTTCTATAATATCCAGTCAATCCCAGAAATCCTCTTAGTTGCTTTACATTTTCAGGTATAGGCCAGTCTCTGACTGCCTTGATCTTGCCGGGATCAGTAGCCACACCCTTTTCAGATATAATGTGTCCCAAGTAAGAAACCTGACCAGTTGCAAAAATGCACTTGGACAGTTTCACATACAGTTCATGTTTTTGCAAGGTAGCAAAAGTTCTTTCTAGATGTGTGTAGTGTTGTTCCAAAGATTTGCTGAACACTAACATATCATCGAAGAAAACCAGAATAAATTTTTCCTTTTCTGGTTCATTTACTTCACACACATTGTTCATCATTCCTTGGAAGGTACCTGGACCACATGCTAATCCAAAGGGCACCACTTTATATTCATAGTGACCCATGTGTGTCCTGAAAGCTGTTTTGGGAATGTCCACTGGGGCCATTCTAATTTGATGATAATCAGACCTCAGATCTAGCTTGGAAAATATTTTTGCTCCATTTAGCTCATCCAGCAGGTCTTCAATTATTGGCATGGGAAATTTGTTCTTCATAGTTATTGCATTCAGTTCTCTGTAATCCACACATAGTCTCCACCCTCCATCTTTCTTTCTGACCATAATTGCAGGTGATGAAAAAGGACTGAAACTTTCCTGTATTTCTCCTTTTTTAATTAACTGTTTGATGATTTCTTCCATAGCAGCTTTTTGATAATGGGGTACTCTATAAGGCCTTAAGTTAGGAGGGTTGGCTCCCTCTTGTAACACAATTTTGTGGTCACATGCCCTTTTTGGAGGTAGCTTCTCAGATTCTTGAAATATTGCTGCATATTTCTGAAAGAGTGGCTGTCAAGTGGCTGGAGGATCTGACTATTCTTTATTGTTGTCAGCCTCCATTTCTTGAATCTGTAATATATAACCCATCGCTCCTTTTGATAGAAGTTTCTCCATTTTAGCTGCAGATAAGATGCATTTCTTGTTGGGAATCGTATGACCAAGTAGAGTAACCGGCTGTCCATTCTTTGTCACAATCAGAATTCTTTCCACTAGATCCAGACAGATAGGGCTATATTGATATATCCAGTCAGCTCCTAAAATGATATCATAAGCATGTAAGTCTAACACTTTGAAACTGCTACAGAAAGTATTTCCTTGGATTTTAAAATCTATAGGGGCAACTTTGGATGTGGATATTAGTTTTCCTCCCCCAGCCACTGTCACTTTCCTTGGTTGCATTGGTTGCCGAGTGCAATTGCTCTTTATAACAAAATCAGTGCTAATAAAAGAATCTGATGCTCCACTGTCAAACAGTGCTGTAGCTTTCTTGCCTGCAATTTCTAATATTAGAGAAAACATATTTGCTCCTGGAGTGCCATTCACTGCATGAACTGAAATATGCATGGCTTGTGTAGGTTTTTCTACAGTGTTCTCATTGCTTTTCTCTTTATCAGGAGTGTTAGGAGCTGTATGGTATGTCTGTTCCTGCCCCATGAACTCTTCTGTATTATCACTGTCTTCTTCCTCATCTACTTCTTGTAGAATATGAATTGTTTTACCAATCTTGCATTTGTGCTGTCTTGACCATGGTTCTCTGCAATACCAACAGGCCCTAGCATCTTTAGGAAAAGGGACATTGTATTTCTCTTGAGGCGGGACTTGTACTTGGAGTGGTGTTGTAGCATTCCTGTATGCAGGTTGGTAACTCCTAGCTTTGTAAGTAGGAGTGTTCTGTACTTTTCTGGCAGCTGCATCCTTCTCATACACTTTTGCATACCAATATGCTTCAATTATTCCAATGGGTTTTTGTCCACAAACTTCATGTTTAATGTCACTTCTTAGACCTCCAATGAAACAGCTCAGCAATTTTTTTTCTTGAAGACAAGGATGGTCCCTTTTTACCAGAGCTACACACTGTTCAAAGTTGTCAATGTATTGTGCTACTGTGTTAGTTTGCTGAATATTCTTCAGTAATTCCACTGCTTCATGTACACTTGCTTCAGAGAATCTGTCAGCTATCATTTGACAAAACTGTTGCCAAGTCACCATTTGCCAAGGTACACAAATGTTTTTCAGCAAGTTAGAAGCTCTGCCTTGTAAGTGACCAGTAGCTAAGTTCACCCATTGTTCATATGGAGTTCCTGACATATCAAAGAATTTTTCAAATGCTATGAGCCATCCAATAGGATCATCTCCATTAAAGAGGGGAATTTCCAGCCTAGGTCCTTTTAGTACTGCCTCTGCAAAATATGATGGACCTCCTAATTGAGTGGAATATTGATTTCTCTGGATATCATATAAACTTCCTACTGCTTGATACACAGGAGCTATTCCTTGCGCTGTTGTTGTGGTGTTGATGTACTGGCCAGTGATGGGATTATAAGTGCGAGGAGGAGAGAACAGTGGAGCACTTACAAGAGCAAAGTACCCACTGTTTCCTAAGAATCCCAGAGTATGAGCCTGTACTGTTGCACTGGCATTTGTGGGAGCTACTCTGAACTGGCCCAGAACTGGTGCATCTTGCTGTGTATTAGTACACACTCTTGTACTTTCAGCAACTAGTTGGGGAATTGGCAATCCAGTTGATACTCCTGCTATGTTTGTGACTGGTAATTTTTCTTGTCCTTTGAACTCTTGTTCTAAATTTCTTTTCACCGGGTTTGCTTCACTAGGCCTGTTCTTTTGCTTTGTGTTTGGGATCTGTCCACTAGCATTTGTCTGACTTTCCTTCATTTTTTGATATGACACAACTATTTCTGTTTTCTGACTGGATATGTTCATTTTCTCCAAGATTAACTGCAATGTTTACTGAATTCCCTCATTCATCTCCGACAGTTTTGCCTCAACTTTCGGCATAGTTACCATCTCTGATATGAGTTTTGTCACCTCCTGTTTGAGCTCTTGTAAACCTTCCACTTCTGCCCTCAGATCTGCTACTTCTTTCTCCACTCGATCCACTGTGATCTGGACCTTAGCTCTTGTGTCTGCCATCTGCGACTGAGATCGATCCCGCTAGCTCGTTCCACGGAATTCTTCTCTAGCGCACGGATCCCGTCAGATCCCGGGATTTTACCACCGAGAGAGCAACTCTCAGCACCCGGATCGAACTCGGAGATCTGCGCCCGAATGTCACCGTCGCCCTGTCGCCGCCACCTGACACCGCCGCCGCGAACTAGGAGGGACGGGAGGGATTTTACGAGATACCCCTGTTGGAAATATGCCCTAGAGGCAATAATAAAATGGTTATTATTATATTTCCTTGTTCATGATAATTGTCTGTTATTCATGCTTGAATTGTATTATCCGGAAACAGTGATACATGTGTGAATGCATAGACCACAACTTGTCCCTAGTAACCTCTAGTTACTAGCTCGTTGATCAACAGATGGTTACGGTTTCCTGACCATGGACATTGGATGTCATTGATAACGGGATCACATCATTAGGAGAATGATGTGATGGACAAGACCCAATCCTAAGCCTAGCACAAGATCGTGTAGTTCGTATGCTAAAGCTTTTCCAATGTCAAGTATCCTTTCCTTAGACCATGAGGTTGTGCAACTCCCGGATACCGTAGGAATACTTTGGGTGTGCCAAACGTCACAACGTAACTGGGTGGCTATAATGGTACACTACGGGTATCTCCGAAAGTGTCTGTTGGGTTGGCACGAACCGAGACTGGGATTTGTCACTCCGTATGACGGAGAGGTATCTCTGGGCCCACTCGGTAAGACATCATCATAATGAGCTCAATGTGACAAAGGGGTTGGTCACGGGATGATGTATTATGGAACGAGTAAAGAGACTTTCCATGACGAGATTGAACAAGGTATCGGTATACCGATGATCAAATCTCGGGCAAGTACTATACCGATAGACAAAGGGAATTGCGTACGGGATTGATTGAATCCTTGACATCGTGGTTCATTCAATGAGATCGTCGAGGAGCATGTGGGAGCCAACATGGGTATCCAGATCACGCTGTTGGTTATTGACCGGAGAGTCATCTCGGTCATGTCTACGTGTCTCCCGAACCCGTAGGGTCTACACACTTAAGGTTCAGTGATGCTATGGTTGTAGAGATATAAGTATGCGAAAACCCAAAAGTTGTTCGGAGTCCCGGATGAGATCCTGGACGTCACGAGGAGTTCCGGAATGGTCCGGAGGTGAAGAATTGTATATAGGAAGTCCAGTTTCGGCCACCGGGAGAGTTTCGGGGGTCACCGGTATTGAACCGGGACCACCGGAAGGGCCCCGGGGGTCCATCGGGTGGGGCCACCTATCCCGGAGGGCCCCATGGGCTGAAAGGCCCATAGTGGGCTGGTGCGCCCCCCTTGGGCCTCCCCATGCGCCTAGGGTTGGAAACCCTAGGGGTGGGGGGCGCCCCACCTGCTTGAGGGGCAATTCACCCCCCTTTGGCCGCCCCCTAGGAGATTGGATCTCCTAGGGCCGGCGCCCCCAGGGGTGTCAGGCCCAAGATGCGATTCTATCCCGATCACGTGACACTTACGTGATTGGGGCACAACCGCATTTCGGGCGCTTAGCAAGATGGATATCATTACATCATACCATTACATACATACATGGGGGATACAACAATACATACAAGTCACAAGAATACAACAACATCAATACAAGACATCCGTCTACGGATGCAAACATGAAAAGCACAACGACATCCATCTGCTATCCCAGGCTGCCGACCCGGAACCTAACCCAAGACTGAAGAAGCAGAAGAAGGAAAGAACTCCAACACAATGATCATCGCTCTCACGTCAAGACATCGGAAATCTGCACCTGCAACTGTTGTTGTAGTATCTGTGAGCCACGAGGACTCAGCAATCCCATAACCATGGGTAACAAGACTATCAAAGCTTAATGGGTAGGAAGAGGTAAAGTGGTGAGGTTACAACAGCGACTAAGCAATATATGGTGGCTAACTTACGAGTACAAGAATAAGATGAGCATCTACGCAAGCGGTCGCAACTAGTAATGATCGCTAAAGATCCTGAACTACCTATGAGTCAAACATAACCCCACCGTGTTCTCTTCTCAAAGTGAAAAGAGACAGTCACGGTTACTCACACAGTTGTGTGTTTTACTTCGGATCCTCTGTCAAGTTTTCTACAACCGGACATTAACAAATTCCAATCTGCCACATAACCGCGGGCACGGCTTTCGAAAGATCATAACCCTGCAGGGGTGTCCCAACTTAGCCCATCACAAACTCTCACGATCAGCAGAAGTAATAATAATATTATCACCCCTTATCTTAGGGACAATCCGATCAGGCTCGGTATCCCGGTGCACAAGACATTTTGACAATGGTAAAACAAGTCCAGCAAGACCTCCCGGCGTGCCGACACCCTGATAGTAGCCGCGCGTATCTCGTCTCAGGCCACGACCGGATGGGACAACCTACGGGAGCCATATACCTCGAGTTTCCCCATGGCGGCCCCGCAGTCTGCCCGTTTGGGACCAACACCATCAGCACTGGCCCCCTTGCTATGTAGAAAAGAATCTCGAGGGCGCGACCCCCTATGCAAATTTAATTATTTAATTAAGTTGTTATTATGAGGCAGATTAAAACCAATGTTGGGCCTTGCCGGAGGAGTTTTATTCAAAGACGAAGTGTCAAGGGGTCCCATATACCCAACCGTGTAAGGAATGCAAAATCAAGGAACATAATGCCGGTTTATCGGCGCCTAAGGCGGCATGAGTGGAACAAAACACCGAGCAAAAGGCCAAGCCTTCCACCCATGCCCAGTATATAGGTGTGTTAATATATATAAGATATATTGTGATATTCCCAAAACATCAAGTTCCAACATGGAACGATCTTCATCTTCACCTGCAACTAACAACGCTATAAGAGGGGCTGAGCAAGCGGGTAACATAGCCAAACAACAGTTTGCTAGGAAGGTGTCAAGGTTAGAGGTTTCATTGCAACAAGGAGAGGGGCTGACAATAATGATGGGTAGCGCGACAAGTAACGATAGCATCGAGACAACTAAGCATGTCATTGATAGTAAAGGTATCCAAGGGTATGGTCATCTTGCCTGAGATCCCGCAAGGAAGAAGAACGGTTCCATGAAGTAGATAAAGAAGAAGCCTCGAAGACGAACCACATGTAGACAAACGAATCCTCACGATCGCAACGGAACAAGCACTAACGAGAAGAAGCAAGCAATACGGTAAACACACAACACAAGAACTTGACAATATGCTCAACCAAGTAGGATGCAAGACAAGTCTATATATGATGCAATACATGGCAAGGGATGAAGCACACAAGAACAACATCACCCAACAAGTTTAAATGAGGCCGGAATCAACATATAACAAATCCGGTAAGCCCTCATATGCATAATTTGAAATTAGTCCAGATCTGAACAAACCATAAGTTAAAGTTGTTAAACAACAAGTTAACATGCACCATGATGATCTACACGAAATTCTAGTCAAGTTTCATATAAAGTTCATTTAATTCGGAGCTACGGCCTAGAAGATATGAGCAAAACAAGTCAAACAAGGCAACGGTGCAAGATACACACAAACATCAAGCAAATTCACTCCAAACATGAAAACAATATTATATTATGATTCTACATGCAAAATCACACAAGTTTCATATAACACACACTCAAAACGGAGCAACGGTCTAAAAGATACACACGAAACAAGATATAACAACAAGCTGAAGTTAACAGCCACATAGCAACTTCCGAGCAAGGTAAATATAAGCTACAACACCCAAACATCATAACAAGAAGCATGGACATGAATTAGACATGTTTCTTAACAAGTATGAACTTAGAACACACCCAAAAGCTTGCTGGAACACATTTAAACAAGCATGGCAAGTTGCAATAAAACTATCCAGACTTAGCCAAAATCTGGGAAGGCAAAAACATCATCACGGTGCTGCCTTCGGAGGCACAAAACAACAAGCATATCAACTCTAATAAGAACATAAAGAGCATGGACATGTAGTAGACATATCCTACAGCAATCAACTCCATTGGAGCAACTCCATAGGAGGCATGGATCAATAGCAACAAGCTCCACCAAATTGAACATGCTGATAACATCCTGACAGCTATAATTTATAGCAACTTGAGAGCAAGAAATAAATAAGCTACAACAAGCCATATGAGCAAGTAAGGGCATGAATGGATAGACAATAACATGGACAACAAGACATGATCATTGGCCACTCCAAAACAAGCATGGATTTGACTAGGGCATCAAGCAAACATAACATGAGGTTATAACAGATTCCAGACTTAGCAATTTTTTTCACTAAGTATAAAACAGTAATAACAACATGGCATGTTTACAAGCATGTTTAAGTCAACACAAGGCATATCATGGAAAGTTAATTGCACCACATCAAATACCATATGATTGTGCTTCTAAAACATCTAGACATGTGGCATGAAGACAAACACATCAATAACAATGGCCAAGTGAAATCAGCATCTCATAACAAGTTCCATAACTTAACAACCACATGCACTTTTTCAACAGAGGTTAACATGGCAATATGAGACCTAACATGAATGCTACAGCAACCATCATGTAGTACACTTCACAATGAACATTTTGACATATCATATGCTCCATTTGGATAAACATGCACCAAGTTATCATATCTCAAACATGGCATAAAATTAACAAGTAACAGCAGTTTATAACAAGTAGCACTCTTGCAACAGAGATTAGAGCATCAAGATGAAGTCAAACAAGCATGGCACAATGGAACAAAGTGTAGAGCATATCACCACGGTCATTTTGACATATTATACACTCAATTTGGACTTACACACGAATAGATACATGCATGCAAAGTATGCAACATTTTACAACAGAAAAAGACTTAGAAGAAAAAGACCTACGGGGAAATGGACATTGTCCGAAGTGTAGTGGACGTGTCCGTCGGTGGGGGCGGCGGACCCACATGTCAGCCACACAGATGAGGCAGTGGGCGGACATGTCCGGGCCCGACCGGACATGTCCGGCCTGGCGAAGGGAGTCCGGCGGCTGGACAACTCTCCGGCGAGGAAGACGCCGGCTAGGGTGCAGGAGGCCGTCCGAGCGTCGGGCGACGACTGGAAGGGGTGGGTCTGGCCAGCGGCTCGCCGGATCCGGCCGGATGAGGGCCGGCGGCGAGGATCTAGCGGCGCGACCGGCAGAGCTGCGGCGACGGGGGAACCAAAGGCAGTGGGGTCGACGCGGGGTGCACGGAGGCGGTCCTTGAGGCGGGCGGTGGCGATGACGCCGGAGGCAGGCGACGGCGAAGAACTGCGCCGGCGACGGGGAGGTAGAGCACGGCGGCGGTAGCTCGGCGGCGACCGGCGGTGAGGAACGGTGGGGACGAGGGAGCGACACGGGGTCACGGGTGCTCGGGCGCTGAGGCGGGGCTCGGCCCGGTTCGGCCCATGGGCGGGCCCGGCGGGCCGCGGCGGCTGGGAGCCAGGGGGAAAACGTGCAGGCGCCACGTGGCTCGCTGCCGTTGGCTGTGGCTGGCTGGAGCGGCGGTTGGCGGCGGCGCGGCTGATGGGGGTGCGACAAGTGGCGGTGGGGAAACAGTTTCGCACGGAATTTGATGGAGGAGGGAGGCTAGAGGTAGGTGGAGGGGTAGGTTAGGCCAAAAATGGCAGGTTGGGGGTGTTTATATAGGGAAAAGACTAGGGTTTGGGGTTTTTAGCTCCGTTTCTTGCCGCACGATCTCGATCGTGCGGCCTCGAGCGGAGGTGGGAGGTAGGTGACTTAGGTGGGCTGTGAAGAGGGGTGTGGGCTGAGATGAGAGGAGAGGAGAGAGGCCCGCGGGGGGTTTTCGGAGACCGAAAACGTCCGACTTTTAACCCGACGACTAGTGCCGCTACATATATCCGTTGGGCTATCAAACGGAGTCCGAATGCGATGAAATTTGGCAGGCGGCCTGTCTACACTATAATAATACCACACGCCAAGTTTCATCCCATTCCGAGAACATTTTCCGGCCACTCACAAAATAAATATTTGGAGGCGCCGCGGGCGTGTGCAAGTGTGTCTGGGCTCAGAACGGACAACGGAGAGGACGAGGGAACTCAGACGGATGTAAGTTTTGAAAATATGATGATGCAACACACAAGATGACAAGGCAAAAATGCAACACGCAAGCAGATGACATGGCAACGACGACGAATAACTGGCTGACACCTGGCGCACCGGTCTTGGGGTGTCACAAGGGGCCCTATATATAGTGGGGGGGGGGGAGGAGGAGGGAGGGCAGCCGCACCCCATGCCCTGGCGCCTCCCTCTCCCTCCCGTGACACTTCTCCCTCCTTCCGCAACGCTTGGCAAAGCCCTGCTGGAATCCCGCTACTTCCACCACCATGCCGTCGTGCTGCTGGATCTCCATCAACCTCTCCTCCCCCCTTGCTAGATCAAGAAGGAGGAGACGTTGCTGCTCCGTACGTGTGTTGAACGCGCAGGTGCCGTCCGTTCGGCGCTAGGATCATCGATGATTTGGATCACGACGAGTACGACTCCATCACCCCCGTTCTCTTGAACGCTTCCGCTCGCGATCTACAAGGGTATGTAGATGCACTCCCTTCTCCCTCGTTGCTAGATGACTCCATAGATTGATCTTGGTGAAGCGTAGAATTTTTTTGATTTCTGCTACGTTCCCCAACAGTGGCATCATGAGCTAGGTCTATGCGTAGTATCTTGCACGAGTAGAACACAAAGCAGTTGTGGGCGTAGATTTGTTCAATTCTCTTGCCACTACTAGTCTTATCTTGATTGGGTGGCATCGTGGGATGAAGCGGCACGGACCGACCTTACACGTACGCTTACGTGAGACAGGTTCCACCGACTGACATGCACTAGTTGCATAAGGTGGCTAGTGGGTGACAGTCTCTCCCACTTTAGTTGGATCGGATTCGATGAAAAGGGTCCTTATGAAGGGTAAATAGAAATTGGCATATCATGTTGTGGTTTTGGCGTAGGTAAGAAACGTTCTTGTTAGAAACCTATAGAAGCCACGTAAAAACTTGCAACAATAATTAGAGGACGTCTAACTTGTTCTTGCAGCATGTGCCGTGTGATGTGATATGGCCAAAAGGATGTGATGAATGATATATGTGATGTATGAGATTGATCATGTTCATGTAATAGGAATCACGACTTGCATGTCGATGAGTATGACAACCGGCAGGAGCCATAGGAGTTGTCTTAATTTTATTGTATGACCCGCGTGTCATCGAGAACGCCATGTAATTACTTTACTTTATTGCTAACCGTTAGCCATAGTAGTAGAAGTAATGTTTGGCAAGACAACTTCATGAAGACACGATGATGGAGATCATGGTGTCATGCCGGTGACAATGATGATCATGGAGCCCCGAAGATGAAGATCAAAGGAGCAAAATCATATTGGCCATATCATGTCACTATTTGATTCCATGTGATGTTTATCATGTTTTTACATCTTATTTGCTTAGAACGACGGTAGTAAATAAGATGATCTCTCACTAAAATTTCAAGAATTATGTTCCCCCTAACTGTGCACCGTTGCTAAGGTTTGTTGTTCCGAAGCACCACGTGATGATCGGGTGTGATAGGCTCTAACGTTCGCATACAATAGGTGTAAGCCAGATTTACACATGCAATACACTTAGGGTTCACTTGACGAGCCTAGCATGTACAGACATGGCCTCGGAACACGGAAGACCGAAAGGTCGAACATGGGTCGTATAGAAGATACGATCAACATAAAGATGTTCACCGTTGATGACTAGTCCGTCTCACGTAATGATCGGACACGGCCTAGTCGATTCGGATCATGTATCACTTAGATGACTAGAGAGATGTCTATCTGAGTGGGAGTTCATTAAATTTGTTTAGATGAACTTAATTGTCATGAACATAGTCTAAAATCTTTACAATATGTCTTGTAGATCCAATGGCCCACGCTAATGTTGTCCTCAACTTCAGCACGTTCCTAGAGAAAACCAAGCTGAAAGACGATGGCAGCAACTATATAGATTGGGTCCGTAACTTGAGGATCATCCTCATAGCTGCCAAGAAAACATATGTCCTTGAAGCATCGCTAGGTGACGCTCCCGCCCCAGCGAACCAAGACGTTATGAACGCTTGGCAGTCGCGTTGTGATAATTACTCCCTGGTTCAGTGCGACATGCTTTACAACTTAGAGTCGGGGCTCCAAAAGCGTTTTGAGCACCACCGGGCATATGAGATGTTCCAAGAGCTGAAAATGGTTTTCCAAGCTCATGCACGAGTCGAGAGATATGACGTCTCCGACGCATTCTACAATTGTAAGATGGAGGAGAATAGTTCTGTCAGCGAGCACATACTCAAATTGTCTGGGTTGCACAATCGCTTGTCTCAGTTGGGAATTAATCTCCCAGATGAAGCAGTCGTTGACAGAATCCTTCAGTCGCTCCCACCTAGCTACAAGAGCTTCGTGATGAACTTCAATATGCAAGGGATGGAGAAGTCCATTCCTGAAGTGTATTCAATGCTGAAATCAGCGGAGGTGGAGATCAAGAAAGAACATCAAGTGTTGATGGTGAATAAAACCACTAAGTTCAAGAAAGGCAAGGGTAAGAAGAACTTCAAGAAGGACGGCAAAGGAGTTGCCGCGCCCGGTAAGCCAGTTGCCGGGAAGAAGCCAAAGAATGGACCCAAGCCTGAGACTGAGTGCTTTTATTGCAAGGGAATGGGTCACTGGAAGCGGAACTGCCCCAAATACTTAGCAGATAAGAAGGCCGGCAACATCAAAGGTATATGTGATATACATCTTATTGATGTGTACCTTACCAGCGCTCATAGTAGCTCCTGGGTATTTGATACCGGTGCAGTTGCTCACATTTGTAACTCAAAGTAGGAGCTGCGGAATAAGCGGAGACTGGCGAAGGACGAGGTGACGATGCGCGTCGGGAATGGTTCCAAGGTCGATGTGATCGCCGTCGGCACGCTACCTCTACATCTACCTTCGGGATTAGTTTTAAACCTCAATAATTGTTATTTAGTACCAACTTTGAGCATGAACATTGTATCTGGATCTCCTTTAATGCGAGATGGCTACTCATTTAAATCCGAGAATAATGGTTGTTCTATTTATATGAGGGAAATGTTTTATGGTCATGCCCTGCTGGCCAATGGTTTATTCTTAATGAATCTCGAACGTGATGTTACACATATTCATAGTGTGAATGCCAAAAGATGTAAAGTTGATAATGATAGTCCCACATACTTGTGGCACTGATGCCTTGGTCATATTGGTGTCAAACGTATGAAGAAGCTCCATGCAAATGGACTTTTAGAGTCTCTTGATTATGAATCATTTGACACGGGCAAACCATGCCTCTCGGGCAAGATGACCAAGACTCCGTTCTCTGGAACAATGGAGCGAGCAACCAACTTATTGGAAATCATACATACCGATGTGTGCGGTCCAATGAGTGTTGAAGCTCGCGGTGGCTATGTTATGTTCTCACCCTCACCGATGACTTAAGTAGATATGGGTATGTCTACTTGATGAAACACAAGTCTGAGACCTTTGAAAAGTTCAAGGAATTTCAGAATGAGGTTGAGAATCAACGTGACAGAAAAATAAAGTTCTTACAATCGGATCGTGGAGGAGAATATTTAAGTCACGAATTTGGCACGAACCTAAGGAACTGTGGAATTGTTTCACAATTGACACCGCCTGGAACACCTCAGCGTAATGGTGTGTCCAAACATCGTAATCGTACTCTGTTGGACATGGTGCGATCTATGATGTCTCTTACCGACTTACCGCTATCATTTTGGGGTTATGCTTTAGAGACTGCCGCATTCACTTTAAATAGGGCTCCGTCTAAATCCGTTGAGACGACACCGTATGAAATTTGGTTTGGCAATAAACCTAAGTTGTCGTTTCTGAAAGTTTGGGGTTGCGATGCTTATGTCAAGAAACTTCAACCTGAAAAGCTCGAACTCAAATCGGAAAAATGCGTCTTCATAGGATACCCTAAGGAAACTATTGGGTACACCTTCTACCTCAGATCCGAAGGCAAGGTCTTCGTTGCCAAGAATGGATCCTTTCTGGAGAAAGAGTTTCCCTCGAAAGAAGTGAGTGGGAGGAAAGTGGAACTTGATGAGGTGACAGTCACCTCTTCCAAACCGGAAAGTAGCGCAGTGCAGGAAGTTGTTCCTGTGGTTCCTGCACCGACTAGGGAGGAAGTTAATGATAATGATCATGAAGCTTCAGATCAAGTTACTACTGAACTTCGTAGGTCCACAAGGAGACGTTCCCCACCAGAGTGGTACGACAACCCTGTCATGGAAATCATGTTGTTAGACAACGGTGAACCTTCGAACTATGAAGAAGCGACGACGAGCCCGGATTCCAACAAATGGCATAAAGCCATGAAATCCGAGATAGGATCCATGTATGAAAACAAAGTATGGACTTTGGTGGACTTGCCCGATGATCGGCATGCCATAGAAAATAAATGAATCTTTAAGAAGAAGACATACGCGGATGGTAATGTGACCATCTATAAGGCTCGACTTGTCGCTAAAGGTTACCAACAAGTTCAAGGGATTGACTACGACGAGACTTTCTCTCCTGTAGCGATGTTGAAGTCAGTCCGAATCATGTTAGCAATTGCCGCATTATATGATTATGATATATGGCAAATGGACGTCAAAATGTCATTCCTTAATGGCTTCCTCAAGGAAGAACTGTATATGATGCAGCCGGAAGGTTTTGTTGATCCTGAGAATGCTAACAAGGTATGCAAGCTCCAGCGCTCAATCTATGGGCTGGTGCAAGCATCTCGGAGTTGGAACATTCGCTTTGATGAGGTGATCAAAGTGTTTGGGTTTATACAGACTTGGGGAGAAGCCTGTATTTACAAGAAAGTGAGTGGGAGCTCTGTAGCATTTCTCATATTATATGTGTATGATATATTGCTGATGGGAAATGATGTAGAACTCTTGGAGAGCATAAATGCCTACTTGAATAAGTGTTTTTCAATGAAGGACCTTGGAGAAGCTGCTTACATATTAGGCATCAAGATCTATAGAGATAGATCGAGACGCCTCATTGGTCTTTCACAAAGCACATACCTTGATAAGATATTGAAGAAGTTCAATATGGATCAGTACAAGAAAGGGTTCTTGCCTGTATTGCAAGGTATGAGATTGAGCACGGCTCAATCCCCGACCACGGCAGAAGATAAAGAAAAAATGAATGTCATCCCCTATGCCTCGGCCATAGGTTCTATTATGTATGCCATGCTGTGTACCAGACCTGATGTGAACCTTGCCATAAGTTTGGTGGGGAGGTACCAAAGTGATCCCGGTATGGAACACTGGACATCGGTCAAGAACATCCTGAAGTACCTGAAAAGGAGTAAGGATATGTTTCTCGTTTATGGAGGTGACGAAGAGCTCGTCGTAAAGGGTTACGTCGATGCTAGCTTCGACACAGATCTGGATGACTCCAAGTCACAAACCGGATACGTGTATATTTTGAATGGTGGGGCAGTCAGCTGGTGCAGTTGCAAGCAAAGCGTCGTGGCGCATTCTACATGTGAAGCGGAGTACATAGCTGCTTGCGATGCAGCGCATGAAGGAGTCTGGATGAAGGAGTTCATCACCGAACTAGGAGTTATTCCAAGCGCGTCGGGCCCGATGACTCTCTTCTGTGACAACACTGGAGCTATTGCCATTGCCAAGGAGCCCAGGTTTCACAAGAAGACCAAGCACATCAAGCGCCGTTTCAACTCCATCCGGAATTATGTTCAAGATGGAGACATAGATATTTGTAAAGTACATACGGATCTAAATGTTGTAGATCCATTGACTAAACCTCTTCCACGAGCAAAACATGATCAACACCAGAACTCTATGGGTGTTCGATTCATCACAATGTAACTAGATTATTGACTCTAGTGCAAGTGGGAGACAGTTGGAAATATGCCCTAGAGGCAATAATAAAATGGTTATTATTATTTTTCCTTGTTCATGATAATTGTGTGTTATTCATGCTTGAATTGTATTATCCGGAAACGGTGATACATGTGTGAATACATAGACCACAACTTGTTCCTAGTAAACCTCTAGTTACTAGCTCGTTGATCAACAGATGGTTACGGTTTCCTGACCATGGACATTGGATGTCTTTGATAACGGGATCACATCATTAGGAGAATGATGTGATGGACAAGACCCAATCCTAAGCCTAGCACAAGATCATGTAGTTCGTATGCTAAAGCTTTTCCAATGTCAAGTATCCTTTCCTTAGACCTTGAGGTTGTGCAACTCCCGGATACCGTAGGAATACTTTGGGTGTGCCAAACGTCACAACGTAACTCGGTGGCTATAAAGGTACACTACGGGTATCTCCAAAAGTGTCTGTTGGGTTGGATTGATTGAATCCTTGACATCGTGGTTCATCCGATGAGATCATCAAGGAGCATGTGGGAGCCAACATGGGTATCCAGATCCCGCTGTTGGTTATTGACCGGAGAGTCGTCTCGATCATGTCTACGTGTCTCCCGAACCCGTAGGGTCTACACACTTAAGGTTCGGTGACGCTAGGGTTGTAGAGATATAAGTATGCGGAAACCCAAAAGTTGTTTGGAGTCCCGGATGAGATCCCGGACGCCACGAGGAGTTCTGAAATGGTCCGAAGGTAAAGAATTGCATATAGGAAGTCCAGTTTCGGCCACCGGGAGAGTTTCGGGGGTCAACGGTATTGTACCAGGACCATCGAAAGGGTCCCGGAGGTCCATCGGGTGGGGCCACCTATCCCGGAGGGCCCCATGTGCTGAAAGGGGAAGGGAACCAGCTCATAGTGGGCTGGTGCGCCCCCCTTGGGCCTCCCCCTGCGCCTAGGGTTGGAAACCGTAGGGGTGGGGGGCGCCCCACCTGCTTGGGGGGCAAGCCCCCCCCCCCTTTGGCCGCCGCCCCCTAGGAGATTGGATCTCCTAGGGCCGGCGCCCCCCAGGAGCTCTATATATAGTGGGGGGGGGGAGGGCAGCCGCACCCCATGCCCTGGCGCCTCCCTCTCCCTCCTGTGACACTTCTCCCTCCACCCGCAGCGCTTGGCGAAGCCCTGCTGGAATCCTGCTACTTCCACCACCACGCCGTCGTGCTGCTAGATCTCCATCAACCTCTCCTCCCCCCTTGATGGATCAAGAAGGAGGAGACATCGCTGCTCCGTACGTGTTTTGAACGCGGAGGTACCGTCCGTTCGACGCTAGGATCATCGGTGATTTGGATCACGATGAGTACGACTCCATCATCCCCGTTCTCTTGAACGCTTCCGCTCACGATCTACAAGGGTATGTAGATGCACTCCCCTCACCCTCGTTACTAGATGACTCCATAGATTGATCTTGGTGAAGCGTAGATTTTTTTTTGATTTCTGCTACGTTCCCCAACAACGCCAACCTACAGCTCTCCATAGCTCGATTCGCCGCCGTCGACTCGCCGCCGAGGAATTCCACCGACGCTCTGATACCTTTGTAAGGTCTGGATTGTGAGGATTCGAGAGATTAGAGTATTCCCGTCAAGGATTACTGGAATGTCATGGAAATATCAGATACAGAGTTGGATCGCAAGGGCAGAGGCCCTGCCTTCCGTACGAACTAGGGTTCTTAGCTACCTACACATAATTCTAGAGTTACAAACTTGCCCGATTTCGCCTCGGAGCACATCTTATATCACTTGTCCAGCTCACCGCGGTAAACAACAATATTTAACGGACACTTAACAATGCTTGGTTTAAGCAGAGAGGTAAACGGTGAGGTTGCATCCGAGCCGTTGATCTTGCCTGAAACGATATCTTCTCATCTGTGTCGTTGAATAACTGAACTTGCCTTGTCTCCTTCTTCTTCTTCAGTATCCGCGTGGATCAGGTCCTGACAAAGAACCTTCCAGAAGATGGACTCCCTATAGGGCTAAGGGCATCTCCAAACCCCCAAATTTCCCCCAAAAACGCATGCGTGCGTGAGCGGGGATCGGGACATGGGGAGCCAGGAGCGGGACACGGGGAGTCGGCCATCCAACACTATCTACATACAATTCAAATATGGTTTCAACACTATCCGCATACAATTCAAACATGGTTTCAACAGACCGGACAAAATTCATCTAAACTGGCTGATTTTCATATATACCGAAGCACGTTCATTACAATTCGGACATTTTTCATTAAAAATGGTGAGCAATTCGATAAAATAGCACACTTTTCCTTGTACTTTGACTCAATATCACACCTTTCTTTTTATTAGATAAAATGGCACACGTTTGATTCACTGCTAGATAAAATGGCACAAACTAACTTTTTAGCAATTTTTAGCTCAACTTTTAGGTATGTGCCCGCACAGAAGAATTTGTAGGACGATTTTGCCCCTGGGTCGTTTTGACATGGTTGGTTCGATCGAAACAACGTAGACAAGAGGGCGACCAGAACCTAGCGCCGTCGCACATAAAAAAAACGGCGCCGCAGCCTCGCTCTCCTCGCCGTGCCTCCTCCCGGCGCACCGCCCATCTCATCGTCGGCGCATCGAAGTGTGGATCCTCCCCACTCTCGTGCCCTCTGCCCATTTGCCCTGTCTTGCCGCGCTTCAGCCGCTCCGTCGCCGGCCAAAGAGAAAAGGCGTCGCTGTCAGGCCCAACATGCGATTCTATCCCGATCATGAGACTCATATGTGATTGGGGCACAACCGCATCTCAGGCGCTTAGCAAGATGGATATCTTTACATCGTACCATTACATAAATACATGGGGGATACAACAATTCATACAAGTCATATGAATACAACAACATCAAAATAAGGCATCCAACTACGGATGCAAACATGAAAAGCACAACGACATCCATCTGCTATCCTAGGCTGCCGACCGGGAACCTAACCCAAGCCTGACGAAGAAGAAGAAGAAAGAACTCCAACACAAAGGATTTCACTCTCGCGTCAAAACATCGAAAACCTGCACCTGCAACTGTTGTTGTAGTAACTGTGAGCCACGAGGACTCAACAATCCCATAATCATGGGTAACAAGACTAGCAAAGCTTAAAGGATAGGAAGAGGTTAAGTGGTGAGGTTGCAGCATCGGCTAAGCAATATATGGTGGCTAACTTACGAGTACAAGAATAAGATGAGCATCTACGCAAACGGTCGCAAACTAGTAATGACCGCTAAAGATCCTGAACTACCTACGAGTCAAACATAACCCCACCGTGTTCTCTTCTCAAAGTGAAAAGAGACGGTCACGGTTACTCACACAGTTCGTGTGTTTTACTTCGGATCCTCTGTCAAGTTTTCTACAACTGGACATTTACAAATTCTAATCTGCCACATAACCACGGGCACGGCTTTCGAAAGATCATAACCCTGCAGGGGTGTCCCAACTTAGCCCATCACAAGCTCTCACGTTCAGCAGAGATAATAATAATATTACCCCTTATCTTAGGGACAATCCGATCAGGCTCGGAATCCCGGTGCACAAGACATTTCGACAATGGTAAAACAAGTCCAGCAAGACCTCCTGGCGTGCCGACACCCTAATAGTAGCCGCGCGTATCTCGTCTCAGGCCATGACCCGATGAGCGAAGCGTATAGGAGCCAGATACCCCAAGTTGCCAAGGGGCGGTCCCGCACAGTGCTCTATTTGGGACCAACACCATCAGCACTGCCCCACTGTTATGTAGAAGAATCCTCGGGGACGTGACCCCCTATGCAATTTAATTAATTAATTAAGTTATTATTATGAGGCAAATTAAAACCAATGTTGGGCCTTGCTGGAGGAGTTTTATTCAAAGACGATCTGTCAAGGGGTCCCCATATACCCAACCATGTAAGGAACGCAAAATCAAGGAACATAACGCCGGTTTATCAGCTTGTATGGTGGCATGAGTGGAACAAAACACCGAGCAAAAGGCCAAGCCTTCCACCCATTGCCAAGTATATAGGTGTGTTAATACATATAAGATATATTGTGATATTCCAACAACAAGTTCCAACAAGGAACAATCTTCATCTTCACCTGCAACTAGCAACGCTATAAGAGGGGCTGAGCAAGCGGGTAACATAGACAAACAACAGTTTTGCTGGGAAGGTGTCAAAGGTTAGAGGTTTCATGGCAACAAGGAGAGGGGCTGACAATAAAAGATAGGTAGCGCGACATATAACGATAGCATCGAGACAAATAGCATGGCAATGATAGTAAAGGTATCCAAGGTGATGGTCATCTTGCCTGAGATCTCGCAAGGAAGAAGAACGGATCCATGAAGTAGACGAAGAAGAAGTCTTGGAGACGAACCACATGTAGTCGAACGAATCCTCACGATCGCAACGGAAAAGAACTAGCGGGAATGAGCACACAACAAAGTAAACACCCAACACAAGAACATGAGAAGATGCTCAACCAAGTAGGAAGCAAGACAAGTCTATATGATGCAATTCTTGGCAATAGATGAAGCACACAAGAACAACACAAACCAGCAAGTTTAAATGAGGCCGGAAACAACATATAACAATTCCGGTAAGTCCTCATATGTACGTTTCTAAATTGGTCCAGATCTGAACAAACATTAAGTTAAAGTTTTTAAACGGCAAGTTAACATGCACCATGATGATCTACGTGAAATTCTAGTCAAGTTACATATAAAGTTTGTTTAATTCGGAGCTACGGCCTAGAAGATATAAGCAAAACAAGACAAGCATGGCAAATAAGCAAGATGCATCCAAACAACAAGCAAACACACTCTAAACATGTAAATAACATGATATTATGCTTCTACATGCAAAACACACAAGTTTCATATAGGGCACGCTCAAGACGGAGCAACGGTTCAACACATACACATGAAACAAGATATAACAACAAGCTGTCCAAATTCAGCCACATTGCAACTTTGGAGCAAGGTATATATATGCTACGGCACCCAAACATGATAAAAAGAGACATGGATGTGAAATAGACATGATACTTAACAAGCATGAACTTAGAACACACCCAAAAACTTGCTGGAACACAGTTAAACAAGCATGGCAAGTTGCAATAAATTTATCCAGACTTAGTCAAAATCTGGGAAGGCAAAAACATCATCACGATGCTGCCTTCCGAGGTACAAAACAACAAGCATATCAACTCCACTAAGTATATAAAGATCATGGACATGTAATAGACATAGAATACATCAAACAACTCCATTGGAGCAACTCCATAGGAGGCATGGATCAATAACAACAAGCTTCACCAAATTGATCATGCTGATAAAAAGTCTCGCAGATAAATTTATAGCAACTTGAGAGCAAGAAATAAATAAGCTACAGCAGGCCATATATGCAAACAAGGGCATGGATGGATAGAGCATAACATGGAAAACAAGACATGATCATTGGACATACTAAAAAAAGCATTGATTTGAGTGAGGCATCGAGCAAACATAGCATCAGGTTTAACAGATTCCAGATTTAGCAGTTTTTTCACTAAGTATAAAACAGCAACATTGGTAAGGCATGTTTACAAGCTTGTTTAAGTCACCTCAAGGCATATCATGGAAAGTGGATTGCACCACAGCAAAGACCATATGATTGTGCTTCTAAAACATATTGACATGTGGCATGAAGACAAACACATCAATAGCTATCAACAAGACAAATCAGCATCTCATAACAAGTTTCAACACTTAACAACCACATGCACTTTTGCAACAGAGATTAACATGGCAATATGGCACCTAACATGAATGCTACAGAAACCAACATGTAGAGCACTTCATAATGAACATTTTGACATATCACACACTCCATTTGGACCAACATGCACAAAGTTATCACATCTCAAACATGCTAACAAAATTATAGTTAACAACAGTTTTAAACATATAGCACTCTTGCAACAGGGATTAGGGCATCAAGATGAACTCAAACAAGCATGGCACAATGGAACAAAATGAAGAGCATATCACCACAATCATTTTGACATATCATTCACTCAATTTGGATTACCACACAAAAAGTTACAGCAACACAAGATGCACACAAATTTATGACATAAAAGGGACTTAGCCAAAATCTGAAGAAAACACCTGAGCGCCAAATAACTAACTAGCGCACGTGCAGGGCTTAGATACGGGCCGATCACCTTGCAGGCTGAGGCCCAAGCGGAGAGGAGGCAGGCCCGCGGCTGGCAGGGGCCTTGCTGGGCCTGGCTGGACCTGCGGGGCCCATGAGCGAGCGGGGGGGGG
>LR738711.1:483490827-483584745 GCA_902687465.1 Secale cereale
AGGCAGCTGCGTCGTCCTCCCACAGGATCGAAGCCGGCGGTGGCGGACGAACCGTTCGGCGGCGGCGGTGGCTTGGCTGGTGAGCCGATGCCGGGAACGAGGCGGGGACGGCGGATCTGACGAGAAGGGGGTCGGGGCGACCGGATCCGGGGTCTGCAAGGAGCGCGGACATCGACGAGCAGGTGCGGGGAGGCGCGGGATCCGGCGGGGGATCGCGCCGGCGGCGGTTATCCAGGGCGTCGGCGATCTTGCGGCTGGCCGGCGGCGGGGTTCTGGAGCGGCGGCGGGGCAGCTCCGGTGACCCAGGCGCACGGCGGCGGGGAGCAGATCCGGCCGGCGACGGGGAGGCCGAGGCGGACGGAGGCGGGTAGGCGCGGGGCGGCGCAAGGCCCGGTGCGGCCTGGGCGCGGGCCCACCGTGGACCGAGCTGGCCGCGGCGGCGCGACGGAGAGAGGAGGCGGCGGCCTGATAGGTGGCGCGCCGTGGTTGGATGCGGCGGCGAGGAGGGTGACGTGGCACACCCTTATTGGCTGCGGGGATGTGGCGGCTGGACATGTCCGGCAGCGCGAGGTGGAAGAAGGCTAGGGTTTCATCCGCAATTTTCGGGGGTGGGTGCTCTTTTATAGGTAGAGGGAGCTAGGAGACTCCAATTGAGGAGCGGTTTTCGGCCACGCGATCCTGATCCGACGTCCGAGAGGATGGAGGGGGTTAGAATGGGATTGGGGGCTGTTGTGAAAGGGGTGCTGGGCCAAAAGAGAAAGGCTTCCGGCGGTTAATGCGGTTAACCGTTGGGCTATGAAACGAACTCCGAATGCGATGAAATTTGACAGGCGGTCTACCTATGCTATAATAAGACCACACGCCACATTTCAACCCATTCCGAGAACATTTTCCGGCCACTCATAAAATAAATAACCGGAGGTGCCGCGGGCACGTGCAAATGTGTCTGGACTCAGAACGGACAACGGAAAGGACGAGGGGACTCAGAAGGCTGCAAGTTTTGAAAACATGATGATGCAACACACACAATGACAAGGCAAAATGCAACACGCAAGCAGATGACATGGCAACAACGACAAATAACTGGCTGACACCTGGCGCATCGGTCTCGGGGTGTCACAACACTCCCCTACTAACAAGAGATCTCGTCCCGAGATCTTAGGAACGAGACAGAAGGAAAAAAAGAAGAACACAAGTTCTTCGTGTTGGAAATATGCCCTAGAGGCAATAATAAATTGGTTATTATTTATTTCCTTGTTCATGATAATTGTTTATTATCCATGCTAGAATTGTGTTGATAGGAAACTCAGATACATGTGTGGATACATAGACAAACACCATGTCCCTAGTAAGCCTCTAGTTGACTAGCTCGTTGATCAATAGATGGTCACAGTTTCCTGACCATGGACATTGGATGTCATTTATAACGGGATCACATCATTAGGAGAATGATGTGATGGACAAGACCCAATCCTAAGCCTAGCACAGATCGTGTAGTTCGTATGCTAAAGCTTTTCTATATGTCAAGTATCTTTTCCTTAGACCATGAGATTGTGCAACTCCCGGATACCGTAGGAATGCTTTGGGTGTACCAAACGTCACAACGTAACTGGGTGGCTATAAAGGTGCACTACAGGTATCTCCGAAAGTGTCTGTTGGGTTGGCATGAATCGAGACTGGGATTTGTCACTCCGTGTGACGGAGAGGTATCTCTGGGCCCACTCGGTAGGACATCATCATAATGTGCACAATGTGATCAAGGAGTTGATCACGGGATGATGTGTTACGGAACGAGTAAAGAGACTTGCCGGTAACGAGACTGAACAAGGTATCGGGATACCGATGATCGAATCTCGGGCAAGTACTGTACCAATAGACAAAGGGAATTGTATACGGGGTTGATTGAATCCTTGACATCGTGGTTCATCCGATGAGATCATCGTGGAGCATGTGGGAGCCAACATGGGTATCCAGATCCCGCTGTTGGTTATTGACCGGAGAGTCGTCTCGGTCATGTCTGCATGTCTCCCGAACCCGTAGGGTCTACACACTTAAGGTTCGGTGACGCTAGGGTTGTAGAGATATAAGTATGCGGAAGCCCGAAAGTTGTTCGGAGTCCCGGATGAGATCCCGGACGTCACGAGGAGTTCCGGAATGGTCCGGAGGTAAAGATTTATATATAGGAAGTCCTATTTTGGCCACCGGAAAATGTTCGGGATTTTTCGGTATTGTACCGGGAAGGTTCTAGAAGGTTCCGAAGTGGGGCCCACCTGCATGGGGGGACCCACATGAACGTGGGTAGTGGGGGCAAGGCCCCACACCCCTGGTCAAGGCGCACCAAGATCCCCCCTTAGAAGGAATAAGATCATATCCCGAAGGGATAAGATCAAGATCCCTAAAAAGGGGGGATAACAATCGGTGGGGAAAGGAAATGATGGGATTTCTTTTCCCCACCTTTGCCAACGCCCCAATGGACTTGGAGGGCAAGAAACCAGCCCCCTCCACCCCTATATATAGTGGGGAGGCGCATGGGAGCAGCACCCCAAGCCCTGGCGCCTCCCTCTCCCTCCCGTGACACATCTCCCTCCTCCCGCAGCGCTTGGCGAAGCCCTGCTGGAATCCCGCTACTTCCACCACCACGCCGTCGTGCTGCTGGATCTCCATCAACCTCTCCTCCCCCCTTGCTGGATCAAGAAGGAGGAGACGTCCCCGCTCCGTACGTGTGTTGAACACGGAGGTGCCGTCCGTTCGGCGCTAGGATCATCGGTGATTTGGATCACGACGAGTACGACTCCATCATCCCCGTTCTCTTGAGCGCTTCCGCTCGCAATCTACAAGGGTATGTAGATGCACTCACTCTCCTTTATGCTCGTTGCTAGATTACTCCATAGATAGATCTTGGTGACGCGTAGGAAATTTTTTTATTTTCTGCTACGATCCCCAACAGTGGTATCAGAGCTAGGTCTATGCGTAGTATCTTGCACGAGTAGAACACAAAGTAGTTGTGGGCGTAGATCATGTCAATTCTCTTGCCGTTACTAGTCTTATCTTGATTCGGCGGCATCGTGGGATGAAGCGGCCCGGACCGACCTTACACGTACTCTTACGTGAGACAGGTTCCACCGACTGACATGCACTAGTTGCATAAGGTGGCTAGCGGGTGTCTGTCTCTCCCACTTTAGTCGGATCGGATTCGATGAAAAGGGTCCTTATGAAGGGTAAATAGAAATTGGCATATCACGTTGTGGTTTTGACGTAGGTAAGAAACGTTCTTGCTAGAAACCTATAGCAGCCACGTAAAAACTTGCAACAACAATTAGAGGACGTCTAACTTGTTCTTGCAGCATGTGCCGTGTGATGTGATATGGCCAAAAGGATGTGATGAATGATATATATGTGATGTATGAGATTGATCATGTTCTTGTAATAGGAATCACGACTTGCATGTCGATGAGAATGACAACCGGCAGGAGCCATAGGAGTTGTCTTATTTATTGTATGACCTGTGTGTCACTGAATAACGCCATGTAATTACTTTACTTTATTGCTAAACGTTAGCCATAGTAGTAGAAGTAATGTTTGGCGAGACGACTTCATGGAGACACGATGATGGAGATCATGATGATGGAGATCATGGTGTCATGCCGGTGACAATGATGATCATGGAGCCCCGAAGATGAAGATCAAAGGAGCAAGATGATATTGGCCATATCATGTCACTATTTGATTGCATGTGATGTTTATCATGTTTTACATCTTATTTGCTTAGAACGACGGTAGTGAATAAGATGATCTCTCACTAAAATTTCAAGAATTGTGTTCCCCCTAACTGTGCACCGTTGCTAAGGTTCGTTGTTCCGAAGCACCACGTGATGATCGGGTGTGATAAGTTCTAACGTTCGCATACAACGGGTGTAAGCCAGATTTACACACGCGATACACTTAGGGTTGACTTGACGAGCCTAGCATGTATAGACATGGCCTCGGAACACGGAAGACCGAAAGGTCGAACATGAGTCGTATAGAAGATACGATCAACATGAAGATGTTCACCGTTGATGACTAGTCCGTCTCACGTGATGATCGGACACGGCCTAGTCGATTCGGATCGTGTGTCACTTAGATGACTAGAGAGATGTCTATCTGAGTGGGAGTTCATTAGATGAACTTCATTGTCATGAACAATAGTCTAAGTTGTCTTTGCAAATTATGTAGTAGACCAATAACTGCGTTGTAGCTCCCTGTTTAATACGATCCTAGAGAAAGACTAAGTTGAAAGATATTGTAAGCAATGATGCGGACTGGGTCCGTAGTCCGAGGAGTGTCCTCACTGCTACACAGAAAACTTACGTCTTTGATGCACCGCTCGATGTGCAAACCCCTACAACGTTGTCTGTGGATGTTGTGAACACCTGAGAGACACGTCCTGATGACTACTTGATAGTTTAGTGCACCATGCTTTACGGCTTAGAATCGGGATTCCAATGACGTTTTGAACGCCATGGAACATATGAGATGTTCTAAGAGCTGAAATTGGAATTTCAAGCTCATGCCCGTGTTGAGAGGTATGATACCTCTGACAAGTACCTTTGCCAAAAAGATGGAGGAGAATAGCTCAACTAGTGAGCGTGTGCTTAGAATGTCTGGGTGCTAAAATCACTTGAACCAAGTGGGAGTTAATCTTCCAGATGAGATAGTGGTTGACGGAATTCTCTAGACACTATCACCAAGCTACTAGAACTTCGTGATGAAATATGACATGCAAAGGATGGAGATGATCCCGGTGCTGTTAGCGGTTCTTAGTACCGCAAAAGTAGAAATCAAGAAGGAGCATCAAGTGTTGATGGTTTAACAAGACCACTGGTTTCAAAAGGGGTAAGGGCTAGAAGGGAAACTTCATGAATGGCAAACCTGTTGTCGCTCTGATGAAGGAACCTATGGTTGAACCCAAACCTCGAGACTAAGTGCTTCTATTGTAAGGGGAACGGTCACATGGTAGCGGAACCACCCCAAATACATGGTAGATATGATAGCTGGCAACTTCAACAAAGTATATTTGATATACGTGTTATTGATGTGTACCTTAGTAGTACTCCTTGTAGCACCTGGGTTTTGGATGCCGGTTCAGTTGCTATTATTAGTGACTTGAAGCAAAAGCTACGGACTGAACGGAGACTAGCTAAGGGTGAGGTGACGATGTGTGTTGGAAGTGTTTCCAAGGTTGGTAAGATCACCATCGCACACTCCCTCTATTTTCGAGATTAGTGTTGAACCTAGATAAATGTTATCGGGTGTCTACGTTGAGCATGAATATGATTAGATCATGTTCACTGCAATACGGTTATTCATTTAAGTCAGAGAATAATGGTTATTCTGTTTACATGAATAATACCTTTATGGTCATGCACCCAATGGTTTGTTGAATCTCGATCATAGTAATACACATGATGATAATATTAATGCCAAAAAGATGTAGAGTTAATTATGATAGTACCACTTTCTTGTGGCACTGCCGCTTAGGTCATTTTGGCATAAAATGCATGAAGAAACTCCATGCTGATGGATGTTTGGAGTCACTTGATTTTGAATCGCTTGACACATGCGAGCCATGCCTCATGGGCAGGATGACTGAGATCCCGTTTTCAGGTACAATGAAACGGGCAAGTAACTTGTTGGAAATCATACATGCTGATGTGTGTGATCCAATGAGAATTAAGGCGTGTAGTGGATATCGTTATTTTCTCATCTTCATTGACGATTTGAGTAGATATGGGTATATTTACTTAATGAAGCAAAAGTCTGAAACGTTTGAAAGGTTCAAAAATTTCAGAGTGAAGATTAAGAATCATCATAACAAGAAGATCATGTTCCTACGATCTGATCAAGGGGATATTATCTGAATTATGAGTTTGGCAATCACTTAAGACATTGTGGAATTGTTTCGCAGTTGAAGCCCCCTGGAACACCACAGCGTAATGGTGTGTCCGGACATCGTAATCGAACCTTATGAGATATGGTGCGATCTATGGTGTATCTTACCGATCTACCGCTATTATTTTGAGGTTATGCATTAGAGACAGCTGCATTCACTTTATATAGGGCACCATCTAAGTCCGTTGAGACAACGCCGTATGAACTAAGGTTTGGCAAGAAACCAAAGTTGTCGTTTCTCAATGTTTGGGGCTGCGATGCTTACGGCTTTAGCCGAAAAAAGGTCGAACCCAAAGCGGACAAATACATCTTCATGGGATACCCACTGGTAACGGTTGGGTATACCTTCTATCTCAGATCCAAGGACAAAAAATGTTTGTCGCTTAGAACGGGTCCTTTCTCGAGAAGGAGTTTCTCTCGAAAGATTTGAGTGGGAGGAAGATAGAACTTGATGAGGTTGTCGAACCCTCACTTCAACCGGAGAGTAGTGCAACACAGAAAGATGTTTCTATGGAACCTACGACTGTTGAAGAGGAAACTAATGATAGTGATCATGAAGTTTCGGATCAAGTTGCTATAAAACCTCGTAGGTCGACAAGGATAAGTACTACTCCTGAGTGGTACGGTGATCCTGTCTTAGATGTCATGTTGTTGGACAACAATGAACCTACGAACTATGGAGAAGCGATGGTGGGCCCATATTCCGACAAATGGTTAGAAGCCGATAAATCCGAGATAGGATCCATGTATCAAAACAAAGTATGGACTTTGGTGGACTTGCCCTATGATCGGCAAGCCATTGAGACAAATGGATCTTTAAGACTAAGACGGACGTGGACGGTAATGTCACCGTCTATGAAGCTCGACTTGTGGCGAAGAGTTTTCCACAAGTTCAAGGAGTTGACTACGATGAGATTTTCTCACCCGTAGCAATGCTTAAGTCCGTCGGAATCATGTTAGCATTAGCTGCATTTATGAAATCTGACAGATGGATGACAAAACAAGTTTCCTTACCAGTTTTCGTAAGGAAAGGTTGTATGTGATGCAGTCAGAAAGGTCTTGTCGATCCTAAGGATGCTAAAAGGTATGCTAGCTCCAGCGATCCTTCCATGGACTAGAGCAAGCATCTCGGAGTCGGAATATACACTTTGATGGAGTGATCAAAGTTTTAGGGTATACAAAGTTTGTTAGAAACTTGTATTTACAATAAAGTGAGTGGGAGCACTACAACATTTCTGATAAGTATATGTGAATGACATATTATAGATCTTAAATGATGTAGAATTTCTGGAAAGCATAAAGGGTTGTTTGAAAGGAGTTTTTCAAAGGAAGACCTGGATAAAGCTGCTTATATAATTGGGCATCAAGATCTATAGAGATAGATCAAGACGCCTGATGATACTTTCAAAAGAACACACACCTTTGACATGATTTTGAAGGAGTTCAATAGAGATTAGTCAAAGAAGGAGTTCTTACCCGAGTTGTAAGGTGTGAAGTTGAGTAAGACTCAAAGCTTGACCACGGCAGAAGAAAGAGGAAGGACGAAGGTCGTCCCCTATGCTTTTGTCATAGGCTCTATACGGTATGCCATGCTGAGTACCGCACCCGATGTGTGCCTTGCCACATGTTTGGCAAGAGGGTACAAAGGTGATCCAGGAGTGGATCACTAGATAGTGGTCAAAATTATCCTTAGAGGAATAAGGAAATGTTTCTCGGTTATGGAGGTGATAAAGAGTTCGACGTAAAGAGTTACGTCGATGCAAGCTTAACACCTATCCGGATAACTCTGAGTAGAGATACCGGATACGTATAATGGAGCAATAGTTTGGAATATCTCCAAGTGGAACGTGGTAGCAGCATCTACGATATGTCATAAAGTTTTGCGAAGTACATAGGGATCTGAATGTTGCAGACCCGTTGACTACAACCTCTCTCACAAGCATAACATGATCAAACCCAGAACTCATTGAGTGTTAATCACATATTGATGTGAACTAGATTACTGACTCTAGTAAACTCTTTGGATGTTGGTCACATGGCGATGTGACCTATGAATGTTAATCACATGGCGATGTGAACTAGATTATTGACTCTAGTGCAAGTGGGAGACTGTTGGAAATATGCCCTACAGGCAATAATAAATTGGTTATTATTATATTTCCTTGTTCATGATAATTGTTTATTATCCATGCTAGAATTGTGTTGATAGGAAACTCAGATACATGTGTGGATACATAGACAAACACCATGTCCCTAGTAAGCCTCTAGTTGACTAGCTCGTTGATCAATAGATGGTCACAGTTTCCTGACCATGGACATTGGATGTCATTGATAACGGGATCACATCATTAGGAGAATGATGTGATGGACAAGACCCAATCCTAAGCCTAGCACAGATCGTGTAGTTCGTATGCTAAAGCTTTTCTATATGTCAAGTATCTTTTCCTTAGACCATGAGATTGTGCAACTCCCGGATACCGTAGGAATGCTTTGGGTGTACCAAACGTCACAACGTAACTGGGTGGCTATAAAGGTGCACTACAGGTATCTCCGAAAGTGTCTGTTGGGTTGGCATGAATCGAGACTGGGATTTGTCACTCCGTGTGACGGAGAGGTATCTCTGGGCCCACTCGGTAGGACATCATCATAATGTGCACAATGTGATCAAGGAGTTGATCACGGGATGATGTGTTACGGAACGAGTAAAGAGACTTGCCGGTAACGAGACTGAACAAGGTATCGGGATACTGATGATCGAATCTCGGGCAAGTACTGTACCAATAGACAAAGGGAATTGTATACGGGGTTGATTGAATCCTTGACATCGTGGTTCATCCGATGAGATCATCGTGGAGCATGTGGGAGCCAACATGGGTATCCAGATCCCGCTGTTGGTTATTGACCGGAGAGTCGTCTCGGTCATGTCTGCATGTCTCCCGAACCCGTAGGGTCTACACACTTAAGGTTCGGTGACGCTAGGGTTGTAGAGATATAAGTATGCGGAAACCCGAAAGTTGTTCGGAGTCCCGGATGAGATCCCGGACATCACGAGGAGTTCCGGAATGGTCCGGAGGTAAAGATTTATATATAGGAAGTCCTATTTTGGCCACCGGAAAATGTTCGGGATTTTTTGGTATTGTACCGGGAAGGTTCTAGAAGGTTCCGAAGTGGGGCCCACCTGCATGGGGGGACCCACATGAACGTGGGTAGTGGGGGCAAGGCACCACACCCCTGGTCAAGGCGCGCCAAGATCTCCCCTTAGAAGGAATAAGATCATATCCCGAAGGGATAAGATCAAGATCCCTAAAAAGGGGGGATAACAATCGGTGGGGAAAGGAAATGATGGGATTTCTTTCCCCCACCTTTGCCAACGCCCCAATGGACTTGGAGGGCAAGAAACCAGCCCCCTCCACCCCTATATATAGTGGGGAGGCGCATGGGAGCAGCACCCCAAGCCCTGGCGCCTCCCTCTCCCTCCCGTGACACATCTCCCTCCTCCCGCAGCGCTTGGCGAAGCCCTGCTGGAATCCCGCTACTTCCACCACCACGCCGTCGTGCTGCTGGATCTCCATCAACCTCTCCTCCCCCCTTGCTGGATCAAGAAGGAGGAGACGTCCCCGCTCCGTACGTGTGTTGAACACGGAGGTGCCGTCCGTTCGGCGCTAGGATCATCGGTGATTTGGATCACGACGAGTACGACTCCATCATCCCCGTTCTCTTGAGCGCTTCCGCTCGCAATCTACAAGGGTATGTAGATGCACTCACTCTCCTTTATGCTCGTTGCTAGATTACTCCATAGATAGATCTTGGTGACGCGTAGGAAATTTTTTGATTTTCTGCTACGATCCCCTACACTTCAAGGACAAAAGAGTGAAACCAAAGAACCTTGAGAGGTTGAACAATATGAAAGAAGGGTACAACAGAGATGAACGAAGTTGCAAAGACTTCGTTAGACAAGAGGAAGAAGGAATACGACGAGAACCCAAAAGGTTGAAGTATATGAAGCACGGGTTATAGGAATAAGAATGAATTCAAAACCACTCCGGTTAATAAGAGATAGAAAAGGAATCTCCACGAAGGAATTCGGGCAGCACTCCGGCTGAAAATGGAATGAATATAACATGAACTTGAGAAGACGGAACGAAGCATGACGAAATGAACAAGACATTGCCTCCAGAAGAATTGCAAGAGTGAAATGAAAAGAACGGAGAAGAAGATGACAACTTACACCACGAATGAATTCAAAGCATCCTTGCGAAGAAAGGATGAACGTAGTTGTTGAAAAAATCAACAACGAAATTAATTAACTTGTTGTGGGCTTATGGAAATCATCCCGAAACTTGAGGTGATATTATGCCGCAACCAAAATATTTGACGAGCTGAGGATGAATAAATGCAAAACTCCACTTCAAGATAATACGGAGAATTATTTGCATCTCGAGACGCAGAAGGATAAAGCTTGAGCTGCTCCAAAAGAATTATGATGAACACTCGAAGAATGAGTTGAATCGCGATGAACCACCATGAGAAACACCGGTAACAAAAGGATGATGACATAGAAATGACGGACGAAAAGAATAAGATTAAAGCCTTGCGATGATTAGTCGGGGTTTCGACGAGATAGCCGAGAAACTATGAACTCCGGAAAGAAAAGATTAAGCACTTGGAACTAGAATTTATTCATCAAGAATAAACTCCGAAGGAAAGGATTAATCAACTTGACGAGAACGAATAAGAATTATGTTATTCTCATCCTCCATCAATTAAATTGATGAACAATGGATTTACATACTACTTATCCCCGTTGAAAAAGAATAACGAGGGATATAGCACGAACTCGAGAAAGTCTTCTTGAACCACTGGTAGGATTGGAAAGCGCGAATGAATTGATATGATAGCACCGGAAAAGAGCTGTTGAGCGAACCACCGTAAATTGAAGCCGAGTGAAAAAAGGAACAAGCCACCGAGAAGAATTAAAATCGAATGATGAAAGAGAACAAACCATCGTAAAGAATTAAAATCGAGTGAATACAAGAGAATGAATCGCCGGTTAGGATAAAACACTTGGGGAAATTAGGTACAAGAGAATGAAGAGATCGTGAACTGATTAAAGAATAGTTGAACGAAGCACCGGACGAATGTGAGATGAACGAAGAGGCATCAATGAAGAATATTTGAAGGACGAAGTTGAAAACTGAGAAAGAAGAAATCTTCTGAAATGATGGCCTTTGGAGGAACACAATGAAAGAATTCATGAGATCCTCCGGATGGTTAAAGAAAGAATTTATGACATACGGAATAATTCGAGAGGATAGCATGAAGCTAGAACCACAAATCTTCGAGAAAACGGACAAGATTTAGAGGAAACGTCTTGTTCGATCTTCAAATGACGGCGAGAAATACCACCAAGAATATTGAGACGCTCCAGAAAATTAGAAGAGTCAGGTAAGATCCTGGGAATAAACCTGTGGGTTATGAGCCCACCGAAGAGAAACACCGTTGAAAAGGATTGAAAAGGAGATTATCCACCGGAACAATTGAAAGGCTCGAATGAGGTGACAACCTCGAATTAATTGAAGGCAAACACGAATCTCATGAGATATCTTTGGAACTCTGGAACAATTAAATGGCGAGAGGCGAACAAGCAAGGGGAACATCTGAGCCAAGGGGAAAGAATATGAACAACACCGAGAACAAACTGAATTGGGTCCACCGGAAAGAAAAGAGATGAAGAATGACGAACGAGATGAGAATTCGTCATTTGAAATAACTGAGGAAGAATGCAAAGGATTCACACGAGTAGGATGGATACTCGATTAAGGACTCCGGTCCGAGAAGAAAAAGGGTGGGCGGGTGGGAAAAGAAAGACCACATCGGATGGGGAAAGGACATCGGTTGGAAAGAACCGATGATTGAACCAAAAGATGAGGAGGGTCAATCAACTTCATGAGAGATGCACCAGATGAAAGGAATTGACAACGCAACAAACAAAAACTAACCGCGGGATCCTAAAAAAATTTGAAGGGGAAGAGGAGTAATTCAAAACACCTACGTCAAGATTCCTCACCAGAGCGACGAATGGGCTGAGGAGTAAAAAGAATTCGTACTCTTCGATATAACTAGACTCCGAAAAAGTTTTCTGCTAGACTCGACAACGGCCAAGCTACGATCAAGCAAGGGGGCTCCTATGGTCGGCCGAGGCTCTGATACCAACTTGTCAGGCCCAAGATGCGATTCTATCCCGATCACGAGACTCATACGTGATTGGGGCATAACCGCATCTCAGGCGCTTAGCAAGATGGATATCATTACATCGTACCATTACATAAATACATGGGGGATACAACAATTCATACAAGTCACATGAATACAACAACATCAAAACAAGGCATGCGACTACAGATGCAAACATGAAAAGCACAACGACATCCATCTGCTATCCTAGGCTACCGACCGGGAACCTAACCCAAGCCTGACGAAGAAGAAGAAGAAAGAACTCCAACACAAAGGATTTCGCTCTCGCGTCAAAACATCGAAAACCTGCACCTGCAACTGTTGTTGTAGTAACTGTGAGCCACGAGGACTCAACAATCCCATAATCATGGGTAACAAGACTAGCAAAGCTTAAAGGATAGGAAGAGGTTAAGTGGTGAGGTTGCAGCATCGGCTAAGCAATATATGGTGGCTAACTTACGAGTACAAGAATAAGATGAGCATCTACGCAAACGGTCGCAAACTAGTAATGATCGCTAAAGATCCTAAAATACCTATGAGTCAAACATAACCCCACCGTGCTCTCTTCTCAAAGTGAAAAGAGACGGTCACGGTTACTGTCGGTGTACAAAAAGAGGGCTGCACTTTTTGTACCCCTATGACTGTGCACGGGCAGTCTGAGGCACGACGCCATCCCACCAAGCAAGGCAAGGGAGGCAAGCCGGGGCAAGACTAAAGCTTGATGAAGACTGGAGCGACACCAAGAACAAGACCACGAAGAGCAAGGAGACGAAGCGGTTTCCCCCGGCAAGATCCTTGCCGGGGCCGGCTCAGGCAGCCCCGGCAAGACCCTTGCTGCGGCAGCTCGCCCCCCAGCCTACGGAGCGAATCACCCTTGAGTCCACCACCCTCATGGGGGAAGGATTCGGGAGATATCCCCGTGGTGGCATGCAGATCTTTGTGAAGACCTTCAATATCAAATGCGAGGTAAGAAGACGACCCTTGGCGGGATCCCAGCCAAGGAGGTCCACAAGACCCCCGGCAAGCACCTTGCCGGGGATGACAGCAGGCGCCACGGCAAGACCTTTGCCGGGGCCCCGGCAAGGCCCTTGCCGAGGACACCCACGGGGCCACCATCAGGCCCGCACCAACTGGGTCTCCACCGACCCACGCAGCTGCCGACCCAACCAGCTGGACAGGCTCCTGCGTGGCAATCCACAAATCTTCATGGAGGCCCATCGTTGCGCCACCTCAGCTGCCTGTCTGCCTACATGGCGCCTCAGGCACCGCTGGCCAGGGCGCGTGTCGACACGAGGAGGAGCGGCGACGGACAAGATGGGCGTCTCCCCTCGTCCCCGATAAAGCAAGGACACCTAAGCAGGGCGCATTAAATGCACCTTGTCATGTAATGCGAGGGATAACCTCGCATCACTGTACCCTTTCCACCTCCTGTGTGCCACTGTGGCAACCCCTTTTCCCTATAAAAGGAGGCCCGAGGCGACCAGGAGAAGGATTCGGCTTTTCGGAACCCCTCACGACTCTTTTGGAGCTCCCCGTTAGCTGAAGAATGAAGGAAATATGCCCTAGAGGCAATAATAAAGTTGTTATTTATATTTCCTTATATCATGATAAATGTTTATTATTCATGCTAGAATTGTATTAACCGGAAACTTAGTACATGTGTGAATACATAGACAAAACAGAGTGTCCCTAGTATGCCTCTACTAGACTAGCTCATTGATCAAAGATGGTTATGTTTCCTAACCATAGACATGAGTTGTCATTTGATCAACGGGATCACATCATTAGGAGAATGATGTGATGGACAAGACCCATCCGTTAGCATAGCACTATGATCGTTTAGTTTTACTGCTATTGCTTTCTTCATGACTTATACATGTTCCTATGACTATGAGATTATGCAACTCCCGAATACCGTAGGAACACCTTGTGTGCTATCAAACGTCACAACATAACTGGGTGATCATAAAGATGCTCTACAGGTGTCTCCGAAAGTATACGTGGTGATGGCATAGATCAAGATTAGGATTTGTCACTCCGAGTGTCGGAGAGGTATCTCTGGGCCCTCTCGGTAACACACATCACAATAAGCCTTGCAAGCAAAAAGACTAATAAGTTAGTCACGAGATGATGTGTTACGGAACGAGTAAAGAGACTTGCCGGTAACGAGATTGAACTAGGTATGGAGATACCGACGATCGAATCTTGGGCAAGTAACATACCGATGACAAAAGGAACAACGTATGTTGTTATGCGGTTTGACCGATAAAGATCTTCGTAGAATATGTAGGAACCAATATGACCATCCAGGTTCTGCTATTGGTTATTGACCGGAGATGAGTCTCGGTCATGTCTACATAGTTCTCCAACCCGTAGGGTCCGCACGCTTAACGTTTGATGACGATCGGTATTATGAGTTTATGAGTTTTGATGTACCGAAGGTAGTTCGGAGTCCCGGATGAGATCACGGACATGACGAGGAGTCTCGTAATGTCCGAGACATAAAGATTGATATATTGGACGACTATATTCGGACACCGGAAGTGTTCCGGAAAAGTTTCGGATTTAACTGGATTGCCGGAGGGGGTTACCGGAACCCCCTACGAGGGGGGATGGTCCATAGTGGGCCTTGAGGAAAGGAGAGAGGCAGCCCATAGAGGCTGGCCGGCGCCCCACCTAGGGATCCTAGTTGGACTAGGATTGGGGGGGCGCCACCTCTCCCTCTTTTCCTTTCCCTCTCTTCCTTCTTGGTGGACTCCTACTAGGAATAGGGTTGCAATCCTATTCCTAGTAGGATTGCCCTAGCCGCACCATAGGAGGCCGGCCAGCCCTCCTCCCTTGCTCCTTTATATACGGGGGCAGGGGGGCACCCAAAGACACACAAGTTGAATTGTTCCAGCCGTGTGCGGTTCCCCCTCCACAGAAACACACCTCGGTCATACCGTCGCGGTGCTTAGGCGAAGCCCTGCGCCGGTGAATACATCATATCCGTCACCACACCGTCGTGCTGACGAAACTCTCCCGTGAAGCTCAACTGGATCAAGAGCTCGTGGGACGTCATCAAGCTGAACGTGTGCTGAACGCGGAGGTGCCGTACGTTCGGTGCTTGATCGGTTGAATCGCGAAGAAGTTCGACTACATCAACCACGTCACTTGACGCTTCCGCTTCCGGTCTACGAGGGTACGTAGACACACTCTTCCCTCTCATTGCTATGCATCTGGTAGATAGATCTTGCGTGATCGTAGGAAAATTTTAAAATACTACGTTCTCCAACAGTGGCATCATGAGCCAGGTCTATGCGTAGATGATATGCACGAGTAGAACACAATGAGTTGTGGGCGATACTAGTCATACTGCTTACCAGCTTGTCATACTTTGCTTCGGCGGTATTGTGAGATGAAGCGGCCCGGACTGACATTACGCGTACGCTTACGCGAGACTGGTTTCACCGTTGCGAGCACTCGTTTCTTAAAGGTGACTGGCGGGTGTCTGTCTCTCTCACTTTAGCTGAATCAAGTGTGGCTACGCCCGGTCCTTGTGAAGGTTAAAACAGCACATACTTGACGAAACATCGTTGTGGTTTTGTATGCGTAGGTAAGAACGGTTCTTGCTAAGCCCGTAGCAGCAATGTAAAACTTGCAACAACAAAGTAGAGGACGTCTCACTTGTTTTTGCAGGGCATGTTGTGATGTGATATGGTCAAGACATGATGAGTTATACGGTTTTGTATGAGATGATCATGTTTTGTAATGTTATCGGCAACTGGCAGGAGCCATATGGTTGTCGCTTTATTGTATGAAATGTTGGGGAACGTAGTATTTTAAAATTTTCCTACGATCACGCAAGATCTATCTACCAGATGTATAGCAACGAGAGGGAAGAGTGTGTCTACGTACCCTCGTAGACCGGGAGCGGAAGCGTCAAGTGACGCGGTTGATGTTGTCAAACTTCTTCGCGATCCAACCGATCAAGCACCGAACGTACGGCACCTCCGCGTTCAACACACGTTCAGCTTGATGACGTCCCACGAGCTCTTGATCCAGTTGAGCTTCACGGGAGAGTTTCGTCAGCACGACGGCATGGTGACGGATATGATGTGTTCACCGGCGCAGGGCTTCGCCTAAGCTCCGCGACGGTACGACCGAGGTGTGATTCTGTGGAGGGGGGCACCGCACACGGCTAAAACAATTCAACTTGTGTGTCTCTGGGTGCCCCCTGCCCCCGTATATAAAGGAGCAAGGGAGGGAGGCCGGCCAACCTCTCCTGGTGCGGCTAGGGAAGGAGTCCTACTAGGAATAGGATTGCAATCCTATTCCTAGTAGGATTCACCAAAAGAGAGAAGAGGGAAAGGAATAGGAGAGGTGGCGCCCCCCCCAATCCTAGTCCAACTAGGAACCCTAGGTGGGGGCGCCGGCCAGCCCTATGGGTTGCCTCTCTCTTTCCCTTTAGGCCCACTATGGACCATCCCCTCTCGTAGGGGGTTCCGGTAACCCCCTCCGGCATTCCCGATAAATCCGAAACTTTTCCGGTATACTTCCGGTGTCCGAATATAGCCGTCCAATATATCAATCTTTATGTCTCGGACATTCCGAGACTCCTCGTCATGTCCGTGATCTCATCCGGGACTCCGAACTACCTTCGGTACATCAATACTCATAAACTCATAATACCGATCGTCATCAAACGTTAAGCGTGCGGACCCTACGGGTTCGAGAACTATGTAGACATGACCGAGACTCATCTCCGGTCAATAACCAATAGCGGAACCTGGATGTTCATATTGGCTCCTACATATTCTACGAAGATCTGTTATCGGTCAGAACCGCATAACAACGTTGTTCCTTTTGTCAAACGGTATGTTACTTGCCCGAGATTCGATCGTCGGTATCTCTATACCTAGTTCAATCTCGTTACCGGCAAGTCTCTTTACTCGTTCCGTAACACATCATCTCGTGACTAACTCATTAGTCTTTTGCTTGCAAGGCTTATTGTGATGTGTGTTACCGAGAGGGCCCAGAGATACCTCTCCGACACTCGGAGTGACAAATCCTAATCTTGATCTATGCCAACACCACGAATACTTTCGGAGACACCTGTAGAGTATCTTTATGATCACCCAGTTACGTTGTGATGTTTGATAGCACACAAGGTGTTCCTACGGTATTCGGGAGTTGCATAATCTCATAGTCATAGGAACATGTATAAGTCATGAAGAAAGCAATAGCAGTTAAACTAAACGATCATAGTGCTATGCTAACGGATGGGTCTTGTCCATCACATCATTCTCCTAATGATGTGATCCCGTTGATCAAACGACAACTCATGTCTATGGCTAGGAAACATAACCATCTTTGATCAATGAGCTAGTCTAGTAGAGGCATACTAGGGACATACTGTTTTGTCTATGTATCCACACATGTACTAAGTTTCCGGTTAATACAATTCTAGCATGAATAAAAGACATTTATCATGATATAAGGAAATACAAATAACATCTTTATTATTGCCTCTAGGGCATATTTCCTTCAGTCTCCCACTTGAACTAGAGTCAATAATCTAGCTCACATCGCCATGTGATTTAATACTGATAGTTCACATCGTTATGTGAATAACACCCATAGTTCACATCGCCATGTGACTAACACCCGAAGGGTTTACTAGAGTCAATAATCTAGTTCACATTGTTATGTGATTAATACCCAAGAGTAATAAGGTGTGATCATGTTTTTGCTTGTGAGAGAAGTTTAGTCAACGGGTCTGTCACATTCAGATCCGTATGTATTTCGCAAATTTCTATGTCTACAATGCTGTGCATAAAGCTACTCTAGCTAAATGCTCCCACTTTCAATATGCATCCAGATTTGATACTTAGAGTCATCTGAATTTAGTGTCAAAGTTTGCATCGGCGTAACCCTTTACGACGAACTCTTTATCACCTCCATAATCGAGAAACATTTCATAAGTCATCCAATTACTAAGGATAATTTTGACCGCTGTACAGTGATCTACTCCTGGATCACTATTGTACCTCCCTGTCAAACTCTTGGCAAGGTACACAACGTGTTTTGTACACAGCATGGCATACTTTATAGAACCTATGGCTGAGGCATAGGGAATGACTTTCATTCTCTCTATATTTTTCTGCCGTGGTCTGGCTTTGAGTCTTACTCAACTTCACACCTTACAAATCAGGCAAGAACTTCTTCTTTGACTGATCCATTTTGAACTACTTCAAAATCTTATCAAGGTATGTACTCATCGAAAGTCTTATTAAGCGTCTTGATCTATCTATATAGATTCTTGATGCTCAATATGTAAGCAGCTTCACCGAGGTCTTTCTTTGAAAAACTCCTTTCAAACATTCCTTTATGCTTTCCAGAAAATTCTACATCATTTCCGATCGACAATATGTCATTCACATATACTTATCAGAAAGGTTGTAGTGCTCCCACTCACTTCTTGTAAATACAGGCTTCTCCAAAAGTCTGTATAAAACCATATGCTTTGATCACCTCATCAAAGCGTATATTCCAACTCCGAGATGCTTGCACCAGTCCATAGATGGATCGCTGGAGCTTGCATAATTTGTTAGCACCTTTTGGATCGACAAAACCTTCTGGTTGTATCATATACAACTCTTCTTTGAGATATCCATTCAGGAATGTAGTTTTGACATCCATTTGCCAGATTTCATAATCATAAAATGCGGCAATTGCTAACATGATTCGGACAGACTTAAGCATCGCTACAGGTGAGAAAGTCTCATCGTAGTCAACTCCTTGAACTTGTCGAAAACCTTTCGCAACAAGTCGAGATTTGTAAACAGTAATATTACCGTCTGCGTCGGTCTTCCTCTTGAAGATCCATTTATTTTCGATGGCTTGCCGATCATCGGGCAAGTCAACCAAAGTCCACACTTTGTTCTCGTACATGGATCCCATCTCAGATTTCATGGCTTCAAGCCATTTTGCGGAATCTGGGCTCATCATCGCTTCCTCATAGTTCGTAGGTTCATCATGGTCTAGTAACATGATTTCCAGAACTGGGTTGCCGTACCACTCTGGTGCGGAACGTACTCTGGTTGATCTACGACGTTCAGCAGAAACTTGATCCGAAGTTTCATGATCATTATCATTAACTTCCTCACTAATTGGTGTAGGAATCACTGGAACAATTTCCTGTGATGTACTACTTTCCAATCCGGAAGAAGGTACAATTACCTCATCAAGTTCTACTTTCCTCCCACTCACTTCTTTCGAGAGAAACTCCTTCTCTAGAAAGGATCCATTTTTAGCAACGAATATCTTGCCTTCGGATCTGTGATAGAAGGTGTACCCAACAGTCTCTTTTGGGTATCCTATGAAGATTTACTTCTCCGGTTTGGGTTCGAGCTTATCATGTTGAAACTTTTTCACATGAGCATCGCAGTCCCAAACTTTAAGAAACAACAACTTTGGTTTCTTGCCAAACCACAGTTCTTAAGCCGTTGTCTCAACGGATTTTTAGATGGTGCCCTTATTAAACGTGAATGCAGCTGTCTCTAATGCACAACCCTAAATGATAGTGGTAAATCGGTAAGAGACATCATAGATCGCACCATATCTAATAAAGTACGGTTACGACGTTCGGATACACCATTATGCTGTGGTGTTCCGGGTGGCGTGAGTTGTGAAACTATTCCACATTGTTTCAAATGAAGACCAAACTCGTAACTCAAATATTTTCCTCCACGATCAGATCGTAGAAACTTTATTTTCTTGTTACGATGATTCTTTACTTCACTATGAAATTCTTTGAACTTTTCAAAAGTTTCAGACTTGTGTTTCATTAAGTAGATATACCCATATCTGCTCAAATCATCAGTGAAGGTCAGAAAATAACGATACCTGCCGCGAGCTTCAACACTCATTGGTCTGCATACATTAGTATGTATGATTTCCAACAACTTTGTTGCTCGCTCCATAGTTCCGGAGAACGGAGTTTTAGTCATCTTGCCCATGAGGCATGGTTCGCAAGCACCAAGTGATTCATAATCAAGTGATTCCAAAAGTCCATCATTATGGAGTTTCTTCATGCGTTTTACACCAATATGACCTAAACGGCAGTGCCACAAATAAGTTGCACTATCATTATTAACCTTGCATCTTTTGGCTTCAATATTATGAATATGTGTATCACACGATCGAGATCCAACAAACTATTTTCATTGGGTGTATGACCATAGAAGGTTTTATTCATGTAAACAGAACAACAATTATTCTCTAACTTACATGAATAACCGTATTGCAATAAACATGATCAAATAACATTCATGCTCAACACAAACACCAAATAACAGTTATTTAGGTTCAACACTAATCCCGAAAGTATAGGGAGTGTGCGATGATGATCATATCAATCTTGGAACTGCTTCCAATACACATCGTCACTTCAGCCTTTAACTAGTTTATGTTCATTATGCAACTCCCACTTCGAGTTACTACTCTTTAGCAACTGAACCAATATCAAATACCGAGGGGTTGCTATGAACACTAGTAAAATACACATTAATAATCTGTATATCAAATATACCTTTGTTCACTTTGCCATCCTCCTTATCCGCCAAGTATCTAGGGCAGTTCCACTTTTAGTGACCATTTCCTTTGCAGTATAAGCACTTGTTTCAGGCTTGAGTTTAGCTTTGGGTTTCTTCACGGGAGTGACAACTTGCTTGTCATTCTTCTTGAAGTTCCCCTTCTATCCCTTTGCCCTTTACTTGAAATAAGTGGTCTTGTTAACCATCAACACTTGATGCTTTTTCATGATTTCTACCTTCGCCTACTTCAGTATCGCGAAGAGCTGGGAATTCCTTTCGTCATCCCTTGCATATTATAGTTCATCACGAAGTTCTACTAACTTGGTGATAGTGACTAGAGAACTTTGTCAATTACTATCTTATCTGGAAGATTAACTCCCACTTGATTAAAGTAATTGTAGTACCCAGACGATCTGAGCACATGCTCACTGGTTGAGCTATTCTCCTCCATCTTGTAGGCAAAGTACTGTCAGAGGTCTTATACCTCTCGACACGGGCATGAGTATGAAATACTAATTTTAACTCTTGGAACATCTTATATGCTCCATGGCGTTCAAAACGTTTTTGAAGTCCCGGTTCTAAGCCGTAAAGCATGGTGCACTTAAACTATCAAGTAGTCATCATATCGAGCTTTTGTCAAAACGTTCATAACGTCTACATCTGCTCCTGCAATAGGTCTGTCACCTAGCGGTGCATCAAGGACATAATTCTTCTGTGCAGCAATGAGGATAATCCTCAGATCACGGAACAATTCCGCATCATTGCTACTAACATCTTTCAACTTGGTTTTCTCTAGGAACATATGAAAAAATAAACGGGGAGCAACATCGCGAGCTATTGATCTACAACATAGATATGCTAATACTACCAGGACTAACTTCATGACAAATTAAAGTTCAATTTAATCATATTACTTAAGAACTCCCACTTAGATAGACATCCCTCCGGTCATCTAAATGATCACGTGATCCTAATCAACTAAACCATGTCCGATCATCACGTGAGATGGAGTAGTTTCAATGGTGAACATCTTATGTTGATCATATCTACTATATGATTCACGCTCGACCTTTCGGTCTCCAGTGTTCCGAGGCCATATCTGTATATGCTAGGCTCGTCAAGTTTAACCCGAGTATTCTGCGTGTGCAAAACTGGCTTACACCCGTTGTATTTGAACGTAGAGCTTATCACACCCGATCATCACGTGGTGTCTCGGCACGACGAACTTTCGCAACGGTGCATACTCAGGGAGAACACTTATACCTTGAAATTTAGTAAGGGATCATCTTATAATGCTACCGTCGTTCTAAGCAAAATAAGAAGCATAATAAGATAAACATCACATGCAATCAAAATATGTGACATGATATGGCCATCATCATCTTGTGCTTTTGATCTCCATCTCCAAAGCACCGTCATGATCACCCTCGCAAAACATGATCATCTCATACAAAACCGTATAACTCATCATGTCTTGACCATATCACATCACAACATGCCCTGCAAAAACAAGTTAGACGTCCTCTACTTTGTTTGTTGCAAGTTTTACGTGGCTGCTACGGGCTTTAGCAAGAACCGTTCTTACCTACGCATACAAAACCACAACGATGTTTCGTCAAGTATGTGCTATTTTAACCTTCACAAGGACCAGGCGTAGCCACACTTGATTCAGCTAAAGTGAGAGAGACAGACACCCGCCAGTCACCTTTAAGCAACGAGTGCTCGTAACGGTGAAACCAGTCTCGCGTAAGCGTACGCGTAATGTCGGTCCGGGCCGCTTCATCTCACAATACCGCCGAAGCAAAGTATGACATGCTGGTAAGCAGTATGACTAGTATCGCCCACAACTCATTGTGTTCTACTCGTGCATATCATCTACGCATAGACCTGGCTCATGATGCTACTGTTGGGGAACGTAGTATTTTAAAATTTTCCTACGATCACGCAAGATCTATCTACCAGATGCATAGCAACGAGAGGGAATAGTGTGTCTACGTACCCTCGTAGACCGGGAGCGGAAGCGTCAAGTGACGCGGTTGATGTTGTCGAACTTCTTCGCGATCCAACCGATCAAGCACCGAACGTACGGCACCTCCGCGTTCAGCACACGTTCAGCTTGATGACGTCCCACGAGCTCTTGATCCAGTTGAGCTTCACGGGAGAGTTTCGTCAGCACGACGGCGTGGTGACGGATATGATGTGTTCACCGGCGCAGGGCTTCGCCTAAGCTCCGCGACGGTACGACCGAGGTGTGATTCTGTGGAGGGGGGCACCGCACACGGCTAAAACAATTCAACTTGTGTGTCTCTGGGTGCCCCCTGCCCCCGTATATAAAGGAGCAAGGGAGGGAGGTCGGCCAACCTCTCCTGGTGCGGCTAGGGAAGGAGTCCTACTAGGAATAGGATTGCAATCCTATTCCTAGTAGGATTCACCAAAAGAGAGAAGAGGGAAAGGAATAGGAGAGGTGGCGCCCCCCCCCAATCCTAGTCCAACTAGGAACCCTAGGTGGGGGCGCCGGCCAGCCCTATGGGCTGCCTCTTTCTTTCCCTTTAGGCCCACTATGGACCATCCCCTCTCGTAGGGGGTTCCGGTAACCCCCTCCGGCATTCCCCATAAATCCGAAACTTTTTCGGTATACTTCCGGTGTCCGAATATAGCTGTCCAATATATCAATCTTTATGTCTCGGACATTCCGAGACTCCTCGTCATGTCCGTGATCTCATCCGGGACTCCGAACTACCTTCGGTACATCAATACTCATAAACTCATAATACCGATCGTCATCAAACGTTAAGCGTGCGGACCCTACGGGTTCGAGAACTATGTAGACATGACCGAGACTCATCTCCGGTCAATAACCAATAGCGGAACCTGGATGTTCATATTGGCTCCTACATATTCTACGAAGATCTTTTATCGGTCAGAACCGCATAACAACATACGTTGTTCCTTTTGTCAAACGGTATGTTACTTGCCCGAGATTCGATCGTCGGTATCTTTATACCTAGTTCAATCTCGTTACCGGCAAGTCTCTTTACTCGTTCTGTAACACATCATCTCGTGACTAACTCATTAGTCTTTTGCTTGCAAGGCTCATTGTGATGTGTGTTACCGAGAGGGCCCAGAGATACCTCTCCGACACTCGGAGTGACAAATCCTAATCTTGATCTATGCCAACACCACGAATACTTTCGGAGACACCTGTAGAGCATCTTTATGATCACCCAGTTACGTTGTGACGTTTGATAGCACACAAGGTGTTCCTACGGTATTCGGGAGTTGCATAATCTCATAGGCATAGGAACATGTATAAGTCATGAAGAAAGCAATAGCAGTTAAACTAAACGATCATAGTGCTATGCTAACGGATGGGTCTTGTCCATCACATCATTCTCCTAATGATGTGATCCCGTTGATCAAATGACAACTCATGTCTATGGTTAGGAAACATAACCATCTTTGATCAATGAGCTAGTCTAGTAGAGGCATACTAGGGACATACTGTTTTGTCTATGTATTCACACATGTACTAAATTTCCGGTTAATACAATTCTAGCATGAATAAAAGACATTTATCATGATATAAGGAAATACAAATAACATCTTTATTATTGCCTCTAGGGCATATTTCCTTCATGAAATGCAATCGCCATGTAATTGCTTTACTTTATCACTAAGCGGTAGCGATAGTCGTAGAAGCAATAGTTGGCGAGACGACAACGATGCTACGATGGAGATCAAGGTGTCGCGCCGGTGTCGAAGGTGATCATGAAGGTGCTTTGGAGATGGAGATCAAAAGCACAAGATGATGATGGCCATATCATGTCACATATTTTGATTGCATGTGATGTTTATCTTATTATGCTTCTTATTTTGCTTAGAACGACGGTAGCATTATAAGATGATCCCCTACTAAATTTCAAGGTATAAGTGTTCTCCCTGAGTATGCACAGTTGCGAAAGTTCGTCGTGCTGAGACACCACGTGATGATCGGATGTGATAAGCTCTACGTTCAAATACAATGGGTGTAAGCCAGTTTTGCACACGCAGAATACTCGGGTTAAACTTGACGAGCCTAGCATATGCAAATATGGCCTCGGAACACTGGAGACCGAAAGGTTGAGCGTGAATCATATAGTAGATATGATCAACATAAGATGTTCACCATTGAAACTACTCCATCTCACGTGATGATCGGACATGGTTTAGTTGATTTGGATCACGTGATCATTTAGATGACCGGAGGGATGTCTATCTAAGTGGGAGTTCTTAAGTAATATGATTAATTGAACTTTAATTTATCATGAACTTAGTCCTGGTAGTATTAGCATATCTATGTTGTAGATCAATAGCTCGCGATGTTGCTCCACGTTTATTTTTTATATGTTCCTAGAGAAAACCAAGTTGAAAGATGTTAGTAGCAATGATGCGGAATTGTTCCGTGATCTGAGGATTATCCTCATTGCTGCACAGAAGAATTATGTCCTTGATGCACCGCTAGGTGACAGACCTATTGCAGGAGCAGATGTAGACGTTATGAACGTTTTGACAAAAGCTCAATATGATGACTACTTGATAGTTTAGTGCACCATGCTTTACGGCTTATAACCGGGACTTCAAAAACGTTTTGAAACGCCACGGAGCATATGAGATGTTCCAAGAGTTGAAATTAAGTATTTCATACTCATGCCCGTGTCGATAGGTATAAGACCTCTGACGGTACTTTGCCTACAAGATGGAGGAGAATAGCTCAACCAGTGAGCATGTGCTCAGATTGTCTGGGTAGTACAATTGCTTGAATCAAGTGGGAGTTAATCTTCCAGATAAGATAGTAATTGACAAAGTTCTCTAGACACTATCACCAAGTTAGTAAAACTTCATGATGAACTATAATATGCAAGGGATGACGAAAGTAATTCCCGAGCTCTTCACGATGCTGAAATCGGCGAACGTAGAAATCAAGAAAGAGCATCAAGTGTTGATGGTTAACCAGACCACTTGTTTCAAGTAAAGGGCAAAGGGATAGAAGAGGAACTTCAAGAAGAATGACAAAGCAAGTTGTCACTCCCGCGAAGAAACCCAAAGCTAAACTCAAGCCTGAAACTAAGTGCTTCTACTGCAAAGGAAATGGTCACTAGAAGGGGAACTGCCCTAGATATTTGGCGGATAAGAAGGATGGCAAAGTGAACAAAGGTATATTTGATATACAGATTATTGATGTGTATTTTACTAGTGTTCATAGCAACCCCTCGGTATTTGATATTGGTTCAGTTGCTAAAGAGTAGTAACTCGAAATGGGAGTTGCATAATGAACAGAAACTAGTTAAAGGATGAAGTGACGATGTGTATTGGAAGTAGTTCCAAGATTGATATGATCATCATCGCACACTCCCTATACTTTCGGGATTAGTGTTGAACCTAAATAAAGTGTTATTTGGTGTTTGTGTTGAGCATGAATATGATTTGATCATGTTTATTGCAATACGGTTATTCATGTAAGTTAGAGAATAATTGTTGTTCTCTTTACATGAATAAAACCTTCTATGGTCATACACCCAATGAAAATGGTTTGTTGGATCTCGATCGTGTGATACACATATTCATAATATTGAAGCCAAAAGATGCAAGGTTAATAATGATAGTGCAACTTATTTGTGGCACTGCCGTTTAGGTCATATTGGTGTAAAGCGCATGAAGAAACTCCATAGTGATGGACTTTTGGAATCACTTGATTATGGATCACTTGGTGCTTGCGAACCATGCCTCATGGGCAAGATGACTAAAACTCCGTTCTCCGGAACCGTGGAGCGAGCAACAGAGTTGTTGGAAATCATACATACTGATGTATGCGGACCAATGAGTGTTGAAGCTCGCGGCAGGTATCGTTATTTTCTGACCTTCACTGATGATTTGAGCAGATATGGGTATATCTACTTAATGAAGCACAAGTCTGAAACATTTGAAAAGTTCAAAGAATTTCAGAGTGAAGTGGAGAATCATCGTAACAAGAAAATAAGAGTTTCTACGATATGATCGTAGAGGTAAAATATTTGAGTTAGCGAGTTTGGCCTTCAATAAAAACAATGTGAAATAGTTTCACTACTCACGCCACCTGGAACACCACAGTGTAATGGTGTGTCCGAACGTCATAACCGTACTTTATTAGATATGGTGCGATCGATGATGTCTCTTACCGATCTACCACTATCGCTTTTGGGGTTATGCATTAGAGACAGCTACATTCACGTTAAATAGGGCACCATCTAAATCCGTGGAGATGACACCGTATGAACTGTGGTTTGACGAGAAACCTAAGCTGTCATTTCTTTAAGTTTGGGACTGTGATGCTTATGTGAAAAAGTTTCAACATGATAAGCTCGAACCCAATTCGGAGAAGTAAATCTTCATAGGATACCCAAAAAGAAATTGTTGGGTACACCTTCTATCACAGATCCTAAGGCAAGGTCTTTGTTGCTAAGAGTGGATCCTTTCTAGAGAAGGAGTTTCTCTCGAAAGAAGTGAGTGGGAGGAAAGTAGAACTTGATGAGGTAATTGTACCTTCTCCCGAATTGGAAGGTAGTACATCACAGAAACTCGTTCCAGTGATTCCTACACCAATTAGTGAGGAAGCTAATGATGATGATCATGAAACTTCAGATCAAGTTTCTGCTGAACTTCGTAGATCAACCAGAGTTCGTTCCGCACCAGAGTGGTACGGCAACCCAGTTCTGGAAGTCATGTTACTAGACCATGATGAACCTACGAACTATGAGGAAGCGATGATGAGCCCAGATTCTGCAAAATGGCTTGAGACCATGAAATCTGAGATGGGATCCATGTATTAGAACAAAGTATGGACTTTGGTTGACTTGCCCGATGATCGGCAAGCCATCGAAAATAAATGGATCTTCAAGAGGAAGACCGACGCAAACGGTAATGTTACTGTTTACAAAGCTCGACTTGTTGCGAAAGGGTTTCGATAAGTTCAAGGAGTTTACTACGATGAGACTTTCTCACCCGTAGCGATGCTTAAGTCTGTCCGAATCATGTTAGTAATTGCCGCATTTTAAGAAATCTGGCAAATGGATAACAAAACTGCATTCTTTAATGGATTTATTAAAGAAGACTTGTATATGATGCAACCAGAAGGTTTTGTCAATCCTAAAGGTGCTAACAAAATGTGCAAGCTCCAACGATCCATCTATGGACTGGTGCAAGCATCTCGGAGTTGGAATATACGCTTTGATAAGTTGATCAAAGCATATAGATTTATACAGACTTGCGGTGAAGCCTGTATTTACAAGAAGTGAGTGGGAGCACTACAACCTTTCTGATAAGTATATGTGAATGACATACTGTCGATCGGAAATGATGTAGAATTTTCTGGAAAGCATAAAGGAGTGTTTGGAATGAGTTTTTTCAAAGAAAGACCTTGGTGAAGCTGCTTACATATTGGGCATCAAGATCTATAGAGATAGATCAAGACGCTTGATAAGACTTTCGATGAGTACATACCTTGATAAGATTTTGAAGTAGTTCAAAATGGATCAGTCAAAGAAGGAGTTCTTGCCTGACTTGTAAGGTGTGAAGTTGAGTAAGACTCAAAGCCAGACCACGGCAGAAAAATATAGAGAGAATGAAAGTCATTCCCTATGCCTCAGCCATAGGTTCTATAAAGTATGCCATGCTGTGTACAAAACACGTTGTGTACCTTGCCATGAGTTTGACAGGGAGGTACAATAGTGATCCAGGAGTAGATCACTGTACAACGGTCAAAATTATCCTTAGTAAATGGATGACTAAGGAAATATTTCTCGATTATGGAGGTGATAAAGAGTTCGTCGTAAAGGGTTACGCCGATGCAAGCTTTGACACTAAATCCAGATGACTCTAAGTATCAATCTGGATGCGTATTGAAAGTGGGAGCAATTAGCTAGAGTAGCTCCATGCAGAGCATTGTAGACATAGAAATTTGCGAAATACATACGGATCTAAATGTAACAGACCCGTTGACTAAACTTCTCTCACAAGCAAAACATGATCACACCTTATTACTCTTGGGTATTAATCACATAGTGATGTGAACTAGATTATTGACTCTAGTAAACCCTTTGGGTATTGGTCACATGGTGATGTGAACTATGGGTGTTATTCACATAACGATGTGAACTATCGGTATTAAATCACATGGCGATGTGAGCTAGATTATTGACTCTATTGCAAGTGGGAGACTGAAGGAAATATGCCCTAGAGGCAATAATAAAGTTGTTATTTATATTTCCTTATATCATGATAAATGTTTATTATTCATGCTAGAATTGTATTAACCGGAAACTTAGTACATGTGTGAATACATAGACAAAACAGAGTGTCCCTAGTATGCCTCTACTAGACTAGCTCATTGATCAAAGATGGTTATGTTTCCTAACCATAGACATGAGTTGTCATTTGATCAATGGGATCACATCATTAGGAGAATGATGTGATGGACAAGACCCATCCGTTAGCATAGCACTATGATCGTTTAGTTTTACTGCTATTGCTTTCTTCATGACTTATACATGTTCCTATGACTATGAGATTATGCAACTCCCGAATACCGTAGGAACACCTTGTGTGCTATCAAACGTCACAACGTAACTGGGTGATCATAAAGATGCTCTACAGGTGTCTCCGAAAGTATTCGTGGTGTTGGCATAGATCAAGATTAGGATTTGTCACTCCGAGTGTCGGAGAGGTATCCCTCGGCCCTCTCGGTAACACACATCACAATAAGCCTTGCAAGCAAAAATACTAATAAGTTAGTCACGAGATGATGTGTTACGGAACGAGTAAAGAGACTTGCCGGTAACGATATTGAACTAGGTATGGAGATACCGACGATCGAATCTTGGGCAAGTAACATACCGATGACAAAAGGAACAACGTATGTTGTTATGCGGTTTGACCGATAAAGATCTTCGTAGAATATGTAGGAACCAATATGAGCATCCAGGTTCCGCTATTGGTTATTGACCGGAGATGAGTCTCGGTCATGTCTACATAGTTCTCGAACCCGTAGGGTCCGCACGCTTAACGTTTGATGACGATCGGTATTATGAGTTTATGAGTTTTGACGTACCGAAGGTAGTTCGGAGTCCCGGATGAGATCACGGACATGACGAGGAGTCTCGGAATGTCCGAGACATAAAGATTGATATATTGGACGACTATATTCGGACACCAGAAGTGTTCCAGAAAAGTTTCGGATTTAACTGGATTGCCGGAGGGGGTTACCGGAACCCCCTACGAGGGGGGATGGTCCATAGTGGGCCTTGAGGAAAGGAGAGAGGCAGCCCATAGAGGCTGGCCGGCGGCCCACCTAGGGATCCTAGTTGGACTAGGATTGGGGGGGCGCCACCTCTCCCTCTTTTCCTTTCCCTCTCTTCCTTCTTGGTGGACTCCTACTAGGAATAGGATTGCAATCCTATTCCTAGTAGGATTGCCCTAGCCGCACCATAGGAGGCCGGCCAGCCCTCCTCCCTTGCTCCTTTATATACGGGGGCAGGGGGGCACCCAAAGACACACAAGTTGAATTGTTCCAGCCGTGTGCGGTGCCCCCCTCCACAGAAACACACCTCGGTCATACCGTCGCGGTGCTTAGGCGAAGCCCTGCGCCGGTGAATACATCATATCCGTCACCACACCGTCGTGCTGACGAAACTCTCCCGTGAAGCTCAACTGGATCAAGAGCTCGTGGGACGTCATCAAGCTGAACGTGTGCTGAACGCGGAGGTGCCGTACGTTCGGTGCTTGATCGGTTGAATCGCGAAGAAGTTCGACTACATCAACCACGTCACTTGACGCTTCCGCTTCCGGTCTACGAGGGTACGTAGACACACTCTTCCCTCTCGTTGCTATGCATCTGGTAGATAGATCTTGCGTGATCGTAGGAAAATTTTAAAATACTACGTTCTCCAACAAAGAACACCAACATATAATCCACCAAAGCAGGAGTAGGGTTTTATGCATCTTTGCGGCCTGAACCTGGGTAAAGGAACCGTGTCCTGATCGTTAGATCCGTTCTTCTCTCAACCCCGCGCCCTGCAACCATAGTATGGATTCTTGTGATCCCATAGGTGTCGATCCAAATACACCGACATCTTTGGCGCGCCAGGTAGGGGGCACAGTTGTGAGAATTGGCTTTAGCGGTTAGTTCGACGCTTCTGCATCATCATGGCGCCCAAGAAGAAGACGACGGTGGCGGTTCGCCAGTCGAAAGCCGGACAGCCTGTCCCGACGCGGGCGAGCAGTGGACCAGTCGTGGAAAGGACTCGGGGCGCTGCTTGCGAACACCAACGCCATCCCGACAGTCGGAGTTTGGGAGGTGGCGATGCCTGTGCGCCTAGTAACAGGCCGCACGTTGCCAGTTCCAGAGATGGAACCCGGCCCTCCTCGGGTGGCGCGGGGCCTTCCAAGGCCGCGGCCGCACCACCCGAGGACGACGCGAGGCCCCCCAGAACTCCCACGCCGGCGCCAACAGCGCGCTCTTCTCAAGCAGCGCGCGACGAACGGCGTCGTCGTCCCGAAGACCCCGGACGTCGCCATGGGAAGAGCCCCGAGCGCCGCTCCTGGGACGTAGAAGGCCTGCCCGCTCACCGAAGCGCTGGTGGAGACGATAGGCGACCGCGGGATCGTGATGGAGCTCCCTCTGACGCGGTCAGGGGTCGAAGCGCGTCGCGATCCGTGAAGGTTTCTCTACCGCCGACGCCAGCCGAAGCTTTGGCGCGCGCGCAGTTGCTCCTCGACTTTCCTTCCGTTACGGGGAAACTCGATGGAGAGCCACCATCCGAAGCCTTGTCGCAGTCGCCAACAGGGACGAGCTAAATCCAGCGGAGCTCCCGGGCCGACGCTCCGATGGGGTCCCACGCACCGCGGGCGGGAGAGCTGGCAGCGCCGTGGCTACGGTGCATTCGCCTCCTCCTCGCCTAGCGCCGCGTGCGTCGACCCGTCGGGACGTCGCGGGCGACACCATCTCCATAGCGTCGTCCGACCCGCGAACCCGCGGCGACCAGCGTCAAGTTCTTCAGGAGCGAGCCCATGAAGACGCTCGAACCACCATCGAGCGTCGGCGCGAAACGCGCCACCAGTCAGACAGGCGAGCAGGGCCTGCCATGGACCGCCCAGCACCGGAAAGCCCTGGAGGTCTACCTTACGAGGTGGGCTGTCCGACTTTCACCCGTGAGCTACGGCAGTTCCAGTGGCCCTCTCACCGCACCTTCAAACCTGACGTTGGCGAGAAGTACAACAACAAGACCCACCCGTCGGAGTTCCTCAGCATCTACACCATCGCGATGCAAGCTTCTGGGGCCCGCGACGATAAGGTGCTTGCGAATTACTTTCTGTTAGCTCTTAAACCTAACGCCATGTCGTGGTTGATGCACTTGCCAATAGACTCTATTTCCTCCTGGTCCGACTTGTGCCATGAGTTTTTTGGCGCCTTTACCGGAGGCCATCAAGCCCATGGCCAAGCGAGTGACCTGCAAGTCATACCCCAGAAGGAAGGTGAAACTCTACGCAAGTACATACAGAGATTCATCCGGGTACAGTACAATATCCCCGATGTTCACCCTGCCGCCATCATCAGCGCGTTCCACCAGAACGTGCGCAACCGCAAGATGCGCGAAGAACTGGCGATGACCAAGGTGAATGACGTGGCAGAACTTTACGTTCTTGCCGACAGATGTGCCCGGGCCGAGGAGGGAAGGAAGTACCCCGGCGAGAGCGCCAGCGCGGAAACCGACTCCTTGGATGAAGATACCGCTGTTCCAGCGAAGAAGAGCTGGAACCACAACAGGAAGCGCAAGGGGAATGCCGTGCTTGCCGTTGAGGGATCTGATGACGCCGGCTCCGCCAAGAAAACCAAGGCGGGTGACCCTGGCAAGGAAATCGCCGGATATGTCGCCTGCCGAGCTTTGGCGGCTGCCGAGAAGCCAGGATACTTCGGCAAACGGTACTGCAAGATCCATCGCACCAAGGGCCATGATCTCCAGGACTGCCACCAGGTTGAGCTCCCTGCTGAGAAGCAAAGAGCTGAATACGAGAGGCGGGACAGAGAGAAGGGCCAAGACGGCGCTGAAGGAGCCAGCAAGAAGCGTGATGGCCAAGCGGGCCGCCGCGGCAAGGAGAAACAACAAGAAAGGCCCGCCCGGGGCCGCGATAGAAGACCTGAAGACGACGATCACGAAGAGGACGACGAGTCCGGTGGCCAAGAATTTCAGAAGGCTACGAACGCCATGTGCGTCGATGGTGGCGCTTCGCTGCATGCTTCTCACCGCCACTTAAACAGTGGGCGCGAGAGATTATTGCGGCAGAGCCATCACCCGGTGCCCAAAAGCCGCTGAAATGGTCCAGCACACCTATCATCTTTGATGCCGAAGATCACCCTGATCGCGTTACTGCGGTCGGGTGCTTGCCGTTGTTGGTTTCACCAACAATATGCAACCTCAAAGTGACGAAGATGCTAGTCGATGGTGGGGCCGGCCTAAACCTACTCTCGCCCACCGTGATTGACTGCAAGTTCCTGATGGAGACCTCGAAGAGACGGGCACATTTCAAGGGGTCAGCCCAGGAAGGACTCAACCAAAGGGGAAAGTCACACTGCCCGTGTCTTTTGGAAGTGATCTGAATTACAGGACGGAGAGAATTGTGTTCGATGTCGCCAGGATCCCCCTGCCTTACAACGGGATCCTTGGCCGCCCAGCGCTGGCCAAGTTCATGGCAGCGTCGCAGTACGCCCACAACACCCTGAAGATGCCAGGGCCCGTGATGATCATCACCATCCCCTCCGACAAGAAAGACGCGCTGATTTGTGCCGAGCAATTGTACCAGCAAGCAGTTGCAGCAACTGCCGCTACGGGGGCACTTGCTCCTGCCACTGGAGCCCCGGGAGGGAAGAAGAAGAAGACCGGCGAGACCTCGGGCGCCCACTCCGTCAAGCGCACCTCTGCGGAGTGCTGTGCTCCCGTCGAGGACGTGCCTGAGAGCTCCACCAGGAAGTAGAAGACCGGCGAGACCTCAGACACCCACTCCGGCAAGCGCACCTCTTAGGAGTGTCGCGCTCCCGTCGAGGACGTGCCAGAGAGCTCCACCGGTAGAAACAACAGATCAAGGGCTACGCCGCCAGGAACCAAGAAGGTTTCTATCAAGGAGGACGGCACGGGAGGGGCTTTTACTATAAGCTCCGCCCTTGACAAAAAATAGGAAGACGCGCTCGTCACCTTCCTGCGGGCGAATGTCGACGTGTTTGCCTGGCAAGCATCCGACATCCTCGGCGTTCCCAGGGAGGTGATTGAGCACCACCTTGCTGTCTGCCCTCATGCGCGGCCCGTCAAGCAGAAGGTCAGGAAGCAAGCTTTGGAACGGCAAGAGTTCATCACCGAGGAGATTCAGAAACTGGAGGCTGCGGGTTTGGTGAGCGGAGTGCTCCACCCAAAGTGGTTGGCCAATCCAGTGGTAGTGCGCAAGGCAAATGGGAAGTGGAGGCTATGTATTGATTACACAGATATCAATAAAGCTTGTCCCAAGGACCCCTTCCCATTGCCGCGTATAGACCAGATTGTCGACTCCACGGCAGGGTGTGACCTGCTATCATTCCTCGATGCCTACTCCGGCTACCACCAGATCTTCATGGCGAGAGAAGACGAAGAGAAGACAACATTCATCACCCCATGTGGTACGTACTGTTTCGTACGAATGCCTTTCGGGTTGAAGAGTGCTGGCACGACATTTGCGAGGGCAGTCCAGATTGGTTTTGAACCCCAGGTCCATAGAAATATGGAGGCTTATATGGATGATATAGTGGTCAAAACCAAGGACAGGGCAACCCTTGTAGCGGATTTACAAGAAACATTTGTGAACCTACGCAAGATCAACCTCAAGCTGAACCCTAAGAAGTGCGTTTTCGGCGTTCCGTCTGGCAAGCTTCTCGGGTTCTTTGTATCACAGCGTGGGATAGAAGCCAATCTGGACAAGATCAAAGCTATAGAGCAGATTGAAGCACCCAAAAGGGTCAAGGATGTGCGTCGGCTTGCTGGCTGCATTGCCGCCATGAGCAGATTCATTTCCAAGTCTGCTGAGCGCGCCCTCCCCTTTTTCAAGATTTTGAAAAAGGCGGGCCCAATGGAATGGACGCCAGAAGCCGAAGCAGCGTTACAGGATCTGAAGAAGTGTAATGCCCAGTATGGGACTATACCTCCTACGTGTCGAGGCACGACTTAAAGGTATAAGCCCATTCTGGAATGATCTCAAGTTTGGTATCTTTGCACGACTCATGTAAAAATAGGGATGAAATTGCAAAAAAAGGATAGTTGGCTTACACTCGCCACGTCACACAATGCATTACATAAGCAAAACATGATCCAAAACATCACAACCCGACTACGGGCGAAGATCCAAAAGAAAGATACCAAATACATAAAGCCACAGGTCCGAATCACCCCTAGTAGAAACCACTACTGATCGTCGAAAACGTCACAAACATTGGCCACGCTCTTCATCGAACTCCCAGTGAAGTACTTGAACCAGCTCCTGCATCATTCTCGGCTGAACCTGCATCTGGTGTTGTAGTATCTGTGAGCCACGAGGACTCAGCAATCCCATAACCATGGGTATCAAGACTAGCAAAGCTTTATGGGTAGGAAGAGGTAAAGTGGTGAGGTTGCAGCAGCGGCTAAGCATAATATGGTGGCTAACTTACGAGTACAAGAATAAGATGAGCATCTACGCAAATGGTCGCAAACTAGTAGTTATCGCTAAAGATCCTGAACTACCTACGAGTCAAACATAACCCCACCGTGTTCTCTTCTCAAAGTGAAAAGAGACAGTCACGGTTACTCACACAGTTGTGTGTTTTACTTCGGATCCTCTGTCAAGTTTTCTACAACCGGACATTAACAAATTCCAATCTGCCACATAACCGCAGGCACGACTTTCGAAAGATCATAACCATGCAGGGGTGTCCCAACTTAGCCCATCACAAGCTCTCACGATTAGCTGAAGTGATAAATATAATATCATCACCCCTTATCTTAGGGAAAACCGATCAGGCTCGGCATCCCGGTGCACAAGACATTTCGACAATGGTAAGACAAGTCCAGCAAGACCTCCCGGCATGTCGACACCCTGATAGTAGCTGCGCGTATCTCGTCTCACGCCACGACCGGATGAGCACAGCGTACAGCAGCCAAACCCCAAGTTTCCAAGGGGGGCGCCGCACACGACTCTATTTGGGACCAACACCATCAGCACTGGCCCCCTGCTATGTAGAAAAAAATCCCGAGGGCGCGACCCCCTATGCAAATTTAATTAATTAATTAAGTTATTATTATGAGGCAATTAAAACCAATGTTGGGCCTTGCTGGAGGAGTTTTATTCAAAGACGAAATGTCAAGGGGTCCCCATATATCCATCGTGTAAGGAACGCAAAATCAAGGAACATAATGCCGGTTTATCGGCGCCTAAGGTGGCATGAGTGGAACAAAACACCGAGCAGAAGGCCAAGCCTTCCACCCATGCCCAGTATATAGGTGTGTTAATAATAATAATAATAATAGATATTGTGATATTCCAACAACAAGTTCCCACCTGGAACGATCTTCATCTCCACCTGCAACTAACAACGCTATAAGAGGGGCTGAGCAAGCGGGTAACATAGCCAAACAATGGTTTTGCTAGGAAAGGTGTCAAAGGTTAGAGGTCTCATGGCAACAAGGAGAGGCTGACATAAAAGATGGGTAGCGCGACATGTAATGATAGCATCGAGACAAGTAAGCATGGCAATGGTAGTAAAGGTATCCAAGGGTATGATCATCTTGCCTGAGATCCCACAAGGAAGAAGAACGGATCCATGAAGTAGTCGAACAGAACCTCACAACTCCGGAACGAACCCGAAGCTAACGAGGGAAGCAAACCGGAAAGAAACAATCAACACGGTAAACACACCACACGAGACATGACAATATGCTCAAACAAGTATGATGCAAGACAGTTCTATATAGGATGCACCACAAGTCTATACAGGAAGCAAAACATGGAAAGGTAGGAAGCACAGCAAAACAACACAAGTCTATATGATGCAATACATGGCAAGGTATGATGCATGACAAGTCTATACAGGAAGCAAAACATGGCAAGGTAGGAAGCACATCAAAACAACACAAGTCTATATGATGCAATACATGGCAAGGTATGATGCATGACAAGTCTATACAGGAAGCAAAACATGGCAAGGTAGGAAGCACAGAAAAACAACACAAGCAACATATGATGCAATACATGGCAAGGTATGATGCATAATAAAACTACACTATTTAGGCATTTTAAATGAGGACGGAAATAACAACAACAATTCCGGGAAAATCCCCATATGCATGTTTAGGAATTTTAAGCAAACAACAAAGCACACATTTTTATGTTGTTAACATGATGCGGATGACATGATCAAGTTTTATGCAATTTTTAGTTAAGCGTTAACATGAGGGATATGAAGTATTTGTCGCCGTGGTGGAACGAAAGGGGCCACGGCGGCGAATCCGAAAATGATGCCATGCAACATATCGGTTCCGGTAACTCGTTGATAGTCCGGTGCAAAAGAAAGGTGGCGTGAGCGAGTCGAACAAGATGAAAGGTGGGGTGAACCCGGTTGCCCGGTTCCCACGGGTTGGCGACGAGGCAACCGAGGAGAATGACAAAAGACGAATCGGGCACGGTGCCCACAAGGGAAAACATCTCATACAACACATGCATTCGTCCACGGGTCATCGTCTCGGGGTTATACCTTCGGAACATTCGTTTCGGGGCGGTTCGAGATCGTAGAGGAAGTTGTGGTACTCGCGGATCGTGGTACACGTTCGTAGAGGGAAGTAGTCGTTTCGTTTCGGAGAGGTACTTGGCGAATCCATCGTTTCCGGGGCGACGGTAGTCGTACACGTTGGCGTTTTTGTTCACGGTTCTTCGGCGACGGTAGTGGTACTTGACGTGTCGCCGTTCTCGTTTCGAAGATGTACATGTCGTCGGGCGTAGTTGAACTTAGCGCATCGTCTTGTGTAGTCGTTCGGGCGTCGGTCTTGCCGGCGGGGTACTTGTCGAGTCGTCGTTGACGTAGGGGTACACATTTTATGTAGTGGTACTTGGTGCGTCTCCGAGTAGCCGAACTTGACATCGGGCGTCGAGGTACTTGCATGTAGACGTAGAAGAGGGTCTCGGCGTGATCCAACACAAAAACACAAGGACCTCAGGGCAGCGCCAGATCCGGGCAGAATTGCTGGAACCGTCTCGGAGAAGGACGAGGTTGACGAAGCAGCAGCAGAAGACGGAGAACGAGGGGGCGACGCGAGGTCGCAGGGGAGGTGGACGAGGTGCAAGGTGGAGAGGCGCTGTCGCGCGGCACCAGGGGCGAGGCGCTCGGGGCCTCGACCGACGGGGAGGAGGGAGGCGTGGGTCGTAGAGAGGGACGGCGCGGCTCCGCACGGGGGAGCCCGCGAGCTCCGGCTCGTCGCCGTCCGGCGGCGGGGATCGAAGGCAGCAGGGAGGCGGCGGCGTTGTAGAACGGAGGAGGGCGGCGGCGCAGGGCGCTCCAGCGGCGGAGGCTGGCCGCGGAGACGAGGCGCGGGCGCGGGATCTCGTGGCCGAGGTCGGGCCACGGCCGGATCGAGCGCGAGGAGTTCCTCTCTGGCTGCGCGAGGGAAAAACGAGGGAGGAGAGGGACCGAGCGGGGAAGAGAAGTGAGCGACGGGGATCGAAGGGAGGAGGGGTTCGGGGCCTCTGGCGGCGCGGAGGGAGATGGACGAGGGGAGATGGGGTTCGGGATCGGGCAAGGGAACGAGAGGAGAAGTCGCTGTGTGCGGCTAGGGTTAGAGGGAAACAGGCTGCGGCTGGGCCTTGGGGAAAATGGGCCCAGTTCGGCTGAGCTTAGAAGGCCACGGCTTGGGCCCTTCTCCTTCTGCAGTTGTTTTCCCAAAAAAAACAAAAAACAACAAAGAAGAAAGAAAAGGAAGGAGGTGGCTAGGGATAGAATTAGGGCATGAGGTTATTTTCTCTGGACTCGCAAAATGCGCTGGTTCCAAGAAAATAGAAAAGGGCAACAAGAGTTAAATTCAAACTCATTTGAATTTAATTCAAATGGTTTGAATTAGGACAAGGTTTAGGAAGTGTCCAAAAATGTTGAGGTTTTCGGAGGAACCTCGATAAATTGGAAAAGAGTTATAGAGAAGGTTTCGACGGTGAAACTTGAAGCAAAAGAGGCCTGGAGAATAATTGCAAGTGTGTTTGGGTTAATTCCAAACAAATGGAATATTTTAATAATAGCTCCATAATATTAGGAGGATATGTTATAAAGAGAAGTCATCCTTCCCTCGATTTAAATAGACCGAAGGTCCACATGACTTATTTGGTTGAGGTGCAGAATTAAAGACATGATGGCATGATGACATGATGCAATGCAAAAAATAAATAACACAAGCACAAATGAAACACACGAGAAAACCCGGAACATCTAGAATCTTCTGGGACGTCGGTCTTCGGGCGTCACAAGAAGTATCTTTCCTCCACGCCAATACTGGTTGTGCCTCGACCACAGGAACCGTTGCTTCTATACCTAGCGGCAACGAACCAGGTGGTCAGTGCTGCACTGGTGGCGCAGAGAGAAATTAATGATGAGGTGATAGCAGCAACGGAGCCTGGCGCCACTGGCGTAGAGACGACATAGCCGATTGGAGTGCAGCCAAAGAAGAAGATGATGCAGCACCCGGTCTACTTCGTTAGCTCCCTCTTGCAGGGGGCTAGGTCAAGGTACTCCGGTGTGCAGAAACTGCTCTTCGGCCTTCTTATGGCCTCGAGGAAGCTGCGTCACTACTTCCAGGCGCACGAGATCACTGTCGTCACTCACCTCCCTCTGCAACGGATATTCCACAATCCAGATGCAACGGGAAGGATTGTGGAGTGGGCACTGGAGCTGTCCAGCTTTGGCCTCAAGTTTGAAAGCACCTCGACAATTCAGAGCCGAGTCCTGACAGAGTTCGTCGCAGAATGGACTGCAACGCCTGATGAAGAATTCCAAGAAACTACTCTCCCCGGCAAAGAGGCAAGTTGCAACTGGATCATGTACTTTGACGGTGCTTTCTCTTTGCAGGGCGCCGGGGCTGGCGTACTGCTGGTCGCGCCCACCGGAGAGCACCTCAAGTACGTGGTCCAGATGCACTTCCCTAGGGAGGTGTCAACGAACAACACTGCCAAGTACGAGGGGCTGCTTGCCGGTCTTAGGATCGCGGCAGACCTCGGAATCAAGAAGCTCATTGTCAGAGGCGACTCACAGCTTGTCGTCAAACAAGTCAACAAGGATTACCAGAGCCCGTTGATGAAGGCCTACGTCGATGAAGTGAGGAAGCTGGAAGAGCGCTTTGACGGTATACAGGCGGAGCACGTTCCCCGAGCGGATAACGACATCGCCAATTACCTGTCAAAGCGCGCTGCTCTCAAGTTACCTGTGGAACCAGGTACATTTGTGCTCCAGCTTTCTCAGCCATCCGTGGATCCATCAACAGAGCAGAACAAGAGGAGGAAGTCAGGGCCTGGCAAGTACTTTCCCGCCGCGCTCCCTGGAGCCGCCGGCAAGGATGTTGCAGGGGACACTGAGTCCGCCATCGGAGGGCTAACTCCAGCGGAGCGTCAAGATTTTGCCGTCAAGGTGGCCACTCCCTTGGCGGAGTAAATGCCTTTAGTCCTCGCCGTCGAGCCCCAGGCTCCAGCGTGGGCGCAACATACCGTCCGATTCCTTCAAACTGGGGAACTTCCTGAGGAGCAGGAAGAAGCGGAGAAAGTAGCTCGTCAATCCGCCATGTATCAGTTCGTCGATGACGTCCTGTACAGGAGGAGACCGAACGGTGCGAAATTGAAGTGCATCCCTCGAGAGGAAGGACTGGAGCTGTTGGCGGAAATACATGGAGGCATATGTGGATCCCACATAGGGTCAAGAGCCCTTGCCGGCAAGGCATTCCGGCAAGGCTTCTTCTGGCCCACTGCCCTCCAGGATGCGGCGACGCTGGTCACCAGGTGTGAAGCGTGCCAATTCCATTCAAAGAAGCTTCATCAACCAGCTCAAGCCCTTCAAACCATTCCTCTCTCCTGGCCCTTCTCAGTATGGGGGCTCGACATACTGGACCCTTTCCGCCGCGCCGTCGGGGGCTTTGAGTACTTGTATGTTGCAATCGACAAGTTCACAAAGTGGCCAGAAGTGGAGGCGGTGAGGAAGGTCACAGCTCAGTCAGCCGTCAAGTTCTTCAGGGGGATAGTGTGCCGTTTCGGTGTACCCAACAGGATTATCACCGACAATGGCACGCAGTTTACAAGCCGCACCTTCATGCAATATACCCAAGACCTCGGCAGCAAGCTCTATTTCGCTTCTGTTGCTCACCCCCGAAGCAATGGTCAAGCTGAGAGGGCAAATGCTGAAGTGCTGCGAGGATTAAGGACAAAGACCTTTGACAGGCTGCATAAGAGCAGGAGGCGCTGGATTGATGAATTACCGGCGGTTCTTTGGTCGATCAGGACGACGCCAAATCGAGCCACCGGCCAGACGCCCTTTGCCCTGATATACGGGGCAGAAGCAGTTCTCCCCACGGAACTCATATACGGGTCGCCTCGAGTGCTCGCTTATGATGAGCTTGAGCAAGAGCAATTGCGGCAAGATGACGCGATGCTCCTTGAGGAAGATCGTCTTCGGGCGGCTGTGAGAGCAACGCACTACCAGCAAGCCTTGTGCCGCTACCATAGCCGCAAGGTTCATGCCCGAAGCTTTGAGGAAGGTGACCTTGTTCTCCGGCGCGTTCAATCGGCCAGGAATACGAACAAGTTGACACCGAAGTGGGAGGGCCCTTATCGGGTAATACGAATCACCAGGCCTGACGCAGTCCGCCTGGAGACCGAGGATGCCGTTCCGGTGAGTAACTCCTGGAACATCGAGCATCTTCACAAGTTTTACCCATAAGGCGCGGCTTGCCGGGCCTCCCGGCAAGCCACCCTTTTGTACAAGCTTTGCCGGCAAGGCATGTAACCCTTTGTGCAAAGCCAGGCGCAGACCCTCAGCATAAATAAAAGAAGCGCTGGCACCCTGAGTTTTAGCATGCATGCTGAGTCGAGTCTCGTCCTTGGTTAGGGTTGATAGTGCTTAGCAGCGGCTAACCCCTAGCTTAGAGGTCGAGTCTTTGTCTTTCCTCTGTCTTCTTTGGTTTACAGGACGTACATGCATCCTTGCCGAGGCCACATGGAGGGAGGAGAGAAGAACAAATCAGTACTTGGACCCGGAAAGCCAGCATTGCCGGGGGCTACAAGAGCAAGAATTCGCCCGCGGCAGACCAGAGTTGCCGGGGGCTGCAATCTCAGATAAGTCCTTTTCCCCTTGTCATGCATTCTGTTATGGACTGAGGTATGTGAAACCTTGTTCTTTTCCTTGAGCTACCATGCTCCCATAACTCTAGGTCCTAAGGCTCGTCCCTGGGACCAAGTTTGGTCGTAGTCGCGGCGGCAAAAGGATAAAACGAGGAGCCTAGGCCCGCTTCATCCCTGCCTCCGCCAAGAGCGTGAGAAAGTTCGAGCGAAGTGGGGAAACGGTAGGGTTTGTTGCCGGGCAAAAAAATGTTCATCTTAAGGATATCAGGGATTTATTACCTGTTGTGGGTTTTTACCTACGAACAAAAGGACCCATCAGACATTCCTTTTTCATTAAAAACATTCCATTCAGGTACAGTCTATAGGGAATAAGAAACATGAATAAGGGATATTACAAGTTTTAAACTTTACAGATGCCCGAAGGCTTACAGACTAAAAAGAGATAAGATGCCCGTAATGCCTTTCTTGTCCCTCTCCTCAGGAGGTAGGTCAAGGAGGCGAGGAGGGCAAAAGGGGCGCCTAGGCGAGCTACGGGTGGCAGAAGACACCGAGAAGGCACCTCAGTGGCCTCCCCAGGGCTGGACGGTGATGACGGCGCCGGAGGCTGAGCTCGAAGACGAGGCGATAGGACGTCAGTAGGAGACGAAGGCGTCGGTGCCCGCGTACTCCGACATGATGACCTTGCCGCCCACCTTCTTCCTCTTCCTCTTCCGCTGCCTCCCTACGCCAGCCGCCAAGGAGACGACCCCGAGAAGTTCAAGGAGCCGGCGACGCGGATGATGGGGTCGCCGGTGCCACCAGGAGCGGCGCCGGACACCTAGTCGGACCCGTCATCCTGCCGTCCCCCGCCCTCGTCATCGCTGTCGCTGTCCTCCTCGTCACCCTCTTTCGAGGAGGAGTCTTCGTCGTCGGAGGAGCTCTCCATGCAGCATCTCGCGCGAGTTCCGAGGTGCCCGAAGACCTTGACGGAGAGGTGGCCATCCCCCATCAGCTTGAAGTGGAGGGTGAGCCTGTCCGTTAGGCTGTGGATGCGAGCGAACCTGTTCCATCCTCGGCGAAGATACTTCACATGAGGGGCGGGGAAGTCGACAAGGGCTCGCGTGCCACTGATCCCATAACCCCTCATGTGCAACCGCAGCGACTCCGGCGGGTTCGCCTCCATCTCCTGCGCAAACGGGGTCGGGAGACAAAGGTGACGGCGCGGCGACCACCGCATCCTAATGAAGAATTTGCAGGGGTCATCTCCAACATGACCTTCCACCGGAGGAGGAGCTGCTGGCGGGGGCGAGGCCGGTGAGCCACCCCGTCTTCCTCTTCCCTGAGCACCCCGGCCTCGCCCACGGCCTCGCCCCCTCCCTCTTCCCCTCGTAGCTGGTTCGGCCACTTCGGGTGCAGGAGAAGGGGGGACGCGCTGTCGAGCGGCGACCCTCGCCGCCACTGTTGAGGAGCCGGGGTTTTCCTTCTTCATGGCGGATAGAAGAAAGGAGCAGAAGCTGGAGGAGAAAGAAGATGGAGGAGCGTGGAGCGCCGTCCCCTCCCTCCGCCCTTTATAAAGGGGCGGGGCTGGAGCTCGACCACCCCGCTCGACCAATCAAGACGCAGAAGGCGAGAGGGGCTGGGACCGACCCGCCGCCCCAACCAACGGCGGCTCGGTTTCCCGCCTCCACCGCTCGCCACCTCGAACGCATGGAAGGCACGTGGCGAACGCGCGGGACCGAAGGGACGGGTGAGGCAACTTCTGCCCACCCCGTGATCATGGGGAGTGGACGCCTAGCAGATCGCGCCTCGGCCCCATCCAGTCAGCGGGCCACGCCCCCACACCTTCCCCCGTTTATGGGGAAGGCGCGGGCCGCCTCCTTTCCCATTTACTGCGACGTGACGCATGCGTGCAGAAACCACCCCACGCATGCCGCCCACGTCACGCACGCCCCTCCACCCCGTGCCGCTCGCGCGGGCCGTGGGAGGCGCAGCGCGCGAAAATTTTACCGCGGTGAGAACCACCCCGCCTGCCCGTGCACCGTTCTAGACCTAGCCCAACAACGTGTCGCGCTTATGTGTGGCCCAGGCCCGGGGGCTCCTGTCGGTGTACAAAAAGAGGGGTGCACTTTTTGTACCCCTATGACTGTGCACGGGCAGTCTGAGCCACGGCGCCATCCCACCAAGCAAGGCAAGGGAGGCAAGCCGGGGCAAGACTGAAGCTTGATGAAGACTGGAGCGACACCAAGAAAAAGACCACGAAGAGCAAGGGGATGAAGCGGTTTCCCCCGGCAAGATCCTTGCCGGGGCCGGCTCTGGCAGCCCCGGCAAGACCTTTGCCGCGGCAGCTCGCCCCCCCGCCTACGGAGCGAATCACCCTTGAGTCCACCACCCTCATGGAGGGAGGATTCGGGAGATATCCCTGTGGTGGCATGCAGATCTTTGTGAAGACCTTCAAGATCAAATGCGAGGTAAGAAGACGACCCTTGGCGGGATCCTAGCCAAGGAGGTCCACAAGACCCCCGGCAAGCACCTTGCCGGGGATGACAGCAGGCGCCACGGCAAGACCCTTGCCGGGGCCCCGGCAAGGCCCTTGCCGAGGACACCCACAGGGCCACCATCAGGCCCGCACCAACTGGGTCTCCACCGACCCACGCAGCTGCCGACCCAACCAGCTGGACAGGCTCCTGCGTGGCAACCCACAGATCTTCATGGAGGCCCGCCGTTGTGCCACCTCAGCTGCTTGTCTGCCTACATGGCGCCTCAGGCACCGCTGGCCAGGGCGCGTGTCGACACGTGGAGGAGCGGCGACGGACAAGACGGGCATCTCCCCTCGTCCCCGTTAAAGCAAGGACACCTAAGTAGGGCGCATTAAATGCACCTTGTCCTGTAATGCGAGGGATAACCTCGCATCACTGTACCCTTTCCACCTCCTGTGTGCCACTGTGGCAACCCCTTTTCCCTATAAAAGGAGGCCCGAGGCGACCAGGAGAAGGATTCGGCTTTTCGGAACCCCTCACGACTCTTTTGGAGCTCCTCGTTAGCTAAAGAACACCAACATATAATCCACCAAAGCAGGAGTAGGGTTTTACGCATCTTTGCGGCCCGAACCTGGGTAAAGGAACCGTGTCCTGATCGTTAGATCCGCTCTTCTCTCAACCCCGCGCCCCGCAACCGTAGTAGGGATTCTTGTGATCCCATAGGCGTCGATCCAAATACACCGACAGTTACTCACATAGTTCGTGTGTTTTACTGGGGTGATGGTCATCTTGCCTGAGATCCTGCAAGGAAGAATAATGGATCCATGAAGTAGACGAAGAAGAAGTCTTGGAGACGAACCACGTGTAGTCGAACGAATCCTCACGATCGCAACGGAAAAGAACTAGCGAGAAGGAGCACACAACAAAGTAAACACCCAACACAAGAACATGACATGATGCTCAACCAAGTAGGAAGCAAGACAAGTCTATATGATGCAATTCATGGCAATGGATGAAGCACACAAGAACAACACAAACCAACAAGTTTAAATGAGGCCGGAAACAACATATAACAATTCCTGTAAGTCCTCATATGTACGTTTCTAAATTGGTCCAGATCTGAACAAACATTAAGTTAAAGTTTTTAAACAACAAGTTAACATGCACCATGATGATCTACGTGAAATTCTAGTCAAGTTACATATAAAGTTTGTTTAATTCGGAGCTATGGCCTAGAAGATATGAGCAAAACAAGACAAGCATGGCAAATAAGCAAGATGCATCCAAACAACAAGTAAACACACTCTAAACATGTAAATAACATGATATTATGCTTCTACATGCAAAATCACACAAGTTTCATATAGGGCACGCTCAAAACAGAGCAATGGTTCAACACATACACATGACACAAGATATAACAACAAGCTGTCCAAATTCAGCCACATAGCAACTTTGGAGCAAGGTATATATATGCTACGGCACCCAAACATGATAAAAAGAGACATGGATGTGAAATATACATGATACTTAACAAGCATGAACTTAGAACACAGCCAAAAACTTGCTGGAACACAGTTAAACAAGCATGGAAAGTTGCAATAAATTTATCCAGACTTCGTCAAAATCTGGGAAGGCAAAAACATCATCATGATGCTGCCTTCGGAGGCACAAACAACAAGCATATCAACTCCACTAAGTATATAAAGATCATGGACATGTAATAGACATAGCATACATCAAACAACTCCATTGGAGCAACTCCATAGGAGGCATGGATCAATAACAACAAGCTTCACCAAATTGATCATGCTGATAAAAAGGGTGACATGTAAATTTATAGCAACTTGAGAGCAATAAATAAATAAGCTATAGCAGGCCATATATGCAAACAAGGGCATGGATGGATAGAGCATAACATGAACAACAAGACATGATCATTGTATATACTAAAACAAGCATGGATTTGAGTGAGGCATCAAGCAAACATAGCATCAGGTGTAACAGATTCCAGACTTAGCAGTTTTTTCACTAAGTATAAAACAACAACATTGGCAAGGCATGTTTACAAGCTTGTTTAAGTCACCTCAAGGCATATCATGGAAATTGGATTGCACCACAGCAAAGACCATATGATTGTGTTTCTAAAACATATTGACATGTGGCATGAAGACAAAGACATCAACAGCTATCAACAAGACAAATCAGCATCTCATAACAAGTTTCAGCACTTAACAGCCACATGCACTTTTGAAATAGAGATTAACATGGCAATATGGCACCTAACATGAATGCTACAGAAACCAACATGTAGAGCACTTCACAATGAACATTTTGACATATCACACACTCCATTTGGACCAACATGCACAAAGTTATCACATCTCAAAAATGCTAACAAAATTACAGTTAACAACAGTTTTAAACATATATCACTCTTGCAACAGGGATTAGGGCATCAAGATGAACTCAAACAAGCATGGCACAATGGAACAAAATGAAGAGCATATCACCACGATCATTTTGACATATCATTCACTCAATTTGAATTACCACACAAAAAGTTACAGCTACACAAGATGCACACAAATTTATGACAGAAAAGGGACTTAGCCAAAATCTGAAGAAAACACCTGAGCGCCAAATAACTAACTAGCGCACGTGCGGGGCTTAGATACGGGCTGCTCACCTTGCAGGCCGAGGCCCAGGCGGAGAGGAGGCAGGCCCGCGGCTGGCAGGGGCCTTGCTGGGCCTGGCTGGACCTGCGGGGCCCACGAGCGAGCGGGGTGGCGGCCCAGGCGGCGGTGTCGTCCTCCCGCAGGATCGAAGCCGGCGGCGGCGGACGAACTGTTCGGCGGCGGCGGTGGCTTGGCCGGCGAGCCGACACCGGGAATGAGGCGGGGACGGCAGATCCGACGAGGAGGGGGTCGGGGCGACCGGATCCGGGGTCTGCAAGGGGCGCGGACGCCGACGAGCAGGTGCGGGGAGGCGCGGGATCCGACGAGGGATCGCGCCGGCGGCGGTTATCCAGGGCGGCGGCGATCTTGCGGCTGGCCGGCGGCGGGGTTCGGGAGCGGCGGCGGGGCAGCTCCGGTGACCCAGGCGCACGGCGGCGGGGAGCAGATCCGGCCGGCGATGGGGAGGCCGAGGCGGACGGAGGCGGGTAGGCGCGGGGCGGCGCGAGGCCCGGTGCGGCCTGGGCGCGGGCCCGCCGTGGGCCGAGCCGGCCGCGGCGGCGTGGTGGAGAGAGGAGGCGGCGGCCGGACAGGTGGCGCACCGTGGTTGGACGCGGCGGCGAGGAGTGTGACGTGGCACGCCCTTATTGGCTGCGGGGACGTGGCGGCTGGACATGTCCGGCGGCGCGAGGTGGAAGAAGGCTAGGGTTTCATCCCTAATTTTCGTGGGTGGGTGCTCTTTTATAGGTAGAGGGAGCTAGGAGACTCCAAATGAGGAGCGGTTTTCGGCCACACGATCCTGATCCGACGACCGAGAGCATGGAGGGGGTTAGAATGGGCTTGGGGGCTGTTGTGAAAGGTGTGCTGGGCCAAAAGAGAAAGGCTTCCAACGGTTAACGCGGTTAACCGTTGGGCTATCAAACGAACTCCGAATGCGATGAAATTTGACAGGCGGTCTACCTATGCTATAATAAGACCACACACCAAGTTTCAACCCATTCCGAGAACATTTTCCGGCCACTCATAAAATAAATAACCGGAGGTGCCGCGGGCACGTGCAAGTGTGTTTGGACTCAGAATGGACAACGGAAAGGACGAGGGGACTCGGACGGCTGCAAGTTTTGAAAACATGATGATGCAACACACATGATGACAAGGAAAAATGCAACACGCAAGCAGATGACATGGCAACGGCGACGAATAACTGGCTGACACCTGGCGCATTGGTCTCGGGGTGTCACAGTCGCCCCTTCAAGTACCCTAGCAGTCAGACACCGGCCGCTTAGACCTCCACTCGACGCCGCTGCATGATCCTCTGGTCCCCCTAGCTATCGACGCCGCAGCAGTGCGTCCGTAGTCACTGCTGCCCGCGCGTACAAGTTGCTGCTGTAGCCGTTCTTGTTGTAACTGATGTCTTTGCTCGCTTGATGAGCCACAGACGGGTGAAGCGGAACAGGTGGAGCGTTAGGAGAAGAGAATAAGCAGGATGATAAGCTGGGAGATGAGGTCAGCATGTCGGGGCAGAATCACGGCCAGGCGACGAAGAGGTGGAATTGGCGACGCATGTGGGAGGAAGCGGACGAGGTGGCAATGCGTCTTCTTCTTAGCCTCATCTCGTCTGCATGTGTTTCGATTGAAACATATCGCTGGCAGAAACGATGACAGTCCCTGGTGAGGTTCGATCGAACCAGTAAGCCAAAACGACCGAGGGGCAAAATTGTCCTACAAATTCTTATGCGTGGGCCCAGAACTAAAAATTGTGCTAAAAAGTTAATGTGTGCCATTTTATCTAGCAGTGAATCAAAAGTGTACCATTTTATCTAATATAAAGAAAGGTGTGCCATTGAGTCAAAGTACCAGGAAAATTGTGCTATTTTATCAAATTGCTCAAAAAAGCGGCTGGACCTAAACCTATCATATGGTGACGCTCGTCGTCCACTTTCTTTGTATCCCGCATCGGCGACTGATGGTGTCCTAGACTAGAGGGTACTCATCATGTCGTCTCCCGACCGGGTGGGTCGGGCTGAGGACCCCTATGACGGTTCGCTAATGGGTCACTTCGGGCAGCCCATGCCATATACAAGGAGGTTTTCAGAAGACGTTGCATGGGAAACAAAAAAATTCTACGCACACGCAAGATCTATGCATGAAGATGCATAACTACGAGAGGAGAAGCGTGTCTACATACCCTTATAGATCACTAAGCGGAAGTGTTAAAACACGATTGATGTAGTCGTACCCTTCGTGATCTGATCATGATCTAACCGATCTAGTGCCGAACGGACGAGACCTCCGAGTTGAGCACACGTGCGCTCGATGACGTTTCCTCATCCTTGATCCAGCAAGAGAAGGTGGAGAAGTAGATGGGACCACAACCAGCACGACAACATGGTGGTGATGGTGGTGGAGCAAGTTCAGCAGGGCTTTGCCAAGCGCTAATAGAGTGAGGACGAAGAAGCTACAAAGTAACAGAAGAGAGAGAAGGGGCGCCAAGGGCTTGGTGTGTCTCTTGGGGTGGCCCCTCCCCTCTATATATAGGTGGAGGGGCGCGGGGAACAACCCCTCCAAACCCTAGGGCACATCAAGGGGGGAGGAGGTGGAATCCTAGTCCTCCTTCCCTTCCATACAAATGTAGACTTTTCACCTTTCCCAACTACATGGGCCTTGAGGGACTTGTGCGCCCAACCCAATAAGGCTAGGTCACCTCCCCTCAGCCCATGTTGACCCTTGGGACGTGGTAGAACCTTTGGTGGACTTCCCGACTCCTCTGGAAGTTTACGAAAGCTTCTGGAAACTTCCCGGTACAATACCGAAAAACCGAAACATTTTCCGGAACCCGGAAAACAACTTTCCATATAAAAATCTTCACCTCCCGACCATTCCGAGACTCCTCATGACGTTCGGGATCTCATCCAGGATTCCGAACAACATTTTGTTACCAATCATCAAATATCCCAATACTACTCTAGCATCAACGAACATTAAGCGTGCGACCCCGCGGGTTCAGGAATCATGTAGTCATGACCGAGACACCTCTCCGGTCAATAACCAATAGCGGGACCTAGATGCCCATATTGATTCATGCATATTCCATGAAGATCTTTTATTGGTTGAACCACGATGTTAAGGATTCGGTTAATCCCGTATGCAATTCCCTTTGTCTGGCGATATGTTACTTGCCCGAGATTCGATCGTCGGTATCTCCATACCTAATTCAATCTCGGTATCGGCATGTCTCATTACTCATTCTGTAATACAAGATCCTGTGACTAAATCCTTACTCACATTGCTTGCAAGCTTCTTGTGATGTTGTATTACCGAGAGGGCCCAGAGATACCTCCCCGTCAAACGAAGTGACAAATCCCAGTCTCGATCCATGCCAACCCAACAGACACCCTCGAAGATACCTGTAGAGCACCTTTATGATCACGCAGTTACAAAGTAATGTTTGATAGCACACAAGGTATTCCTCCGGCATCCGGGAGTTGCATGATCTCATGGTCGAAGGAACATATACATGACATGAAGAAAGCTATAGCAAATGACTTAAACGATCTGATGCTAAGCTTACGGTTGGGTCTAGTCCATCACATCATTCTCCTAATGATGTGATCCCGTTATCAAATGACAACTCATGTCTATGGTCAGGAAACCTTAATCATCTTTGATCAACGAGTTAGCTAGTCTAGTAGAGGCATACCAGGGACACGGTGTAGTTTACGTATTCACACATGTATTTAAGTTTCCAGTCAATACAATTCTAGCATGATAAACATTTATTATGAACAAGGAAATACGATAATATCCAATTTATTATTGCCTCTAGGGCATATTTCCAACAGTCTCCCACTTGCACTAGATTCCATAATCTAGTTTACATAGTTATGAATCTAACACCCATGGAGTCTTGGTGCTGATCATGTTTTGCCCATGGAAGAGCTTTAGTCAATGGGCCTGCCATATTCAGATCCGTATGTACTTTGAAAAGTTCTATGCCTCCATCCTTAACATAATTACAAATGGAGTTTCAGCGGCGGTTGACGTGCTTGGTTCTCTTGCGAAACCAAGGCTCCTTGGCAACGATAATAGCTCTAGTGTTGTCACAAAAGATAGTCATTGGATACGATGCACTAGGTATTACACCCAGACCGGATATGAACTCCTTCATCCAGATTCCCTCTTGTGCTACTTCCGAAGCAGCTATATACTCCGCTTCACATGTTGATCCCACCATGAAGCTCTGCTTGGAACTGCACCAATTGACCGCTCCACCATTTAATATAAATACGTTTCCGGTTTGAGACTTAGAGTCATCCGGATCTGTGTCGAAGCTAGCATCGACGTATCCCTTTACGACGAGCTCTTCGTCACCGTCATAAACGAGAAACTTGTCCTTAGACCTTTTCAGGTACTTCAGGATATTCTTGAATGCTTTCCAGTGATCTACTCCTGGGTCACTTTGGTACCTCCCTACCAGACTTATGGCAAGGCACACATCAGGTCTGGTACACGTCATGGCATACATAATGGAGCCTATGGCTGAGGCATAGGGAATGACTTCCATCCTTTCTCCTTCTTCTTTCGTGGTCGGGCTTTGAGTCTTACTCAACTTAGCACCTTGCAATACATGCAAGAACCCTTTCTTTGACTGATCCATTTTGAACTTCTTCACAACTTTGTCAAGGTATGTGCTTTGTGAAAGTCCTATTAGGCATCTTGATCTATCTCTATATATTTTGATGCCCAATATGTAAGCAGCTTCACCGAGGTCTTTCATTAAAAAACTCTTATTTGAATATCCTTTTATGCATCCAAAAATTCTATATCATTTCCAATCAACAATATGTCATCCACATATAATATTAGAAATGCTATAGAGCTCCCACTCACTTTCTTGTAAATACAAGCTTCTCCGTAAGTTTGTATAAAACCAAAAGCTTTGATCACCTTATCAAAGCGAATATTCCAACCCCAAGATGCTTGCACCAGTCCATAGATGGATCGCTGGAGCTTGCATACTTTGTTAGCATCCTTAAGATCGATAAAACCTTCTGGTTGCATCATATACAACTCTTCCTTAAGAAACCCGTTAAGGACCAGATTTCAAAATTATAAAATGCGGAAATAGCTAACATAATTCTAACCGACTTAATCATCGCTACGGGTAAGAAAGTGTCATCATAGTCAACCCCTTGAACTTGTCAGAAACCTTTTACGACAAGTCGAGCTTTATAGACGGTGACATTACCATCAGCGTGTGTCTTCTTCTTAAAGATCCATATATTCTCAATGGCTTTCTGATCATCGGGTAGGTACACCAAAGTCCAAACTTTGTTCTCATACATGGATCCTATATCGGATTTCATGGCGTCAAGCCATTTGTTGGATTCCGGGCTCATCATAGCTTCTTCATAGTTCTTAGGTTAGCCATTGTCTAACAACATGACTTCCAGGACTGGATTACCGTACGACTCTGGTGCGGAGTGTACCCTGGTCGACCTACGAAGTTCAGTAGTAACTTGATCCGAAGTATCATGATTGTCGGTGTCAAAACCGGCATATCTCGGGTAGGGGGGTGTCACGCCCAAGATGCGATTCTATCTCGATCACTAGATAAGAATTTGTGATTGAGGCACAACCACATTTCGGGCGCTTAGCAAGATGGATATCATTACATTGTACCATCACATACATAGATGGGGATACATACAAGTCATACAACTCCACATGAATATAACACATCATATACAAGACATCCGACTACAGATGAAAACATGAAAAGCACAACGACATCCATCTGCTATCCCAGGCTGCCGACCAGGAACGTATCCCAAGACTGACGAAGAAGAAGAAGAAAGAACTCCAACACAAGTAAACATCGGTCTCACGTCAAGTCATCAGAAACCTGCACCTATAACTATTGTTGTAGTATCTGTGAGCTACGAGGACTCAGCAATCCCATAACCATGGGTATCAAGACTAGCAAAGCTTAACGGGTATGGACAGGTTAAGAGGTGAGGTTGCAGCAGCGGCTAAGAATTATATGGTGGCTAACTTACGACTACAAGAATAAGATGAGCTTCTACGCAAACACTCGCAAACTAGTAATGATCTCTAAGAGATCCTGAACTACCTACGAGTCAAACATAACCCCACCGTGTTCTCTTCTCAAGTTGAAAAGGGACGATCACAGTTACTCACGCGGTTCGTGTATTTTATTTCGGATCCTCTGTCAAGTTTTCTACAACCGGACATTAACAAATTCCAATCTGCCACATAACCGCGGGCACGACTTTCGAAAGATCATAACCCTGCAGGGGTGTCCCAACTTAGCCCATCACAAACTCTCACGATCAGCAGAGGTAAAAACCCCTTATCTTAGGGAAGAGCCGATCAGACTCGGAATCCCGGTGCACAAGACATTTCGACAATGGTAAAACAAGTCCAGCAAGACCTCCCGGCATGCCGACACCCTGATAGTAGCTGCGCGTATCTCGTCTCAGGCCACGTCCGGATGAGCTAAGCGTACAGGAGCCAGAATACCCCAAGTTGCCAAGGGGCGGCCCTGCACGGTGCTCTATTTGGGACCAACACCATCGACACTGGCCCTCCCTGTAATGTAGAATTAAGAACCCAGGGACGCGACCCCCTATGCAATTTAATTAATTAATTAAGTTTTTATTATGAGGAAAATTAAAACCAATGTTGGGCCTTGCTGGAGGAGTTTTATTCAAAGACGAACTGTCAAGGGGTCCCCATATACCCAACCATGTAAGGAACGCAAAATCAAGGAACATAACGCCGGTTTATCGGCTCGTATGGTGGCATGAGTGGAACAAAACACCGAGCAAAAGGCCAAGCCTTCCACCCATTGCCAAGTATATAGGTGTGTTAATATATATAAGATATATTGTGATATTCCAAGTTCCAACAAGGAACAATCTTCATCTTCACCTGCAACTAACAACGCTATAAGAGGGGCTGAGGGAGCGGTAACATGGCCAAACAACGGTTTGCTAGGATGGTGTCAAAGGTTAGAGGTTTCATGGCAACAAGGAGGGGCCGACAACAAATAGATAGGTAGCGGGACATATAGCGATAGCATCGAGACAACTAGCATGGCAATGATAGTAATGAGATCCAAGGTGGCGGTCATCTTGCCTAAGATCCCTCTGGGAAGAAGAACGAGTCCATGAAGAAGACGAAGAAGAAGCCACGTAGACAAACCAAGCGTAGTCAAACGAATCCTCATGATCGCAACGAAACAAGCACTAACGAGAAGAAGCAAACAACACGGTAAACATACAACACATAACAAGACATGATGCTCAACCAAGTATGATGCATGACAAGGCTACATGATGCAAATCATGGCAAGAGATGAAGCATACAAGAACATCACACAAGGCAAGTTTAAATGAGGCCAGAAACAACATTTAACAATTCCGGTAAGTCCTCATATGCAAATTTCGAAATTGGTCCGGATATGAACAAACCTTAAGTTCAAGCTTTTAAACATAAAGTTAACATGCACAATGATGATCTACTCGAAATTCTAGTCAAGTTACATATAAAGTTCATTTAATTCGGAGCTACGACCTAGAAGATATGAGCAAAACAAGTCAAGCATGGAAAAGATGCAAGATGCATCCAAACATCAAGCAAACACACTCCAAAAAGGTATTCAACATGTTATTATGCATCTACATGCAAAAACACACAAGTTTCATATAGGACATGCTCAAAACGGAGCAACGGTTCAACACATACACATGAAACAAGATATAACAACAAGCTGTCCAAAAACAACAACATGGCACAATCATTAAATCAAAATGCTACATGAACATCTCGTTGGCATCAAAGGGCATGGCAAGCATGTAAATGTCAAGCACTACAAGCATTATTACTGAGATACTACCAAACACCAGTAGAGCATGATCAAAACATCATGGCAAGATTGCAAATAATAATAGATTCACAGACTTAGTGAAATAAACTGAACATGGCAGCAACTACGACAAGTAGACATGTTTGCAAACTTGTGCAACTCATCTTGAAGCATATCATGGCATGTGAATATAAACAACAGCAAGAAGACATGTTTATGAAGCTACTCATGGCAAGAACATGGTCATGGGATGCATAGAACACTAGCTATTCACATGGAAAAATTGAACTTGCTAATAACAGGCTGACAGAAACATTCTATAGCAATTTGAGAGCAAGAAAGAGACAAGCTACAATAGGCCATACTTGCAAAAAAGGGTATGTATGGATAGAGCATAACATATACTTCAATACATGCTCATTGGACATCCCAAAACATGCATGGATTTGACTATAGCATCAAGCAAACATGGCATCGGGATATAACAGTTTCAGACTTTGCAGTTTTCAACAAGCCTCAGAAATCAGCAAACAACGAGTAGGTCACTTTGCAAGCTTGTTTCACTCACCACAAGGCATATCATGAAAAGTAGATTGCACCACAGCAAAGATGACATGATTGTGCTTCTAAAACATATTGACATGTAGCTCAAACAAAAATCACACATAAAGATATGAAAAAGACAAAATAACATCTCATAACAGTTTTCAGCACTTAACAGATATATGCACTCTTGCAACAGAGATAAACATGGCAATATGACACCTAACATGAATGCAACAACCACCATCATGTAGAGCACTTCACAATGAACATTTTGACATATCATACACTCCATTTGGACCAACATGCACAAAGTTACACCATGTTAAACATACATTCATATTGTTGACAGACAACAAGACCTGGACAGTAACATCATATAGCAGTTTTGCAACAAAGATTAAGGCATCAATATGAACAGTAACATGCATGTAAATGCAACTAACATGTAGAGCACTTCAATATGAACATTTTGATATATTATACATCATCATTGGACAAACGAGCACAAAGTTACATCATGATGAAAATGCCTATATGAAGTTGAAAACCAGGGACTTAGCAAAAAAAAACCCACCTCGGGTGGTCGGGTGGACATTGTCCGGGTTCGGGCGGACATGTTCGTCAGTGGGCTCACGGGCCCATCTAGCGGCGACACGGGCGAGGGGACGGGTTGGACACGTCTGGGCTCCTCCGGACGTGTCCGGCGCGACGCGGCCCGAACTGGATCTCGCTCGACCCGAACGGCGGCGAGCGGGCACGGCGACGAAGGGTCGTGGGGTCGCCGGAGAGGGCCGGGGCGGGGCTTGGTAGGCCAGGGATGGCCGGATCGGCGGCGGGGCGACTGGATCCCGCCGGATCTAGGTGGTGGACGGCGGCCAGAGTGACGGTGAGATGGAGGCGGCGCGGGGCGGCGAGCTCGATGGCCGGCGGGACGCTGGTGCGGGAGGCCGGCGACGGCGGTTCTGGCCTGGAGGGACGGCGAGGTCCTCGGCGGCGCTCAACGACGAGTCGCCGGCGGGTGGCAGAAGAGATCCGGCGAGGTGGGGCGTGCGGCAGCGCAGGGAAGCCGTGGGGAGGCGCGCGGGGGAGCCGGGAGGCGCGAGCGCTTGGGCCCGCGGCTCGGGCTCCGCGGGCTGCGGCGGTGGCTGCTTCGGGCCGGGAGGGCCCCGTCCGGGCCTTGCGGCCGCGGTGGTTGCTGGAGGGGTGAGGTGGCGCCCTCCCATTGGCCACGGGCGACGGCTGGCCACTGGTGGCCTGACAAGTGGAGTTGGAGAGGTGGCCGGCGCCAGATTTCGCGGGGGAGGAAGAAGAAGGCCAAAAATGGCATGGGTAGGTGGTTTAAATAGGCAGGGGTTAGGGTTTGAGGGTTTGGGGATGTTTTCTAAACCCTCCGATCTCGATCAGACGGACCGGGTCGAGAGGGGGGTAGGCTGGGCCTAGGTGGGCTGGTTTAGAGTGGGAGTGGGCTGTTGTGGAGGGGTGCTGGGCCAAAAGAGAAAGGGCTTCTGGTGGTTAACGCGGTTAACCGTTGGGCTATTAAACGGACTCCGAATGCGACAAAACTTGGCAGGCGGTCTGTCTACACTATAATAAGACCACACGCCAAGTTTCAACCCATTCCGAGAACTTTTTTCGGCCACTTATAAAAAAAATATTCGGAGATGCCGCGGGCGCGTGTGAGTGTGTCTGGGCTCAGAAAGGAAACCGGAAAGGATGGGGGAACCCGGACGGATGTGCTACTTCTCGAGCTTGCGTTGTATTCCCTCGAAGAGGAAAGGGTGATGCAGCACAACAGCGTACATATTTCCCTCAGTTTTTGAGAACCAAGGTATCAATCCAGTAGGAGACCACGCGCGAGTCCCTCACACCTGCACAAACAAATAAGAAATTCGCAGCCAACGCGATAAGGGGTTGTCAATCCCTTTACGGCCACTTACGAAAGTGAGATCTGATAGAGATGATAGTTTTATATTTTTGGTATTTTTGGATATAAGAACAAAAAGTAAAAACGGAAAAGTAAAGTAGATTGTAGATTGATATGTTGAGAATAGACCCGGGGGCCATAGGTTTCTCTAGTGGCTTCTCTCATGATAACATAATTCTACGGTGGGTGAACGGATTACTATCGAGCAATTGATAGAAAAGCGAATAATTATGAGACTATCTAGGCATGATCATTATATATAGGCATCACATCCGAGACAAGTAGACCGAAATGATTCTGCATCTACAACTATTACTCCACACATCGACCGCTATCCAGCATGCATCTAGAGTATTAAGTTCATAAGAACAGAGTAACGCCTTAAGCAAGATTACATGATGTAGGGGGATAAACTCAAATCACATGATATAAACCCCATCTTTTTTATCCTCGATGGCAACAATACAATACGTGCCTTGCTGCCCCTACTGTCACTGGGAAAGGACACCGCAAGATTGAACCCAAAGCCAAGCACTTCTCCCATTGCAAGAACTATAGATCTAGTAGGCCAAACCAAACCAATAATGCGAAGAGATTTGCAAGGATATTATAATCATACATAAAAGAGTTCAGAAAAAAACCAAATATTTCTCAGATAATCTTGATCATAAACCCACAATTCATCGGATCTCGGCAAACACACCACAAAAAGATATTACATCGAATAGATCTCCTCGAAGACCGAGGAGAACTTGGTATTGAGATCCAAAGAGAGAGAAGAAGCCATCTAGGTACTAACTATGGACCCGAAGGTCTGTGGTAAACTACTCACAATTCATGGTGAGGCGATGACGGTGATGTAGAAGCACTCCGTGGTAGACCCCCCCCCCCCCTCCGGCGGAGCTCCGGAACAGGCCCCAAGATGGGATCTCACGGGAACAGAAGGTTGCGGCGGTGGAACTTGGGTTTTCTCCTCTTCTGATGGTTTCGGGGTACGTAGGTATATATAGGAGGAAGGAGGGCACCGGGGGCTTAACGTGGGACCCACAAGGCAGGGGGCGCGCCCTGTAGGAGGGGGGCGCCCCCACCCTCGTGGACGCCACGTCAGCCCTATTCCGTGGTTCTCAAGTCTCTGGTGCATATTTTGCTCCAAAAATATCTCTCTCGAAGTTTCATTCTGTTTGGACTCCGTTTGATATTCCTTTTCTGTTTAACCCTAAAATAGGCAAAAAACAACAATCTGGATTGGGCCTTTGGGTTAATAGGTTAGTGTAAAAAATAATATAAAAGTGTATAACAAAGCCCATTAAACATCCAAAACATCATAAATAATAGCATGGAACAATAAAAAATTATGGATATGTTGGAGACGTATCTCGCATCCCCAAGCTTAATTCCTGCTCGTCCTCGAGTAGGTAAATGATAAAAACAGAATTTTTGATGTGGAATGCTAACCAACATAATTTTCAATGTAGTTCTCTTTGTTGTGGCATGAATGTTCAGATCTGAAAGATTCAACACAAAAGTCTATATTGACATAAGAAATAATAATACTTCAAGCATACTAACAAAGTAACCATGTCTTCTCAAAATACTATGGCTAAAGAAAGTTATCCCTACAAAACCATATAGTCTGGATATGCTCCCTCTTCATCATATAAAATATTCATATCATGCACAACCCCGGTTTCAGCCAAGCACTTGTTGTCATACTCTATTCTTTCAAACTTTCAACTTTCACGCAATACATGAGTGTGAGCCATGGATATAACACTATGGGTGGAATAGAATGGTGGTTGTGGAGAAGACAAAAAGGAGGGAGATAGTCTCACATCGACTAGGCGTATCAACGGGCTGTGGAGATGCCCATTAATAGATATTAATGCGAGTGAGTAGGGATTGCCATGCAACGGATGCACTAGAGCTAAATGTATGAAAGCTCAACAAAAGAAACTAAGTGGGTGTGCATCCAACTTGCTTGCTCACGAAGACCTAGGGCATTTGAGGAAGCCCATCGTTGGAATATACAAGCCAAGTTCTATAATGAAAATTCCCACTAGTATATGAAAGTGACTGAACATGAGACTCTCTATCATGAAGAACATGGTGCTACTTTGAAGCACAAGTGTGGAAAAAGATAGTAGCAATTGTCCTTTTTTTGGAGGGGCCTTTTCTTTTGTTCGGCCTTTCCTCACATGGGACAATGCTCTAATAATGATGATCATCACACTTATATTGATTTACAACTCGATATTACAACTCGATACTAGACCAAATATGACTCTATATGAATTCCTTCGGCGGTGTACCGGGATGTGCAATGAAACAAGAGTGACATGTATGAAAAATTATGCATGGTGGCTTTGCCACAAATACGATGTCAACTACATGATCATGCATGGCAATATGACAATATGAAGCGTGTCATATGCACGAAACGGTGGAAAGTTGCATGGGAATATATCTTGGAATGGCTATGGAAATGCCATGATAGGTAGGTATGGTGGCTGTTTTGAGGAAGATATATGGTGGCTGTTTTGAGGAAGGTATATGGTGGGTGTATGGTACCGGTGAAAGTTGCGCGGTACAAGAGAGGCTAGCAATGGTGGAAGGGTGAGAGTGCGTATAATCCATGGACTCAACATTAGTCATAAGAACTCATATACTTATTGCAAAAATTTACGAGTCATCAAAACAAATAAATCAACGCATGCTCCTACGGGGGAGGTTGGTAGGAGTTAACCATCGTGCGCCCCCGACCTCCACACAAAGGATGACACTCTACAAATACCTCATGCTCTAACTTCGTCACATAGCGGTTCACCATACGTGCATGCTACGGGAATCACAAACTTTAACACAAGTATTTCTCAATTTCATAATAACTCCACTAGCATGACTCTAATATCAGTATCCTCATATCTCAAAACAATTATCAAGCATCCAACTTCTCATCATATTCAATGCACTTTATATGAAAGTTTTTACTACATTCATCTTGGATGCCTATCATGTGAAGGCTAGTTTTATAGGAAAAGTACATTACCATGCTGTCCTAATAGAATATCAAAAGGATATAATTGAAGCATGAGAGATCAATAATTTCTTCAAAATAAAATCACCACCGTGCTCTAAAAGATATAAGTGAAGCACTAGAGGAAACTATTTAACTCAAAAGATATAAGTGAAGCACATAGAGTGTTCTAAAAATTCCTAGGCTATATTTATCTCTCTCAAAAAGGTGTGTCCAGCAAGGATGATTGTGGCAAACTAACAAGAAAAGACTCAAATAATACATGACGCTCCAAGTAAAACACATATCATGTGGTGAATAAAAATACAGTCCCGAGTATAGTTACCGATAGATGAAGACGAAAGAGGGGATGCCTTCCCAGGGCATCCCCAAGCTTAGGCTTTTGGTTGTCCTTGAATTTTGCCTTGGGGTGCCTTGGGCATCCCCAAGCTTAGGCTCTTGCCACTCTTTGTTCCATAGTCCATCAAAGCAATACTCAAAACTTGAAAACTTCACAACACAAAACTTAGACAAAAATCTCATGAGCTCCGTTAGCATAAGAAAACAAACCACCACTCAAAGGTACTGTAATGAACTCATTATTTGTTTATATTGGGGTTAAACCTATTGCATTCCAACTTCTTTATGATTCATACTCCCCAATACTACTCATAGATTCATCTAAATAAGCAAACAACACACGAAAAACAGAATCTGTCAAAAACAGAACAGTCTGTAGTAATCTGTAACTTTCGCATACTTCTGTAACTCCAAAAAAATTGAAATAAATTGGTAAACATGAGGAATTTGTCTATTAATCATCTGTAAAAATAATCAACTATATAGAGCACTCCAGTAAAATCTGGTGACTATTCTAGCGAGCGCTAACGATTCTGTTTTCCACAGCAAGATCATATAAACTTCACACAAGTCTTCCCAAAGGTTCTACTTGGCACAAACACTAATTAAAACACAAAACCACATCTAAAAAGAAGCTATATGCAATATTTATTCCTAAATAGAATGAAAAAAAATTGGGTTGCCTCCCAACAAGCGCTATCGTTTAACGCCCCTAGCTAGGCACGATACAAGGATAGATCTAGGTATTGCCATAATGATAAGATATATCGGTGAAAACTCATCTCATATTCCCTACGTTCAGCAGCAAGTTTTCTTTGTGGAAAGAAAAAGTAATCAATAGGTCTAAATTTAATGGGACAAAAGTCCCCCATATCAAGCTCAGGAGGTATTGGTTCCTCTTTTGGCCCTTTATAGTGTACAACCAATTCATCATTATAGGCATTCTTTTGGCAGAAGGTCATGAGCCTTCGCTCAAGGGAGAAGCCTAACCCATTGTTTTGAATAGCAAAATCATCATTCAACTCAGAAATTCTATCAACCAAGACATCGGTGGGAACCTTTTTTCTAAGGTTTTCATTAAAAGCAACATGATCAGGAGATCGCAACCGCATTATGTCTTCTTGATTAAATAAGATAGCCTCTATGGGAGGTCGACCAACATCTACCCCGTAATGAGCAAAGATTTCTTTGGCCTCTTTCATGATAAATCTGAATTCATGAGCCAAAAAGATAGTGGCTGCACGCTTAACATAAGAATGCTCAATATTGGAAAATTCCAGAAAGATTATCTGAATGTAGGGATGCATATGGATAAATTGCCTTTCAATTTCAAATACAAGCATAGATATGGCATCTGTAAGGCTACTAGTTCTGTGAAGAATAGAGCCACCCATAGTGGGCAAAGCATCGGCACAAGTAAAGAAATCTTGAGGAACTCCTTTTCCAATAATATTACCACTACCAACCAGGAACTTCTTGATATGTGAAGTGGTTGTTTCATCCGGAGGGTCAACATAGACGTTGCCCTCAACATTACTGTCGGCGTCCTGGGAACCAGGGTACCCAGACTTGCCTGTCTGCGGGCCGCGACGCGCTCCTACCACGGCCTGGTATGGCCCAGCTGATTGACCAGCTGCCCAAGACCCTCGCGAGGGGGCTAGGCCTCGCGAGGAGAACAACGTCAAGACCCCCTCAGGAGCGGCCTCGGCAAGGTGCTCCGGAGGGGCGGAGAATCCAAGGCCAAGCCTGCCTCAGGAGGAGGCAGTGATGTAAGTAGTGACGCACCGCGCCAGCGGGTGCCAGCTCCCGCGAGCGGCGCAGTTGCTGTTTCGGTGCAAAGGAGGCAGCGCAGACGCAGGTTCCCGAGGAGCGGGACAAAGATTTCCCCTTTGGTGCAACAAGACCGAAAACTGCAAGGACAAAAGGGAGGATGTCACCGCCGAGCCTGTTGGGAAACGTAGTATTTTCAAAATTATCCTACGATCACGCAAGATCTATCTACTAGATGCATAGCAACGAGCGGGGAGAGTGTGTCTACGTACCCTCGTAGACCTGGAGCGGAAGCGTCAAGTGACGCGGTTGATGTAGTCGAACTTCTTCGCGATCCAACCGATCAAGCACCGAACGTACGGCACCTCCGCGTTCAGCACACGTTCAGCTTGATGACGTCCCACGATCTCTTGATCCAGTTGAGCTTCACGGGAGAGTTTCGTCAGCACGACGGCGTGGTGACGGATATGATGTATCTACCGGCGCAGGGCTTCGCCTAAGCACCGCAATGGTATGACCGAGGTGTGTTTCTGTGGAGGGGGGCACCGTACACGGCTAGAACAATTCAACTTGTGTGTCCTAGGGTGCCCCCCTGCCCCCGTATATAAAGGAGCAAGGGAGAGGCCGGCCCAAGAGGGGGCGCGCCAAGTGTGGGGAGTCCTACTAGGACTCCCAAGTCCTAGTAGGATTCCCCTTTCCTTTCCGGAGTAGGAGAGAAGGAAAGAGGTGGAGAGGGAGAAGGAAAAGGGGGCTGCACCCCTTGTCCAATTCGGACCACAGGGGAGGCACGCGCCTCCTTCCTTTTGGCCTTTTTCCTCTATTACCGTATGGCCCAATAAGGCCCATATACTCCGAAAAATACCCGAATCACTCGGAACCTTTCCGATGTCCGAATATAGTCGTCCAATATATCGATCTTTACGTCTCGACCATTTCGAGACTCCTCGTCGTGTCCCCGATCTCATCCGGGACTCCGAACTCCTTCGGTACATCAAAACTCATAAACTCATAATACCGATCGTCATCAAACGTTAAGCGTGCGGACCCTACGGGTTCGAGAACTATGTAGACATGACCGAGACTCATCTCCGGTCAATAACCAATAGCGGAACCTGGATGCTCATATTGGTTCCTACATATTCTACGAAGATATTTATCGGTCAAACCGCATAACAACATACGTTGTTCCTTTTGTCATCGGTATGTTACTTGCCCGAGATTCGATCGTCGGTATCTCTATACCTAGTTCAATCTCGTTACCGGCAAGTCTCTTTTACTCGTTCCGTAACACATCATCTCGTGACTATCTCATTAGTCTTTTGCTTGCAAGGCTTATTATGATGTGTGTTACCGAGAGGGCCCAGAGATACCTCTCCGACACTTGGAGTGACAAATCCTAATCTTGATCTATGCCAACACCACGAATACTTTTGGAGACACCTGTAGAGCATCTTTATGATCACCCAGTTACGTTGTGACATTTGATAGCACACAAGGTGTTCCTACGGTATTCGGGAGTTGCATAATCTCATAGTCATAGGAACATGTATAAGTCATGAAGAAAGCAATAGCAGTAAAACTAAACGATCATAGTGCTATGCTAACGGATGGGTCTTGTCCATCACATCATTCTCCTAATGATGTGATCCCGTTGATCAAATGACAACTCATGTCTATGGCTAGGAAACATAACCATCTTTGATCAATGAGCTAGTCTAGTAGAGGCATACTAGGGACATACTGTTTTGTCTATGTATTCACACATGTACTAAGTTTACGGTTAATACAATTCTAGCATGAATAATAAACATTTATCATGATATAAGGAAATATAAATAACAACTTTATTATTGCCTCTAGGGCATATTTCCTTCAGTCTCCCACTTGCACTAGAGTCAATAATCTAGCTCACATCGCCATGTGATTTAATACTGATAGTTCACATCGTTATGTGAATAACACCCATAGTTCACATCGCCATGTGACCAACACCCAAAGGGTTTACTAGAGTCAATAATCTAGTTCACATCGCTATGTGATTAATACCCAAGAGTAATAAGGTGTGATTATGTTTTGCTTGTGAGAGAAGTTTAGTCAACGGGTCTGTCACATTCAGATCCGTATGGATTTCGCAAATTTCTATGTCTACAATGCTCTGCATGGAGCTACTCTAGCTAATTGCTCCCACTTTCAATATGCATCCAGATTGATACTTAGAGTCATCTGGATTTAGTGTCAAAGCTTGCATCGGCGTAACCCTTTACGACGAACTCTTTATCACCTCCATAATCGAGAAATATTTCCTTAGTCATCCAATTACTAAGGATAATTTCGACCGCTGTAGAGTGATCTACTCCTGGATCATTATTGTACCTCCCTGTCAAACTCATGGCAAGGTACACAACGTGTTTTGTACACAGCATGGCATACTTTATAGAACCTATGGCTGAGGCATAGGGAATGACTTTCATTCTCTCTATATTTTTCTGCCGTGGTCTGGCTTTGAGTCTTACTCAACTTCACACCTTACAAGTCAGGCAAGAACTCCTTCTTTGACTGATCCATTTTGAACTACTTCAAAATCTTATCAAGGTATGTACTCATCGAAAGTCTTATTAAGCGTCTTGATCTATCTCTATAGATCTTGATGCCCAATATGTAAGCAGCTTCACCAAGGTCTTTCTTTGAAAAACTCATTTCAAACACTCCTTTATGCTTTCCAGAAAATTCTACATCATTTCCGATCGACAATATGTCATTCACATATACTTATCAGAAAGGTTGTAGTGCTCCCACTCACTTCTTGTAAATACAGGCTTCACCGCAAGTCTGTATAAATCTATATGCTTTGATCAACTTATCAAAGCGTATATTCCAACTCCGAGATGCTTGCACCAGTCCATAGATGGATCGCTGGAGCTTGCACATTTTGTTAGCACCTTTAGGATTGACAAAACCTTCTGGTTGCATCATATACAAGTCTTCTTTAATAAATCCATTAAAGAATGCAGTTTTGTTATCCATTTGCCAGATTTCATAAAATGCGGCAATTACTAACATGATTCAGACAGACTTAAGCATCGCTACGGGTGAGAAAGTCTCATCGTAGTCAACTCCTTGAACTTGTCGAAAAACTTTCGCAACAAGTCGAGCTTTGTAAACAGTAACATTACCGTCAGCGTTAGTCTTCCTCTTGAAGATCCATTTATTTTTGATGGCTTGCCGATCATCGAGCAAGTCAACCAAAGTCCACACTTTGTTCTCATACATGGATCCCATCTCAGATTTCATGGCCTCAAGCCATTTTGCAGAATCTGGGCTCATCATCGCTTCCTCATAGTTCGTAGGTTCATCATGGTCCAGTAACATGACTTCCAGAACCGGGTTGCCGTACCACTCCGATGCGGAATGAACTCTGGTTGATCTACGAAGTTCAGCAGAAACTTGATCTGAAGTTTCATGATCATCATCATTAGCTTCCTCACTAATTGGTGTAGGAATCACTGGAACTAGTTTCTGTGATGTTCCACTTTCCAATTCGGGAGAAGGTACAATTACCTCATCAAGTTCTACTTTCCTCCCACTCACTTCTTTCGAGAAAAACTCCTTTTCTAGAAAGGATCCACTCTTAGCAACAAAGACCTTGCCTTAGAATCTGTGATAGAAGGTGTACCCAACAGTTTCTTTTTGGGTATCCTATAAAGATTTACTTCTCCGATTTGGGTTCGAGCTTATCATGTTGAAACTTTTTCACATAAGCATCGCAGTCCCAAACTTAAAGAAATGACAGCTTAGGTTTCTCGTCAAACCACAGTTCATACGGTGTCATCTCCACGGATTTAGATGGTGCCCTATTTAACGTGAATGTAGCTGTCTCTAATGCATAACCCCAAAAGCGATAGTGGTAGATCGGTAAGAGACATCATCGATCGCACCATATCTAATAAAGTACGGTTATGACGTTCGGACACACCATTACACTGTGGTGTTCCAGGTGGCGTGAGTAGTGAAACTATTTCACATTGTTTTTATTGAAGGCCAAACTCGCTAACTCAAATATTTTACCTCTATGATCATATCGTAGAAACTCTTATTTTCTTGTTACGATGATTCTCCACTTCACTCTGAAATTCTTTGAACTTTTCAAATGTTTCAGACTTGTGCTTCATTAAGTAGATATACCCATATTTGCTCAAATCATCAGTGAAGGTCAGAAAATAACGATACCTGCCGCGAGCTTCAACACTCATTGGTCCACATACATCAGTATGTATGATTTCCAACAACTCTATTGCTCGCTCCACGGTACCGGAGAACGGAGTTTTAGTCATCTTGCCCATGAGGCATGGTTCGCAAGCACCAAGTGATTCATAATCAAGTGATTCCAAAAGTCCATCACTATGGAGTTTCTTCATGCGCTTTACACCAATATGACCTAAACGGCAGTGCCACAAATAAGTTGCACTATCATTATTAACCTTGCATCTTTTGGCTTCAATATTATGAATATGTGTATCACACGATCGAGATCCAACAAACCATCTTCATTGGGTGTATGACCATAGAAGGTTTTATTCATGTAAACAGAACAACAATTATTCTCTAACTTACATGAATAACCGTATTGCAATAAACATGATCAAATCATATTCATGCTCAACACAAACACCAAATAACACTTTATTTAGGTTCAACACTAATCCCGAAAGTATAGGGAGTGTGCGATGATGATCATATCAATCTTGGAACTACTTCCAATACACATCGTCACTTCATCCTTTAACTAGTTTCTGTTCATTATGCAACTCCCATTTCGAGTTACTACTCTTTAGCAACTGAACCAATATCAAATACCGAGGGGTTGCTATGAACACTAGTAAAATACACATCAATAATCTGTATATCAAATATACCTTTGTTCACTTTGCCATCCTTCTTATCCGCCAAATATCTAGGGCAGTTCCACTTCTAGTGACCATTTCCTTTGCAGTAGAAGCACTTAGTTTCAGGCTTGAGTTTAGCTTTGGGTTTCTTCACGGGAGTGACAACTTGCTTGTCATTCTTCTTGAAGTTCCCCTTCTATCCCTTTGCCCTTTACTTGAAACAAGTGGTCTGGTTAACCATCAACACTTTATGCTCTTTCTTGATTTCTACCTTCGCCGATTTCAGCATCGTGAAGAGCTCGGGAATTACTTTCGTCATCCCTTGCATATTATAGTTCATCACGAAGTTCTACTAACTTGGTGATAGTGTCTAGAGAACTTTGTCAATTACTATATTATCTGGAAGATTAACTCCCACTTGATTCAAGCAATTGTACTACCCAGACAATCTGAGCACATGCTCACTGGTTGAGCTATTCTCCTCCATCTTGTAGGCAAAGTACTGTCAGAGGTCTTATACCTCTCGACACGGGCATGAGTATGAAATACTAATTTCAACTCTTGGAACATCTCATATGCTCCGTGGCGTTTCAAAACGTTTTTGAAGTCCCGGTTATAAGCCGTAAAGCATGGTGCACTAAACTATCAAGTAGTCATCATATCGAGCTTTTGTCAAAACGTTCATAACGTCTACATCTGCTCCTGCAATAGGTCTGTCACCTAGCGGTGCATCAAGGACATAATTCTTCTGTGCAGCAATGAGGATAATCCACAGATCACGGAACAATTCCGCATCATTGCTACTAACATCTTTCAACTTGGTTTTCTCTAGGAACATATAAAAAATAAACGTGGAGCAACATCGCGAGCTATTGATCTACAACATAGATATGCTAATACTACCAGGACTAAGTTCATGATAAATTAAAGTTCAATTAATCATATTACTTAAGAACTCCCACTTAGATAGACATCCCTCCGGTCGTCTAAATGATCACGTGATCCAAATCAACTAAACCATGTCCGATCATCACGTGAGATGGAGTAGTTTCAATGGTGAACATCTTATGTTGATCATATCTACTATATGATTCACGCTCGACCTTTTGGTCTCCAGTGTTCCGAGGCCATATCTGCATATGCTAGGCTCGTCAAGTTTAACCCGAGTATTCTGCGTGTGCAAAACTGGCTTACACCCGTTGTATTTGAACGTAGAGCTTATCACACCCGATCATCACGTGGTGTCTCAGCACGACGAACTTTCGCAACGGTGCATACTTAGGGAGAACACTTATACCTTGAAATTTAGTAAGGGATCATCTTATAATGCTAAGAAGCATAATAAGATAAACATCACATGCAATCAAAATATGTGACATGATATGGCCATCATCATCTTGTGCTTTTGATCTCCATCTCCAAAGCACCGTCATGATCACCTTCGTCACCGGCGCGACACCTTGATCTCCATCGTAGCATCGTTGTCGTCTCGCCAACTATTGCTTCTACGACTATCGCTACCGCTTAGTGATAAAGTAAAGCAATTACATGGCGATTGCATTTCATACAATAAAGCGACAACCATATGGCTCCTGCCAGTTGCCGATAACATTACAAAACATGATCATCTCATACAAAAACCGTATAACTCATCATGTCTTGACCATATCACATCACAACATGCCCTGCAAAAACAAGTTAGACGTCCTCTACTTTGTTGTTGCAAGTTTTAAATGGCTGCTACGGGCTTAGCAAGAACCGTTCTTACCTACGCATACAAAACCACAACGATGTTTCGTCAAGTATGTGCTGTTTTAACCTTCACAAGGACCGGGCGTAGCCACACTTGATTCAGCTAAAGTGAGAGAGACAGACACCCGCCTGTCACCTTTAAGCAACGAGTGCTCATAACTGTGAAACCAGTCTCGCGTAAGCGTACGCGTAATGTCGGTCCGGGCTGCTTCATCTCACAATACCGCTGAAGCAAAGTATGACATGTTGGTAAGCAGTATGACTAGTATCGCCCACAACTCATTGTGTTCTACTCGTGCATATCATCTACGCATAGACCTGGCTCTGATGCCACTGTTGGGAAACGTAGTATTTTCAAAATTATCCTACGATCACGCAAGATCTATCTACTAGATGCATAGCAACGAGCGGGGAGAGTGTGTCTACGTACCCTCGTAGACCGGGAGCGGAAGCGTCAAGTGACGCGGTTGATGTAGTCGAACTTCTTCGCGATCCAACCGATCAAGCACCGAACGTACGGCACCTCCGCGTTCAGCACACGTTCAGCTTGATGACGTCCCACGAGCTCTTGATCCAGTTGAGCTTCACGGGAGAGTTTCGTCAGCACGACGGCGTGGTGACGGATATGATGTATCTACCGGCGCAGGGCTTCGCCTAAGCACTGCAATGTTATGACCGAGGTGTGTTTCTGTGGAGGGGGGCACCATACACGGCTAGAACAATTCAACCTGTGTGTCCTAGGGTGCCCCCCTGCCCCCGTATATAAAGGAGCAAGGGAGAGGCCGGCCCTAGAGGGGGCGCGCCAAGTGTGGGGAGTCCTACTAGGACTCCCAAGTCCTAGTAGGATTCCCCTTTCCTTTCCGGAGTAGGAGAGAAGGAAAGAGGTGGAGAGTGAGAAGGAAAAGGGGGCTGCACCCCTTGTCCAATTCGGACCAGAGGGGAAGCACATGCCTCCTTCCTTTTGGCCTTTTTCCTCTATTCCCGTATGGCCCAATAAGGCCCATATACTCCGAAAAATACCCGAATCACTCGGAACCTTTCCGATGTCCGAATATAGTCGTCCAATATATCGATCTTTACGTCTCGACCATTTCGAGACTCCTCGTCGTGTCCCCGGTCTCATCCGTGACTCTGAACTCCTTCGGTACATCAAAACTCATAAACTCATAATACCGATCGTCATCAAACGTTAAGCGTGCGGACCCTACGGGTTCGAGAACTATGTAGACATGACCGAGACTCATCTCCGGTTAATAACCAATAGCGGAACCTGGATGCTCATATTGGTTCCTACATATTCTACGAAGATCTTTATCGGTCAAACCGCATAACAACATACGTTGTTCCTTTTGTCATCGGTATGTTACTTGCCCGAGATTCGATCGTCGGTATCTCTATACCTAGTTCAATCTCGTTATCGGCAAGTCTCTTTTACTCGCTCCGTAACACATCATCTCGTGACTATCTCATTAGTCTTTTGCTTGCAAGGCTTATTATGATGTGTGTTACCGAGAGGGCCCAGAGATACCTCTCCAACACTTGGAGTGACAAATCCTAATCTTGATCTATGCCAACACCACGAATACTTTTGGAGACACCTGTAGAGCATCTTTATGATCACCCAGTTACGTTGTGACGTTTGATAGCACACAAGGTGTTCCTACGGTATTCGGGAGTTGCATAATCTCATAGTCATAGGAACATGTATAAGTCATGAAGAAAGCAATAGCAGTAAAACTAAACGATCATAGTGCTATGCTAACGGATGGGTCTTGTCCATCACATCATTCTCCTAATGATGTGATCCCGTTGATCAAATGACAACTCATGTCCATGGCTAGGAAACATAACCATCTTTGATCAATGAGCTAGTCTAGTAGAGGCATACTAGGGACATACTGTTTTGTCTATGTATTCAGACATGTACTAAGTTTCCGGTTAATACAATTCTAGCATGAATAACAAACATTTATCATGATATAAGGAAATATAAATAACAACTTTATTATTGCCTCTAGGGCATATTTCCTTCAGTGCCCACCACCACGTCACCGCCTGATCCTTTTGCAGGCGAAGACTGCTTTTGTCATGGTAGGAACGTCCTTGTGTTCCCGCTCAAAAATGGCCGTTGTGGGATCCCTACCCGCCTAAACATTTCACGGGAAGAGGACCCTGGCCGCCTATATAAGTAGCTAGGATCCTCATCACCGCGGGACAAGTCAGGCCGAGTCTAGAAGAGAAGTAGACCCATAAACTCTACCACCACGCAAAGGAGCAAGAACACTTGCCTCCTGACCCTTCCGAGCTCACCTCCTGAGCTCAGGAATCACTGTACTAGTTCATATTCCAGCCCTCCTGAGGCCAATCCACCAAAGCAGGAAGTAGGGTTTTACACCACAAGGTGGCCTGAACCTGGGTAAACTCTTGCGTGCTTCACTTGTTGTTTGCTCGAATATCTTCACTGGGCGAGGGCGAGACACTAGGTAGACGTGAGTGGGAGAGATCTTCGTTCACGCCCCTGTGTTCGAACTTCTTGGGTTTTGCGGAGCCCTGAATCCGACATTTGGCGCGCCAAGTAGGGGGCGTGTCGAGATCTTGCCTCTCCGATGACCTCGTCCCGCTCTCGTCGTCAACCTCGCTCCACAGCCATGGTGGACACACGCCGAGCTCACGCCGCCCGCCGCGCTGCGAACGTCGCTCAGACGACGCCCGCGGGCAATGATGCGCCGCTCTGCCCCAACTCACAGGTCGCCAACGCCGCCACCGACCCGGCCGTCCACGAGCAACAGGACTCGTCACTACCGCCGTCCGTGCGGCGTGATGGCCGCACGGCAACGCCTTCACCCTCACCGGCCGTGGCGTCGTCCTCACTAGTCCGCCGTGGGCCGATCTATTAGCAGCCTACTCTGCTGATGGCGCGGGAGCTCATGCGCTACCGCCCGGCAGATGATCTCTACGACGAGTGGCTCCACCGCATCACCGATCTTGTCAACACCGCTGGGGAAGCACCTGCACCAACGCATTCCTCTCGTCCCCCGTCGCCCCCGGCGGGGAACAAAGGCCACGGAGTCCCGGCTCCGCCTCCACTCTACGGCGCCGGCCAATAGGTCCGGCGCGAGGCTCTGCGGCGTGAGCCACCCTGTAAAGCCCATGTGCGCAACGAGGAGAGCTGCCAGGTGATTCTGTATCCCCAGGCAGTGGCTAGCGGCCCCCCTGGCCCGTAGAGCTAGGACCGCGCGCCATAGGAGGTGGTGGCGCCAGCGCCCCAAGAACCAGCACCGCAGGCGCAGGGGCGCCTGCGATCATGAGTGTTGCTGGATGTCGCGCCTTGGCTCCTGTGCTACGACGCCTCGTCTGGCCCGGCAAGTTCAAGCCGGACCTGCGTCCGCGCTAGGACGGCACTACCGACCACACGGAGTTCCTCCAACTCTACGAGCTGAGCATCGAGGTGTCCAACGGCACTGAGCAGGTCATGGCGAACTGGTTCCCCATGGCTCTCAAAAATGGCACACGCTCCTGGCTCCTGAACCTCCCCGTGGGATCCATCTCCTCCCGGGAAGAGCTTCGTGAGCGTTTCATCGCCAACTTCCAAGGCATCCGGGACCGAGCCCCGACAGCTGCGGATCTGCGCCGCGAGAGGCAGCAGCTGGGAGAGACCCTGCAAAAGTACATCCAACGCTTCAACACCATGCGCCTCCGGATCCCTAGGGTCTCGGACGAGGCCATCATCTCGGTGTTCTCCGACGGCGTCTGCGACGTCAGGATGAGGGAGGAGCTCGCCATCCATGAGGACCTGTGCACAACCCTCGAGATGTTCAAGCTCGCGGCAAAGTGCTCCAGGGTGAAGGAAGGACGCCTCTCCCTCCAGGAGCTGCCTGAGGCGGAGGCGGATGACAAGAAGGCCAAGGCCAAAGAAGCAAAGCGCAAGGGAACTATCATGCTGGCTACGGAGCCAGAAGTGAAGTGTGGCTGCGGCTACGACGACCTCCCCAGGGACAACAGACCGTATTGCGTCTTCCACAACGTCCACAGCCACAACACTAACGACTGCCAGGAGCTCAGGGCGATGCGCGGCGGGCGCATCGGGCAGCGCCCTGAGCGCGACAACCGCGGCTACGGCCGTGGAGGAGGCCGAGGTGGAGGACGATGGGACGGCAGGAACTCACGCCAAGGGTGGCGCGAACAGCCTCGTGAAGACCACTGGCAGGAGCAGCCTCGTGATGCCCCCTGGCGCGACCAACCTCGTGAGGGTCGCCCTCAGGGCAATGGAGGCCTGCCTCTGCTGCCACCACCGCCAATAAGGAATGACGACGACCACCAGGGAGACGGAGCAGGGGGCTTCCAGGAGCCGCGTGCAGTTGCATGCATCTTGGGAGGAGCCCATGTTCGGACTTCCCATCACATCTTCAAGTAGTTCGCCCGTGAGGTGAACGTGACGCTTCCCAGGCCTGACGCCGCACGTAACCTCAGGTGGACCAAGCAAGTCATCGCCTTTGACCCCAAGGACCAGCTCAAGTGCACCGCAGCCCCATGCGCTCTCCCGATGCTCTGCACCCCGACCATCAGCAACGTCCTCGTGACCAGGACCCTCATCAACGGCAGAGCAGGACTCAGTGTCCTCTCCGTCTAGAACTTCGAGACACTCCAGGCCCCATACGACCAGCTCCACCTGAGCAAGCCATTCTACGGAGTCACGGATGGCTCCACACTCCTGATGGGGCAAGTCCGCCTTCCCGTCACCTTTGGTGACCGCGACAACTATGACACCGAGCTCATCGACTTCGACGTCGCCAACATCCACCTCCCATACAACGCCATCCTTGGGTATCCTGCCCTCGCCAAGTTCATGGCGGCGACCCATCACGGCTACAACGTCCTCAAGATGCCTGGGAGCGGCGGAGTCATCACGATCGCCTCCGACGAGAAGGAAGCGATGCGTTCCCTGGAGCGTGCCTACCAGACTGCGGCGGTCGAATGCTCCGATGAGGATGGAGCCGTCCTCGCCCTGCAGACCGCCCCCAAGAAGAAGAAAAACCTGCCCGTCAACGGACCTAAGGACACAGGGGCTCCTGACGGCTCTGCCTCGGGACTCGCGCCTACCGACGAGGCGCCCTCCACTCTCGCGTAGGGAGACGCGCCCGACGCCCCTCTCGTGACGGGCTCGGGGGCTCTCCTCTGGAGTGTCTCCGGACTGACCAGCGTCTCGAGGGACATGTTTGGGCACCACCTGTAGGCGTGTCTCAACGCGCGTTTTTGTGAGCCCAGCGTGGACCGCACAGCGCTGGGGGCTCAGGACTTCATCGACCAAGTTACCGAGGAACTTTAGTACGCAAGGCTCATCCGCGGTGGGCGTAACCGCACAACCCCAAGCTCACCTGCCCGCGGCCCGAGTGACCGCTTCCGCGTCTGCGTTGACGTCGCGGGTCTCAACCGAGCCGCCTCTCAGGAGCCCTTCAGGCCTATGGTGGTTGGCCGGAGGAGGGCCCTCCCCTGCAGCTACGCCCGCACACTCTTCGGCTTCCGCAACGCAGCTGCCATGTTCCAGCATCTCACGCAGCAGGCCTTGGGGGCTCAGGAGGCTCAGTGGCAGGCGGTCCGGACGGAGCAAGAACCGGACCCCCGCGACCACTGAGAGCCTTTGGAGCCCCTGGGCGTCAGGAGCCCGGCGATCTTCAGGAGCAACCCGCATGGCTCACGTCTTCAGATACCCCAACTCTTCTTCGACAAGTATCAGGTGATGCTTCAGGTATCCAATCGAGGGCACCCCCCCGGGCTGCATCATCCTCGGACTGCTGGGGGCTATTCCGCCGCAGTTGTCTCCCTTTTTGTGCATGATCAAGGCTAGTTGCTTGCTTCCATTCACATTATCTGCATGCTTGGCGTTCTCACCGCCACTAAGGTCATGAGCCCTTGTGAGCCCACTCGCGACCGCCCCATGATTAAGGACTGGCACAGCGTCTGTGCTCGGGTCCGTCCCTGCAGCGTAGCTAAACCCAAGGGCTGAGCTCTGTCTCGCGAGCCATTCACATGACATCACCTCCCGTGGTCCTTGGTGCCTTGTTCTCGCATGTGCTAATCGTGGATGGGTAAGTAGGGGCCCATGGCAGGTGCCTCGCTCACGCGGGAACCGCACGCCAGTTATTTTTCTTTTGGATCGTTGCATGAGAAGACTGGGCACGTCGTCTGTGCTCGGGTCCATCCCTGCAGCGCTGACAAATCCAGCGGCTGAGCTCTGTCTCGCGAGCCATTCCCGTGACGTCACCTCCTGGGGTCGCTGGTGCTGCGGCCTTCTCATGCGATACCCTCTAGAGATGCACTCGGCGCAGGTTGACACAACACCTCTCTTTTCACATTTTGTAGAAGAAGACTCAGGCGCAACCCGCCTTAGGGTAGGGTCTCGTGAGTGATGCGTAAGCTCACGAGAACTTCCTCAGAGTCGTTCAACTCGTCCTGAGGAGGGCCCATATACCCCTTGGCTGTCCTACCGTGTAAGGCACATGTCAGGATGGGGCTGTACACTCCCCGGAGTCTTTCCTGGTGGGAGGCTCCCTCCCACGGTCCAGTGGAAGTACCATGCTCCACGCTGGCAGAACCAACCGAGGAGCGGTTAGGCCCACGAACCAGTGGAAGCACCAAGCTCCGCGCTGGCCGCTACGACCGAGGCGCGGTTATGCCCACACTCCACGCAAGTGTGGTAGCTCTATGCTCCGCGCTAGTTATAAACAACTGAGAGCGCCCCCCAGTGGTCACACCAACCTCAGGGAGCTTTTCAGCTCACGATGCTCACAGCTTCTCCTTGGATGGGTGTCGCGAGGGGGGCTAGGCACGGGGGCTATGCTCAGGTCATGCCTGGCAGACACCACCCTACCAGGTGCCCAGACACCTGGCCTTCTCGCGCCCCCATCCCAGGTGAAGGCTAGTGAGCAAGGTATGTCGCTCGTCCTCCTTCATGAGATCCGTTCGTATGTCAAAGGGGACACCTGGGCATCGCGACCCAGGGGCCTCACTAGCCACGTAGCCCCTCATTAGTTGAGTCTAGTTATGACGATAACCACGGTCACCCGGAGGGCTGAATGGCGATCGAGGTATGCGCGGGGTTGGGCCCTGCCGACGCAGAATGCAAACTGGATCGCTTGAACGTCAAGGGGGACCCCTGGGCATCACGACCCAGGGGCCTCACTAGCCACGTAGCCCCTCATCCCTTGAGTTTAGTTATTATGATAACCCCGGTCACCCGGAGGGGTCAATGGCGATCGAGGTATGTGTGGGGTTGGGCCCTACCGACGCAGAGCACCTAAGCAAACATGAAAGGAAGCAAGCACGGAAATCATCTAGTTATTACAATAATACCAAGTTCTTCAAATTCCAACAAAGTTCTTACGCCTCCCCGAGGCACTCGCACTTCTCTCTCTGGACATGAGCAGATCAGGCATCATCAAGCGCATCATCACCGGTCTCCACCTCTTCGGCTGCGGTAGCAGTGGCCTGGAGGAATGCCTCCACCAGCTCCGTGACCTTTGCCCCCAAGGCCTCGGCGCGACTGCCGTCACCTCCTCGTGAAGACAGCCAAGGCACAGAACCTCACCCCGAGGGAAGGGTGATAGAAAATCAAGTGCTACTGCCACCTGACCACAGGGGACCACTAAGATAAGTTTTCAAAGCCGCATCTACTCGCGTACCTACACCTCCACCAACTGTAATCACGAATCCACTGGGGCATGAAAACTCTTCCTGATGGCCTGGTGGACGATTGCCTGCGTGCCAAGAGGGACTTCCCGAGCATCGCGCCTCGGGGGCTCCTACCGTACCCTGGGTCACTCACCTCCTGGCCTTGACCACGGCGTCACATAGGCTGAGGCTTATCCGGGGACCGGATCTCGCAGGCGTAAGGCCCTAAACTACCGCGGAGACAGAAGGAAGGGAAAGTCATGCTCCAGCAGAGGGTCTCATGAGGAACATAAGTTTATAACACCAGATAAAAGCATAAGTATTACAAGGATTTACACGCCCTCATGGGGCCGTCCATGATGTCCCGCAGGGACCAAGCTAAGAGGGTCGCTCTCGAGGAGTACGGCTTGAACTCCTTCAACAACGACGGCGCGGGGAGGACGTTGTTTCCTACCGGTGATAGGAGCGGCGACTTGGCGGCTCGTAGCTCTCGTCGGAGCTCGAGGCCGTCTCAGCGGTAGCGTAACTGCTACCAGAGGAGTCGGAGGCGCAACCAATGGTGAGTACCTCGCTGCCCTGACGGCATGGAAAATGGTCGCCGGCGAGCCCGTCCCCCGCACCACACGACAGCCGGCAGCCGTCCACCGCGAAGACCTTGAAGGTCATTGTGCCCATCCCGTCCAACACGAAATAAAGAATGTGCCTCCCAGCGGGGGCACATGCGCGGTGCACCACACCCCAACCCCAGGTCATGAAGACCTGGCCAGAGGAGATTACTTCCACGTCGGCATACGAAGGGGGAAGGTGGCACCCCTCGTGCCTCAGCTACATCGTCACCCGGTCGCGAGCCGGGAGCACCTCCTTCAGGAATGGAGGAAGGAGGATCCAAGAATCCGCCCATACGATGAACTCGTAGGCATCGTCCTCAGTGTGGGATGGCAGCAGGGCGCGAGGAGTCGCCCGTCTCTTTGGGCGGTTGATGGCACCACCCTGTCACTGTCCCCGCTTCGTCTGCCTATCACCGGAGCATACAAGGGAAGCGGAAATCTCGGCGGCGCCCGCGTGCACCATGTGCGGGCGTCCGCCAGCCTCAGGGATGCTCTTTGAGAATCACGACGCCTCTTCTTCGGGTGGAGCCACTCAGGCTCCACTATCGTGCTCTTCCCCTTCTCTGCGGCCGAGAACCTACGTATCGGCGCCATGGAAGCCCTCGAGAAAGTGGGAGGAGCAGGGATTGATCTGCAACAGTCAAGTGAGAGGCGTGGTGCCTCACCCCCTGTTTATAGGCCAAGAAGATCAATCGTCGGCCACCCACGCGCGGCCATAATGGCCCCGCCGCCCGTGCCAAGGAGTTGTCAAGTCACATGGTTGCCGAGACTGCGTGGGAAGCGGAGTCGCCCACGTCCCATCCAACCGTCACGCGCCAGCCTGGCCCGCAGCCGTTTTAGGGCCCGCGGCGCTTCGTCCTCGGCTAAGGCTTCGTCCCGAAGCCAACTCCGCGCACGCCTTGGGCCCAGGGGCTACTGTCGGTGTCCTGGAAACCAGGGTACCCAGACTTGCCTGTCTACGGGCCGCGACGCGCTCCTACCATGGCCTGGTACGGCCCAGCTGATTGACCAGTTGCCCAAGACCCTCGCGAGGGGGCTAGGCCTCGCGAGGAGAACAACGTCAAGACCCCCTCAGGAGCGGCCTCGGCAAGGTGCTCCGGAGGGGCAGAGAATCCAAAGCCAAGCCTGCCTTAGGAGGAGGCAGTGACGTAAGCAGTGACGCACCGCGCCAGCGGGTGCCAGCGCCCGCCAGCGGCGCAGTTGCCGTTTTGGTGCAAAGGAGGCAGCACAGACGCAGGTTCTCGAGGAGCGGGACAAAGGTTTCACCTTTGGTGCAACAAGACCGAAGACCACAAGGAAAACAGGGAGGATGTCACCGCCGAGCCCACCACCACGTCACCGCCTGATCCTTTTGCTGGCGAAGACTGCTTTTGTCAGGGTAGGAACGTCCTTGTGTTCCCGCTCAAAAATGGCCGTTGTGGGATCCCTTCCCGCCTAAACATTTCGGGGGAAGAGGACCCTGGCCGCCTATATAAGTAGCTAGGATCCTCATCACTGGGGGACAAGTCAGGCCGAGTCCAGAAGAGAAGTAGACCCATAAACTCTACCACCATGCAAAGGAGCAAGAACACTTGCCTCCTGACCCTCCCGAGCTCACCTCGTGAGCTCAGGAATCACTGTACTAGTTCATATTCCAGCCCTCCTGAGGCCAATCCACCAAAGTAGGAAGTAGGGTTTTACACACAAGGTGGCCTGAACCTGGGTAAAATCTTGCGTGCTTCACTTGTTGTTTGCTTGAATATTTTCACTGGGCGAGGGCGAGATGCTAGGTAGATGTGAGTGGGAGAGATCTTCATTCACGCCCCTGTGTTCGAACTTCTTGGGTTTTGCGGAGCCCTGAATCCGACAATTACTACCCTTCTCGATAAAGTCTTCCCCCATCTCAGACATGAGGGCAAGCGAACGATAAACACACGGCAAAAAGAAGGGCAAATAAAACGGCAAGGGTGAAGTGGGGGAGATGAAAACGAGAGGCAAATAAATGTAATGCGAAGGATAAGGGTTTGTGATAGGTACTTGGTATATGACTTTTGCGTAAGCCTCCCCGGCAACGGCGCCATAAATTCTTCTTGCTACTTCTCGAGCTTGCATTGTATTCCCTCGGAGAGGAAAGGGTGATGCAGCACAATAGCGTAAGTATTTCCCTCAGTTTTTGTGAACCAAGGTATCAATCCAGTAGGAGACCACGCACGAGTCCCTCGCATCTGCACAAAGAAATAAGAACTTCGCAGCCAACGCGATAAGGGGTTGTCAATCCCTTTATGACCACTTGTGAAAGTGAGATCTGATAGAGATGATAGTTTGATATTTTTGGTATTTTTGGATATAAGAACAGAAAGTAAAACGGAAAAGTAAAGTAGATTGTAGATTGATATGTTGAGAATAGACCCCGGGGCCATAGGTTTATCTAGTGGGTTCTCTCATGATAGCATAATTCTACGGTGGGTGAATGAATTACTGTCGAGCAATTGATAGAAAAGTGAACAATTATGAGACTATCCAGGCATGATCATTATATATAGGCATCACGTCCGAGACAAATAGACTGAAACGATTCTACATCTACTACTATTACTCCACACATCGACCACTATCCAGCATGCATCTAGAGTATTCAGTTCATAAGAACAGAGTAACGCCTTGTAATGCCCAGTATGCGACTACGTCTCCCACGTGTCGAGGCACGACTTAAAGACATAAGCGCATACTAGAATGATCTCAAGTATGGTATATTTGCACAACTCATGTAAAAGCAGGGATGAAAGTGTAAAATGGTAGTTGGCTTACACTCGCCACGTCACGCAATAAAATACATTAACATACATCATCCAAATAACATCAGAGTCCTACTACGGACGAAATCCAAACGAAAAGATACCATAAAACAACACAAGGCCCGGATCATCCTAGTAGGAGCCACTACTGATCGTTGGGATATGGCACATAGTAACGTCCACGCTCTTCAATGAACTCCCAGTACAGCTCCGAACCACCACCTGTGTAGTTCTCAATGGTACCTGCATCTGGTTTGTGTTGAATCTGTGAGCCAGAGAGGACTCAGCAATCCCGTTCCCGGGTAATAAGACTATCAAAGCCTTAGGTGTGGAAAAAGCTTAAAACAAGGTTGCAGCAGCACTAAGCACTAGCTTATGAGTTTAGAGCGAGAACAGAACAAGTGCCAACGATCGCCAAGTTGATCAAGAAGCGAGCCTAACTACTCATGTTCAAACATAACCCCACCGTGTTCACTTCCTGAACCCCTTCGGAAAGAGACCGTCACGGTTACTCACGCATGTAGTGTATTCAAGAACATGGTGTCAAGTTATCTACAACCGGATATTAACAAATTCCTATCTGCCACATAACCGCGAGCACGACTTTCGAAAGATCAAACCCTGTAGGGGTGTCCCAACTTAGCCCATCACAAGCTCATGATCTGCGGAGTCGCAACTCCAAGGTGGGAAGACCCGAGTATTCTCGGAATCCCGTGCTCAAGATATTCCGACAAAAGTAAAACTAATCCAGCAAGACCTCCCGGCGTGCCAACACCCTGACAGTAGCCGTGCGTATCTAGTCTCATGCCACGACCGAATGGGACATCCTACAGGTGTATACCAGCCCTTGAGTTTCCCCGAGGTGGCCCCGCAGGCTGCCTAGTTTGGACCAACACTCATGAGGAGCACTGGCCCAGGGTTGTTAATTAAGAACTCGGGTTTGCAACGCCCTATGCAAGTTTTAGTTATTAGGAAAATGTAAAACCAATGTTGGGCCTTGCTGGAAAAGCTTTTGCACTGAGCGGGTTATCAAGGGGGGCCCATAAACCCCAACCGTGTTAGGGACGCAAAATCAAGGAACATAACACCGGTTTATCGGTTCCTAGGGTGGCATGAGTGGAACAAAACACCAAGCAAGAGGCTTAGCCTTCCACCCATTACCAATATATAGGTGATTTAGTTAACAGATTATATATTGTGATATCCCAACAACAACTTCATCACGAAGCAAGAATCTTCAAATCTTCACCTGCAACTAACAACGCTATAAGGGGGGCTGAGCGATGCGTACTTAGCCACAGTTTGCTAGGAGGGTGGTTAGAGGGTTTCATGGCAACAATAGGAGGGCTGACAAACAGGAATAGGCATCGAGGCAATATCTAAAGAGCGAGACATCTAGCATAGGCAAAGATAGTAGTGCTACCTGGGTATAGTCATCTTGCCTGTTGATTCCATGGAGGGATCGTAACCTTGCTCCTCAAACTCAGCCTCGATAGGAACCTCGTACTCCGAATCATCATCGGGCTCTAACCAACACAACAAGCAACACCGGAACAACAATCAATCATCATGCAATGCTCAACCGCATGATGCATGGTCATGATGCATATGGACATGAATAGATATGATGCATGGCCTAGGGACACAAGTGTGCAATAGCATCATAGCAAACAAGATCACCCACATGAAAGAAAACAAGCAAAAGAACAAAACTATCAAGGTTATGTAGATTATCCAAACAAGCACCCAACAAGTTTAAAGGAGTTGGTTAACATGGCAAGGGTGCAACTAAGACTACAACAACATGCTAGCATATTTAAATGGGCTGGAAATAACATACAACAATTTCCAGGAACTCCCATAATTATTTAAATGCATTTGGGACAGATCTGAGATTCTACTGTTATAAAGTTGTTAAACATGCAAAACAACAACACCACATTATTCTACACATTTTCCACCCCATATGCATATAAAGTTTGTTAAGTTTGGAGTTGTAGTTATTTAGTTATGATTTTTACAAGTTTTAAACATATTTAACACAAGAATAATTCAAACACATTTTAAATGTTTTTAAACATGGCAGCAAGCAACATATTGATAATCTACATGAAAAACTAAAGTTTCATATATAACTCAACCCCAACAGATGCATATATCACCAGATATTAAATAAACAAGGAATATGCAGAAAACTAAAAACAAAAACAAAAACATAAAAGAAAATAGGTGCAAAAGGTCAAAAGTGACCCAGGCCTATTCTAGCCGCAGCCACTGACCTGTGGGGTCAGGGCGCTGATGTGGCAGCGGCTGGGTGCGCGTGTGGGCGTGCAGCGAGTGGTGAGGCTGGCAGGTGGGGCCTGCCTGTCAGTCTCACGCGAGGCAAAAAGGGGGGATAAATCCCACTGGCCCGGCTGGATTCAAACTCTGGTCTCGCGGCTAACTAACGAAGGAGCTAGCCACTTGGCTAGAGAGGTGTTCTTGACAGAACACAGGCGCATAGCTAGAAGATATAACTGAAGAAGCTAGCGGCAGGTGAAAGCAGAGGCTCGTCGGAGCTACTCCGGCGACCTAAAGGGACGGTGGAGGGGTGCGGACAGTTCCTGGGGGAACGCCGCATCCACTCCATGCGCTTGTGGCACCTAGCACGCACTACATTGACGGCGACGAGCTCCCGTCAGATCGGGTCTAGGCGGGTCGGCAACGAGCTATGGGCGTGCGGGATCGTGGGGCGGAGCTGCTACGGATCTAGAGCAGCGAAGCGCAAGCCTACGGCGACTAGCTGAAGCGCGCGATAGCTGCAGGTTCAGAACGACGGGGGCACCGAGAGCACGACGAAGACATGGCTACGGCGACCTAAGCAGAGGACCACAAGCGATGTTGAAGAAGCAGGGAGGAGTGGGGAGTACCTCCTTACCCTAGGACAAGAAGGTGTCGATGGAGACGCGCCGGAGAGGAGGAAGACGACTCTGAATATTGGCGCGGTCGCTGTTCGTCGACGACGGAGAGGAAGCAAACGGCGTGGGCGTCGGGCTTGCCGTCCTGGGCCCTGGATCTGCTCCAGAACGGCTCGGGGAGGTGTGCGCTTTCTCGTGGACGACGGCGAGGAGGTCGGCGATGTCTTTACGCCGGAGACGAGCTCGGGATTGGGCCGGCCATGGCGAGCGGTGCGGGTGTGCGGCGAGCGCTTACCTGGGCGGCGCGTGAGGGAAACAGGGAGGAGGAGGAGGAGACCTAGGGCTGCGGCTGCTCGGGTTTAAAAAGGGGGCACCGATCGCGTGGCCTCGACGTCCGTGGTCACGGTGCGACAGCGAGCACGCACTCTGTTTCACAACAGAGTGACGGAGGAAGATGGCGAAGAGGGGGGGGGGTGAGAGGCTGACGTGTGGGACCGCGCGGGAAAAAGAGGACGGCGCTACTGCGCGCATGCTGGCGCTGGTTGGGCCGCTGCAGGAGAGAAGAAGTGGGCCGAGGGGCTGCTGCGGAGGAGGGCTGGGCCTGGTTGAGGAGGGAGGTAGCCCAAGCCACTGGTGCTGCTGCTATCTCCTTTCTTTTCTATTTTTCTTCAGACAGAAAATGAAAAGAAAAGTGCAGGCTCAAAGGAAAAGAGTTAGGAGATAAATAAAATATGCACATGCTCCTGGATTTATGCCCTATTTAATAAAATTGGTTTGGACAATTTTGGAGGTTGAAAAATAAAAGGAGTTTGAATATGGTTCAAACTATTGTCATTTTTGAACCCAACCAAATCACTTCTAAATGGGGCATGGCTTTGCATGATGGCACATGACATAGCAACAGAGAAAAAGGGGATGAGTTGAACATTAATGGGATGGCTAGATCACTTGCAAAAATAAGTAAAGAAAGGAAGAAAAGGAGGTAAGAGAAGAGGTGAAGGAGAAGGAGGGGCCTAGGGTTTTGGCAAGGCATGGCTAGGCACCAACACTCACACAACATCAACAAGGCGGCCTCACAACACTAACAAACAAGTAAGAAACTAAGATGACTAAGATGCCATGATGATGAAGCAATGCATGGATGCAAAAATAAAATAAAATGACAATGCAAAATAAAATAAGCTCAAATGACAAGAACCCCCAAGGATAAGGACAAGGATCAAATTGAGATTGCTTTATTGCCATTATTGGAAAGTATCACATATGGGGTGTTACAAACTCTCCTACAAAAGATCTCGTCCCAAGATCTAGGACTGAAAGAAGGAGGGATACTCGGAACGAAGGTGATCTTCTCGTTCCCACGTAGCTTCTCGGTCGATATGGTGTGACCACTTCACTTTCAAGAACTTGATGGACTTGTTGCGGGTCTTGCGCTCAGCTTCTTCAAGAATAGCAACAGGGTGCTCACGATAAGGCAAGTCTTGTTGAAGACCAATCTCCTCGAACGGAATGGTGCGTTCAGGTGTCTTGAAGCACTTGCGGAGTTGAGACACGTGAAACACATCATGAACATTAGCAAAGTTGGAGGGAAGCTCGAGTTGGTAGGCTAGATCGCCTCTCTTGCCAAGAATCTTGAAAGGGCCTACGTATCTTGGAGCAAGCTTGCCCTTGATACCGAACCTCTAAGTGCCCTTCATGGGAGAAACATGGAGATAGACATGGTCTCCAATGGAGAAAGCCAAGTCACGATGCTTGCCATCATAGTAGCTCTTTTGACGCGATTGAGCGGCTTTGAGATTCTCACGTATGACTTTGCACATTTCTTCGGCTTCTGAGATCAAGTCATTTCCAAGAAGTTGACGTTCACCAGTCTCGGACCAGTTGAGATGGGTACGACACTTTCTGCCATAGAGGATTTCAAAAGGAGCTTTGTCGGCACTTGCCTGGAAGCTGTTTTTGCAGGAGAATTCGGCAAACGGGAGGCAATCTTCCCATTTCATACCGAAAGAGATGACACAAGCTCTTAGCATATCTTCGAGGATCTGGTACACTCTTTCGACTTGACCACTTGTCTGAGGGTGAAATGCAGTGCTGAAGCGAATCTTTGTGCCCATTGCTGTCTGAAAAGACTCCCAGAACTTGGAGGTGAACAAACTTCCATGGTCTGAGGAGATCACTTGAGGAATGCCATGCAAGGAAATGATTCTGGAGGTGTACAGCTCTGCCAGCTGAGCTGCGTTGATGGATTCTTTGACGGGAAGAAAATGAGCTACTTTAGTTAGCTTGTCAATCACCACAAAGATATCATCATTTCCCTTCTTCGACTTAGGAAACCCAGTGACAAAATCCATTTCAATGTGATCGAATTTCCACTCGGGAATAGGTAGAGGTTGAAGGAGACCGGCTGGACGTTGATGCTCTGCCTTCACTCTTCTGCAGACATCACATTCATTCACGAATTGAGAAATCTCCCTTTTCATGCGAGTCCACCAATATGATTGCTTGAGGTCTTGGTACATCTTGGAACTTCCGGGATGAATCGAGAGGAGGGAGTCATGTGCTTCGTTCATTATGAGCTTCCTGAGATCACCCTTGGGAACCACAATTCTGTCCTCAAAGAACAAGTGTCTTTCTCATCAACGCGATATCACTTGTATTTGGGAGTACCCTTAGCAATACCATGTTTCACTTTCTGCACCATAGCATCACTGAGTTGGGCCTCATGGATTTGATCTTCCAAGGTGGGAGCAACTTGAAGGTTTGTAAGAAAGCCTTGCGGAACAACTTGGAGGTTGAGCTTCCTGAATGATTCACAAAGTTCAGGCTGGAACGGTTTGAGAAGGAGACTATTGCAATATGACTTTCTGCTCAAGGCATCCGCAATGACATTGGCCTTGCCAGGTGTGTACTCAATGCTTGGATCATACTCTTGAATCATCTCAACCCAACGAGTCTGGCGAAGGTTAAGGTTTGGCTGTGTGAAGATGTACTTCAAGCTCTTGTGATCGGTGAAGATGTCCACTTTTCTGCCCAACAAAAGGTGTCTCCACGTGATCAAGGCATGTACAACTGCTGCTAGCTCGAGATCATGTGTGGGGTAATTCTTCTCATTTGGTTTCAACTGATGAGAAGTGTATGCCATAATCTTCTTGTCTTGCATGAGAACACCACCAAGACCTTGCAATGAAGCATCACAAAAGACTTCATAAGGCTTGGACTCATCCGGAGGAGTAAGAACCAGAGCAGAAATGAGCTTCTCTTTGAGTGTTTTGAATGCCACATCACAATCAGGAATCCAGGAGTACTTGACATTCTTCTGCAACAGGTTGGAAAGAGGCTTGGCAATCTTGGAGAAGTTCTCAACGAACCTTCTGCAATAGCTAGCGAGACCAAGGAAGCTTCGGAGTTGCTTGACATTCTGCAGGGGTTCCCAGTTGACAATAGCTTCAACTTTCTCGGGGTTCACAGAAATGCCCTCGGCAGAGATAATATGGCCAAGATATAGGACTTTATCCAGCCATAATTCACATTTGGAGAACTTCGCATAGAACTTGTGTTCACGGAGCCTGTCAAGGACCAAACGGAGGTGCTTGGCATGGTCTTCTACATTCTTGGAGAATACCAAGATATCATCCAGATAGACGAGAACAAATTCATTGGTGTAGGGGTTGAATATGAAGTGCATCATTCGAGAGAAGGTGGGTGGAGCATTAGCAAGGCCGAAAGACATGACCGTGTATTCATAAGAGCCAAAACTCGTTCTGAATGCGGTCTTGGGAATATCCTCTTCACGGATACAAATCTGGTGGTAACCCATCAGGAGATCGAGCTTCGAGAACACCTTTGCTCCTTTGAGCTGCTCGAACAATTCATTGATATTGGGGAGCAGATACTTATTCTGTATTGTCTTCTTGTTCAATGGCCGGTAATCAATGCAAAGGCGTTCCGTGCCATCCTTCTTCTTGACAAATAGAACACCACAGCCCCAAGTAGAAGTACTAGGCCTGATTAGACCCATACATTCTTGCTCATCGAGTTGTTTCTTCAACTCCTTCAACTGATCAGGGGAAAGCTTGTATGGATGCCGACATGCTGGCTTGGTACCGGGTTCGAGTTCAATGACGAATTCAACTTGACGATGGGGAGGCATGCCTGGAAGCTCTTTGGGGAAAACATCTTCATATTCATTGACCACCGGAATATGAGAAATGGCATTAATCTCGCCATTGTCATTGAGAGAGAATAGCATGATTGTGTTATCTCGAGAGGCGAAGATAATCACGTCTTCATCAGGATGAGTAAGCTTGACTTCCTTATTTGCACAATCAATGTTTGCATCATGCTTGGAGAGCCAATCCATCCCAAGAATAAGATCAATGTCGGAGTTGCCGAGAATAACCGGAAAAACCAGAAAACTGTAATCACGCATATGAATAGATATATCCGGAGCCACCATACTAGAAGTCATGTTTTTACCCGGAGAAGTAACTTGCAACTTTTGAGGTAAGGCCACTGTGTCCACATTATGCTTGGATGGAAATGGATATGACATGAAAGAATGTGATGCACCAGAATCAAACAAAACTTTAGCAGGTTTAAGGTTAACTGGAAGATTACCAAGTATCACATCTGAAGAATTCTCTGCTTGAGCTACATTCATCAGATTCACTCTTGCAACATTGGGATTGTGCTTGAAAATAGCAGTGTTGACATGTGGAGGAGGCGGAAGGCGCCTTGGGTTGGGACACTTGTTGGCATAGTGACCCTTCTGAGAACACTTGTTGCAAATCACTTCTGAGAGAGGCCGGTGATAAGGACCACTTGATCTTGAAGCTTGAAACTGAGGCTTGGACTGATTGCTTGAGTTGGGTGGGTGGGAGAAACCACGGCCGCCTGAGTGCTTGTTGTTGTTTGGAGGACGGAGCACTGGAGGAGGCGGTAGCCAGAACTTCTGCTGCTTGGCAACCACTTGAGAAGAAGAGGAGAAGTGAACAACATCTCTAATCCTCTTTTTGGAAGCTTCACTTTTGAGCAGAGCTGCCTCTTGCTTGAGAGCCATATTGTAGAATTGGTCAAATTCATCCGGCTCGAACAAGGTGAGAGCTAGTTGGAGTTCATCTTTCAGACCACCACGGAACTGATAAATCTTGCTCTTGGCATCGGGGATGTCTTGCTTCACATAACGGGCAAGATTCTGGAACTTGACATTGTATTGATAGACGGACGTGGTGTCTTGCTTCAGGTTGCGGAATTGCTCACGCATGCCTTCAATGACACTGGTTGGAATGTGGTGAGAGCAGAAATCTTTGCAGAAGTCAGTCCACGAGATCTCACGTTCACCTCTGGAATCTTTGTACTGTTGCCACCAATCAGCAGCTTGATCTTTGAGTTGGAAAGTGGCAAATTTGACATAATACTCAGGTCTCACATTACAACATTCAAAGTGCTTTTTGATGTCTGTGATCCGGTCTTCAGCATCTAGCGGGTCCACACAGTAACTGAATGACTTCGGTTGGTTTGCCAGGAATTGGTTCAGAGTCGCAAAGTGAGGTTGATTGAACAGATTGCCTCGGCCTTGGTTCCCATGATTGCCTTGATTTGCTTGGTTGGCTTGAAATTTCTGCATCATTCGCATAAGCATCTGGGTGTTCTGGTTGGTCGCTTGCATAATTGCTCTCCATGCCTCAGCCGGAGGAGGAGGGGAAGGAGGACGTTCAGGAACACACTCTTCTTCGCCCTCTTGGTTAGCGTTGGGAACCCTCTTAGGAGCCATCCTGAATTTGATGACACCCGTTAGCCATTGATGGAAAAAACTATAAGCTGAATCAACGGCTAGAAATTGCAACATAAGTCTTCACAAGAACATTCGAACAAAATGAACGAATGAATTCCACAGTTTAATGGTACAACAATCTTCTCGAGAAGCCACTTGGGAGAACAAAAGGTAAATAAAAAACAACAAGGAGCAGATGGAACAAATACATGATAGAAGCTTCGTCCCACATGTTCGTGCTGAATGCCCCATGGAACGTGTTACAAAGGGTGTTGCAATCCCCGGATCAGCATAGCCAAGGACCCTTTAAGATGCAACTCCCAGTTGGAACAACACCCATGAAATCTCTTCACTCGATGTTGAAACCCAAACCTCATACCATGCACTCGTTGGAAGAATGCCTACGAGCTACTTGAAGAACCCACCTATTCATTCCCGAAGGTTTCTGGTTATGCAATCTAGTGTTGGGGATACAGGGGAAGCACCGCGCACTCAACTCTAAACCTACATCCAGCTGTATCCATCCGTCAACACATAACCAGTCATCCTCAGAAACTGTTTACCTTGGACCTTCGAAATGCATCTGCTATACAAGCTGTGGCAATACTCCCGAACTATCCCACCAGTACTGGGTGACGTCGGGGTTATCTCACCACTAACCGCATAGAAGAGTTTTCGATGTCGGCCGTCTTAAGTATTCTAGAACCGATGCGATACATTTGTGACAACAAAACCTCCGAGCTCAACTCCCCGGGACACTGCCACAACCCCTAAATGACAGAGGCATCGAGAACAATGTTCTCATCACAAAGATATCGGAACAATCCAAACAATACTCGCGTGATCCTAAATTTTTTTAGTGAATTTTTGAGAGTAGAAGAGATAGAACAACGTCAGGAGTCCTCACCAGAGCGATGAAGGGATGAGGAGTAAAAATAAATCCTACTCTGCGATATATATGGACTCAAAACATTTTTTATGTGTGTGCCTAGACACAACCGTCAACGATTCGATCAATCAGGGGGGCTCCTAGGTCGGAGAAGCTTCTGAATACCAACTTGTAATGCCCAGTATGCGACTATGTCTCCCACGTGTCGAGGCACGACTTAAAGACATAAGTGCATACTAGAATGATCTGAAGTATGGTATCTTTGCACAACTCATGTAAAAGCAGGGATGAAAGTGTAAAATGGTAGTTGGCTTACACTCGCCACATCAGACAATGAAATACATTAACATGCATCATCCAAATAACATCAGAGTCCGACTACGGACGAAATCCAAACGAAAAGATACCATAAAACAACACAAGGCCCGGATCGTCCTAGTAGGAGCCACTACTGATCGTCGGGATAAGACACATAGTAACATCCACGGTCTTCATCGAACTCCCAGTACAGCTCAGAACCACCACCTGTGTAGTTCTCAACGGTACCTGCATCTAGTTTGTGTTGAATCTGTGAGCCAAAGAGGACTCAGTAATCCCGTTCCCGGGTAACAAGACTATCAAAGCCTTAGGTGTGGAAAAGGCTTAAAACAAGGTTGCAGTAGCACTAAGCACTAGCTTACGAGTTTAGAGCGAGAAGAGAACAAGTGCCAACTATCGCCAAGTTGATCAAGAAGTGATCCTAACTACTCACGTTCAAACATAACCCCACCGTGTTCACTTCCCGACCCCCTTTGGAAAGAGACCGTCACGCTTCCTCACGCAGGTAGTGTATTCAAGAACATGGTGCCAAGTTATCTACAACCGGATATTAACAAATTCCCATCTGCCACATAACCGCGGGCACGGCTCTCAAAAGTTCAAACCCTGTAGGGGTGTCCCAACTTAGCCCATCACAAGCTCACGATCTGCGGAGTCGCAACTCCAAGGTGGGAAGACCCGAGTATTCTCGGAATCTCGTGCTCAAGATATTCCGACAAAAGTAAAACTAATCCAGCAAGACCTCCCGCTGTGCCGACACCCTGACAGTAGCCGCGTGTATCTAGTCTCAGGCAACGACCGGATGGGACATCCTACAGGTGTATACCAGCCCTTGAGTTTCCCTGAGGTGGCCCCGCAGGCTGCCCAGTTTGGACCAACACTCATGAGGAGCACTGGCCCAGGGTTGTTAATTAAGGGGGGATTTGATGATTTGCCACCCCTTACTTTGCCATTTGATGATTTGCCCCGGGTTGTGTCAATGACGGGTGGACCCGGCCCCACCTGTCATTCTCAGGGGGGGTGGCAAATTATCAAAAGGCAAAGTAAAGGGTGGCAAATTATCAAATTTGCCGTTAATTAAGAACTCGGGTCTGCAACGCCCTATGCAAGTTTTAGTTATTAGGCCAATGAAAAACCAATGTTGGGCCTTGCTGGAAAAGCTTTAGCACTGAGCGGGTTATCAAGGGGGGCCCATAAACCCCAACCGTGTTAGGGACGCAAAATCAAGGAACATAACACCGGTTTATCGGTTCCTAGGGTGGCATTAGTGGAACAAAACACCAAGCAAGAGGCTTAGCATTCCACCCATTACCAATATATAGGTGATTTAGTTTAACAGATTATATATTGTGATATCCCAACAACAACTTCATCATGAAGCAAGAATCTTCAAATCTTCACCTGCAACTAACAACGCTATAAGAGGGGCTGAGCGATGCGTACTTAGCCAAACAACGGTTTGCTAGGAGGGTGGTTAGAGAGTTTCATGGCAACAATAGGAGGGCTGACAAACAGGAATAGGCATCGAGGCAATATCTAAAGAGCGAGACATCTATCATAGGCAAAGATAGTAGTGATATATGGGTATGGTCATCTTGCCTGTTGATTCCACGGAGGGATCGTAACCTTGCTCCTCAAACTCAGCCTCGGTAGGAACCTCGTACTCCGAATCGTCACCGGGCTCTAACCAACACAACAAGCAACACCGGAACAACAATTAATCATCATGCAATGCTCAACCACATGATGCATGGTCATGATGCATATGGACATGAATAGATATGATGCATGGCCTAGGGACACAAGTGTGCAATAGCATCATAGCAAACAAGATCACCCACATGAAAGAAAACAAGCAAAAGAACAAAACTATCAAGGTTATGTAGATTATCCAAACAAGCACCCAACAAGTTTAAAGGAGTTGGTTAACATGGCAAGGGTGCAACTAAGTCTACAACAACATGCTAGCATATTTAAATGGGCTGGAAATAACATACAACAATTTCCAGGAACTCCCATAATTATTTAAATGCATTTGGGACAGATCTGAGATACTACTATTATAACGTTGTTAAACATGCAAAACAACAACACCACATTATTCTATACATTTTCCCACCCCAAATGCATATAAAGTTTGTTAAGTTTGGAGTTGTAGTTATTTAGTTATGATTTTTACAAGTTTTAAGCATATTTAACACAAGAATAATTCAAACAACATTTTAAATGTTTTTAAACATGGCAGCAAACAACATATTGATAATCTATATGAAAACTGAGCAAGTTTCATATATAACTCAACCCCAACAGATGCATATATCACCAGATATTAAATAAACAAGAAATATGCGGAAAAAGAAAAAGAAAAACAAAAACAGAAAAGAAAATAGGCGCAAATGGTCAAAAGTGACCCATGCCTATTCTAGCTGCAGCCACTGACCTGTGGGGTCAGGGCGCTGATGTGGCAGCGGCTGGGTGCGCGTGTGGGCGTGCAACGAGCGGTGAGGCTGGCAGGTGTGGCCTGCCTGTCAGTCTCACGCGAGGCAAAAAAGGGGGGATAAATCCCACTGCCCCCGGCTGGATTCAAACTCTGGTCTCGCGACAAACTGACGAAGGAGCTAGCCACTCGGCTAGAGAGGTGTTCTTGACAAGACACAGGGGCATAGCTAGATGATATAACCGAAGAAGCTAGCGACAGGTGAAAGCATAGGCTCGTCGGAGCTGCTCGTCGGAGGTGCTCTGGCGACCTAAAGGGATGGCGGAGGGGTGCGGGCAGTTCCTGGGGGAACGCCGCATCCACTCCATGCGCTTGCGGCGCCTAGCACGCACTACATCGACGGCGACGAGCTCCCGTCAAAACGACGGCGGAGGAGCTCTACACGACAAGCAAGGGCCTAGGCGGGTCGGCAACGAGCGGCGGGCGTGCGGGATCGTGCGGCGGAGCTGCTACGGATCTAGAGCGGCGAAGCGCAAGCCTACGGCGACTAGCTGAAGCACGCGAGAGCTGCAGGTTCAGAACGACGGGGGCACCGAGAGCACGACGAAGACATGGCTACGACGACCTAAGCAGAGGACCACAAGCGATGCAGAAGAAGCAGGGAGGCATGGGGAGTACATCCTTACCCTAGGACAAGAAGGTGTCAACGGAGACGCGCCGGAGAGGAGGAAGACGGCTCTGAATCTTGGCGCGGTCGCTGTTTGTCGATGATGGAGAGGAAGTAGACGGCGTGGGCATCGGGCTTGTCGTCCTGGGCCCTGGATCTGCTCCAGAACGGCTCGGGGAGGCGTGCGCTTGCTCGTGGACGACGACGAGGAGGCCGACGACGTCTCTAAGCCGGAGACGAGCTCGGGATCGGGCCGGCCATGGCGAGCGGTGCGGGTGTGCGGCGAGCGCTTACCTGGGCGGCGCATGAGGGAAAGAGGGAGGAGGAGGAGGAGATCTAGGGCTGCGGCTGCTCGGGTTTAAAAAGGGGGGCGCCGAATGCGTGGCCTTGACCTCCGTGATCACGGCGCGACGGCGAGCACGCGCTCTGTTTCGCAACAGAGTGACGGACGAA
>LR738711.1:483584856-483648257 GCA_902687465.1 Secale cereale
GGGGGGGTGAGAGGCTGACGTGTGGGACCGCGCGGGAAAAAGAGGACGGCGCGTCTGCGAGCATGCTGGCGCTGGTTGGGCCGCTGCGGGAGATAAGAAGTGGGCCAAGGGGCTGCTGCGGAGGAGGGCTGGGCCTGGTTGAGGAGGGAGGTGGCCCAAGCCACTGCTGCTGCTATCTCCTTTCTGTTCTATTTTTCTTCAGACAGAAAATGAAAAGAAAAGTGCAGGCTCAAAGGAAAAGAGTTAGGAGATAAATAAAATATCCCCATGCTCCTGGATTTATTCCCTATTTAATAAAATTGGTCTGGACTTATTTGGAGGTAGAAAAATAAAAGGAGTTTGAATATGGTTCAAACTCTTGTCATTTTTGAACCCAACCAAATCACTTCTAAATGGGGCATGGTTTTGCATGATGGCACATGACATAGGAACAGAGAAAAAGGGGAGGAGTTGAACATTAATGGGATGGCTAGATCACTTGGAAAAATAAGTAAAGAAAGGAAGAAAAGGAGGTAAGAGAAGAGGTGAAGGAGAAGGAGGGGCCTATGGTTTTGGCAAGGCATGGCTAGGCACCAACACTCACACAACATCAACAAGGTGGCCTCACAACACTAACAAACAAGTAAGAAACTAAGATGACTAAGATGCCATGATGATGAAGCAATGCATGTATGCAAAAATAAAATAAAATGACAATGCAAAATAAAATAAGCTCAAATGACAAGAACCCCCAAGGATAAGGACAAGGATCAAATTGAGATTGCTTTATTGCCATTATTGGAAAGTATCACATATGGGGTGTTACACGCCTTAAGCAAGATGACATGATGTAGAGGGATAAACTCAAATCACATGATATAAACCCCATCTTTTTATCCTCGATGGCAACAATACAATACGTGCCTTGCTGCCCCTACTGTCACTGGGAAAGGACACCGCAATATTGAACCCAAAGCCAAGCACTTCTCCCATTGCAAGAACTATAGATCTAGTCGGCCAAACCAAACCAATAATTCGAAGAGACTTGCAAGGATATTATAATCATACATAAAAGAGTTCAGAAAAGAACCAAATATTTCTTGTAGATAATCTTGATCATAAACCCACAATTCATCGGATCTCGACAAACACACCGCAAAAAGAGATTACATCGAATAGATCTCCTCGAAGACCGATGAGAACTTGGTATTGAGATCCAAAGAGAGAGAAGATGCCATCTAGGTACTAACTATGGACCCGCAGGTCTGTGGTAAACTACTCACAACTCATGGTGAGGTGATGATGGATGTAGAAGCACTCCGTGGTAGATCCCCCCTCCGGCGGAGCTCTGGAACAGGCCCCAAGATGGGATCTCACGGGAATAGAAGGTTGCGGCGGTGGAACTAGGGTTTTCTCCTCTTCTGATGGTTTCGGGGTACGTAGGTATATATAGGAGGAAGGAGGGCATCGGGGGCTTAATGTGGGGCCCACGAGGCAGGGGGCGCGCCCTGTATGGGGGGGCGCCCCCACCCTCGTGGACGCCACATCAGCCCTATTCCGTGGTTGTCAAGTCTCCCATGCATATTTTGCTCCAAAAATATATCTCCCGAAGTTTCATTCCGTTTGGACTCCGTTTGATATTCCTTTTCCGTAAAACCCTGAAATAGGCTAAAAACAGCAATCTCGACTGGGCCTTTGGGTTAATAGGTTAGTCCCAAAAATAATATAAAAGTGTATAACAAAGCCCATTAAACATCCAAAACATCATAAATAATAGCATGGAACAATCAAAAATTATAGATACATTGGAGACGTATCATGATGCAAGTTTTGAAAACTATACAGATGCAATGCACACGATGACATGGAAAAATGCAACACGCAAGCAGATGACATGGCAACGGCAGCGAATAACTGGAAGACACCTGGCGCATGGGTCTCCGGATGTCACAGGGGGGCCAAGCTATGTGTGTAGAGGATCGACGGTAACAGGAGGCTGGGGACACGTTGTTTACCCACGTTCAGGCCCTCTCGATCGAGGTAAAACCCTACTTCCTACTATATTAGTATGGATGAATATGCGTACAAGAGTTGATCTACCTCGAGATCATAATGGCTAAACCCTAGGTCTAGCCTATGAGTATATTGTAAGATGATCCCCTCTACAGACTAAACCCCTCGATTTATATACACACCTGAGGGGACCTAGGGTTACAAGGGTGACTTGGGGAGGAATAAATTGATACATCCGGACTCTACACCTACCTTTCTACGTACATAGGAGTCCTGACCGAATACGGGAGAGGGCCTTCTGCTTCTTCTTCATGCGGTCCATCAATGCAGCCCAGCTTCAACAACCCGGATGACCGAGGACCCCTGAATACATGACTCCCTCAATAGCCCCCGGGCTTGCCTTCAAGGACGAGATTGTATCCGGCTTCATGTCTTCGGTCTTGCAAGGTGAGTCCTCCTGGATGATAGTTCGGCTTCTTCAAATATTATAATCTGCCGATTCCTCTCTGCCGTTGTTTCGTCTTCCACGTGTCCAATGAATGCAAATCGTCTGGACGTCTTTTGCAAATACCCCCTTGACTGCACAAGGGAAACACCTATATAAGAGAATAGATCCGACTGCCTTTCCATCTAATTCCACGCGGAAGAAACCCTAATGCCTGCAAAAAATCTTCAAACATGGCTAGTGCCCCGAGCTCCTCCTCGCGCCCTCATGGCCCTCGTGCAGGAGATTGGAAAAGCTGCTCTGTTCTCACACGCATCTACGGACACTGCGAGCGCAGGGGGTGTGACGCCCGAGACCGACGTCCAAGAAGATTCCAGAAGATTCCAGATGTTCCGGGTTGCCCGTGTGTTTCTTTTGCTTGTGTTATTTATTGTCGCAGTGCATCATGTCATTAATTTTTTGCATCTCAACTTAAATAAATCGTATGGACCTTCGGTCCATTTAAATCGAGGGAAGAATGACTTCTCTTTATAACATATAAAAGCCTCTCAATATTTAGGGAGCTATATAATAATATTCCATTTTCTTCGGAATAACCTAACACACTTGCAATATTTCCCCATGCCTATTTCCACATCAAGTTTGACTTCAAAACCTTGCTATAATTCTTTTCCGTTGTTTCGAGGTTCCTGCAAAAATTCGAACATTTTTGGAGACTTCTATATTCAAGTCTTAGTTCAAACTATTTGAATTAAATTCAAATATGTTTGAATTATTTTTCCGATCTGGCCTTTTGTATTTTCTCCGGTCGTGCTTATTTTTATGAGCCCGGGAAAATTTAACCCATGCCCTAACTCTTTTTCTAACACCTCCTTCCTTTATTTCTCCTTTGCGGTTTTCTGTTTTTGTTTGGAAAACAGCAGCAATGTGAAAGGAAGAAACTCCACCGGCTCAGGCCAATTCCCTCTGGCCCAATTCCTCCTTCCCCTTGGGCCTCCCAGGCCGCGGCCCATCTTCCCAGCCCGCACCCCACCTAACCCTAAGCCCCAAATCGCTCCTCTCCCTCTCCCCCTGTGCGCCGCCGCCACACGCATCGCTCTCTCCCTCTGGCGCCCGAAACCCTCGTTCCCTCCTCGCACTCCCCTCGATCTATCCCCCATCGAGCCCTCGATCTCCTTCCTCAGCCCGATTCCCTTTCATCCCCCTTCGCCCGCACCTTCCCTCTTCCCTCTCGCAGCTCCTTCCGTGCGCCCCTGCGGTCCTCCTCCATCGCCCCTCTTCCTCCCGATGCGCGCCAGGACCGAAGCCCCGCGTGGCAGCCCTCCTCTCCAAGCGGACAGGAGCCCGCCTCCTCCGTCCTCCAGCGCGCCCGCCGCGCCAGGAACCCCTCCCGCCGGCCAGGCTCTCGCCTCCAGCGGCCAGGAGCCGTCGGCCGCCCTGTTTCCTCCGAGCCTTCCCTCGCCGGACCACGACAGAGCCTCGCCTCCTTCGTGCCATGGCCTCCCGCCTCCGTCGACCCAGGAAGGCCGAGCCCCTCCGCGCGCCGAGCCTGCGGCCACGAGTCGCGCCCGCAGCTCCTTCGTCCTGTCCAGCCTTCTCCTCGCTCCAGCGCCACCGCGAGCGCCGCGCCATGGAGCCCCTGTCCCGTTCCCAAGTCGCCCGCACCAGCACGCCGTGGTTCTCCACCGCAGCACATCCCTTCGCCAGACTCCGCCCCGTGCTGCCGTCGTTGTGTTGCTGTTGTTGTTCGCCCGGAGCCGTGTTGTTCTTGTTTTTGCTGCCATGTTTTGCAGCGCCTCTTTTGCTTGCTGCCGGACGCCAAGAGCTTCGAACGAGGAACCCCGAGACCCTCGAGTACAACTACATGAACGAGTTCAACTACACGATGAAACGACAAGTACCCCTCCGATGGCATGTACCTCTACGAACGGGAACACCTACACGACTACACGATGACTCGCCAAGTACCACGACATGACGGATGAACATCTACAAACGTGTACCATGATGACCGAGTACATCTACGGCCCGAACGTCTACCGTCGCCCCGTGTACCACTACGGCTCAAGTTCCTCTCCGATACGTCCAAGTACCACGACACCGACCCGAACATCTACGGCTACGAGCTCCGTGAACGACTACCGTCGCTGTGTACCACTACCGTCGCCGAGACCGCTAGTACATCTACGAACTCAACGCCGGAACGACTACTTCCTCTACGACGTGAACGCCTTCTTCCTCTACTATCTCGAACCGTCCCGAAACGGGTGTTTCGAAGGTATAACCCCGAGACGTGACCCGTGCGATGCTTGTTGTGTGTATGAAATGTTTCCCGTGTGTGCATCGTGCCCGTTCCGACCTTTTGTCATGTTCCTCGGTTGCCTCGTCACCGACTCGTGGGAACCCGGTAACGGGATCGCCCCACCTTTCATCTCGTTTGACTCGCTCACGCCATCTTTCTTTTGCCCGGTCTCTCAACGAGTTACCGTTACCGATATGTTGCCGTGGCATCATTTTCGGAATCGTTGCCGTGGCACTCTTTTCTTTCCACCACGGTGACAAACACTTCATGTCTTCCTCTTAAGTCAACCTTTTAATAAAACTTGCATAAAACTTGATCATGTCATCCGCATCATGTTAACAACATTATATATGTGTGAATTGTTGTTGCTTTAATAAGTACTAAACATGCTCATGGGGATTTTCCGGATATGTTGTTGTTATTTTCCGGCCCCATTTAAAATGTCTAATAGTGTAGTTTTATTATGCTTCACCTCTTGCCATGTTAAAAACAATTAATCTTGTCTTGTATTTAAATGAGAGTCAACTAAATAATTAAATGTGGTGTTTCGTCAATATGCAACTCGTTGCATATTGATCTCCACTTAACTTGTAGATTTGTTTGTGCACTTTGCCATGCCATGCATATTTAAACCGGACATGCATCATACTTGTTTGTGCATCATATGCCATGTTTAAGTTTGTGTGTTTACCATGTTGTTTGTTTCTTTCCGGTTTGCTCCTCTTGTTAGCTTCGGTTTCGTTCCGGAGTTGTGAGGATTCGCTCGACTGTGTTGCTCCGTCTACTTCGTGGATCCGTTCTTCTTCCTTGTGGAATCCCAGGCAAGATGACCAAACCCGGATACCATTACTATCTTTGCCTATTGCTAGTAGTTCCGATCTTTAGTTTTGCCTCGATGCCCATGATCTTCTTGTCAGCCTCCTACTGGTAACCAATTGCCATGTTTAACCACCCCTACCTACGCAAACCGTTGCTTGGCTAAGTACGCTTCGCTCAGCCCCTCTTATAGCATTGTTAGTTGCAGGTGAAGATTGAAGATGCTTGCTTCTTGCTAAAGTTTGGTTGGGTTATATCACACTATATATATGCTTAAAATGAAATCATCTATATATTGGCAAGGGTGGAAGGCTAAGCCTTTTGCTTGGTGTTTTGTTCCACTCATGCCGTTAGGAACCGTATAAACCGGTGTTATGTTCCTTGATTATGCGTTCCTAACACGGTTGGGGTGTATGGGACCCCCTTGATAAACCGCTAAGTGCTAAGTCTTTTCCAGCAAGTCCCAACATTGGTACTATTTGCCTAATAACTAATAAAACTTGCATGTGGACTAGCTATCCCTTTTATTTTAATTCAACCCCCCCGGGCCAGTGCTCCACATGAGTGTTGGTTCGAACTGGGCAACCTGCGGGGCCACCTCGAGGAAACTCAAGGTCTGGTAAAAACCCGTAGCTTGTCCCATCCGGTCGTGTCCTGAGACGAGATACGCGCGGCTACTATCAGGGTGTCGGCACGCCGGGAGGATTTGCTGGATTAGCCTTACCTTAGTTCGGTTTAACTTGAGCACGGGATTCCGAGAATACTCGGGTCTTCCCACTTTGGAGTTGCGACTCCGCGGATCGTGGGCTTGTAATGGGTCAAGTTGGAACACCCCTGCAGGGTTTGAACTTTCGAAAGCCGTGCCCGCGGTTATGTGGCAGATGGGAGCTTGTTAATATCCGGTTGTAGATAACTTGACACAATGTTTCAATACACTACCTGCGTGTGTACCGTGACTGTCAATTTCCGAATAGGGATTCGGGAGTTGAACACGGTGGGGTTATGTTTGACCGGCTTTAGTTAGGATCACTTCGTGATCATCTTTCGACCGAGGCACTTCTCTTCTCGCTCTCTATTACGTAAGTTAGTGCTAGTTGCTGCTGCAGACTCTTGTTGTTCCTTCACCTCATATTTCTTTCTTCAGCCTTATCCTCACCCAAGGCTTAAATAGTCTTGTTACCCGGGAACGGGATTGCTGAGTCCTCTGTGGCTCACAGTTACTTCACCACACCAGATGCAGGTTCAGCCGTGTATGATGCAGGAGTTGGATCAGTTCTTCGCTGGGAGCTCGATGAACAGTGTGACCGTTTGCTTGTGACGTTTCGACGATCAGTAGTGGTTTCTACTAGGATTCGATCCTGACCTGTGGCTTTATGTTGTTTTTGGTATCTTTCTTTTGGATCTTCACCCGTAGTCGGGTTGTGATGTTTTGGATGATGATTGCTTATGTGATGTATTGTGTGAAGTGGCGAGTGTAAGCCAACTATCTCCTTTTGCATTTTAATCCCTCTTTTACATGAGTCGTGCAAAGATACCAAACTTGAGATCATTCTAGGATGGATTTATGCCTTTAAGTCGTGCCTCGACACGTAGGAGGTATAACTCCATCCTGGGCATTACAAGTTGGTATTCAGAGCCTTCTCCGACCTAGAAGCCCCCACTGATTGATCGAATCGTTGACGGTTGAGTCTAGGCACACACTGAAAACATTTTGAGTCCTATATTTATATCGGAGAGTAGGATTTCTTTGCTTCTCATCCCCTTTCACTCTGGTGAGGACTCCTGACGATTACTCTTGCCTCTCCTATCTTCAAAAATTGCACCAAATTTTTTTTTAGGATCCCGCGAGTATTCTAGGATTGTTTCGATGTTCTTGTGACAAGGATATTGTTCTCGATGCCTCCTGTTACCAAGGAGTTGAGCTTCGGGGTATCATTGTAACAAGCATATCGCGGCAGTACTAAATACTTAAGACGGCCGACATCGAAAATCTCTCCTATACGGCCAGTGGCAAGATAACCCCGACATCACCCAGTACTGGGGAGGTAGTTCGAGAGTATTGCCATAGCTTGTATAGTGGATGCTTTTCGAAGGTCCGAGGTAAACAGTTTCCGAGAAAGACTGGTTATGTGTTGAAGGATGGATACACCTGGATGTAGGTTTAGAGTTGATTGCGCGGTGCTTCCCGTGTATCCCCAACACCTGATTGCATAACTGGAAACTTTCGGAAATCTATAGGTGGGTTCATCTAGTAGTTCTAGGCATTCTTCCAACGGATGCTCGATATGAAGTTTGGGGTTTTACATTGAGTGAAGTGGTTTTATGGACTTGTTCTGATCGGGAGTTGCATCTTAAAGGGTCCTTGGCTATGCTGATCCGGGGATTGCAAAACCCTTTTGTAACACGTTCCATGAGCTTTCAGCACGAATATGTCGGACGAAACTTCTATCTTGTATTTGTTCTATCTGATCCTTGTTCCTTTTTATTTACTTTTTGTTCTCCAAGTGGCTTCCCGACAAGTTGATGTAACTGCGGAATTCATTCGTTCAACCCTCTGTTCGAATGATATTGTGAAGATTCTGTTGCTACTTATCTATCCTTTGTTTTGTTTTGATTCTGGTATTCGAGTTGCTTCGATGTCAAATGTTGATTCCATACCTTCCTTAATCGGTGTTCTCATATTTCTATGGGAGTGCTAGTCCTTCTTGATCATCAAGATGGTCATGTTAATTCTTTTCAACCGGTGTCCATTTTGTTCATCCCAAGTTGTCTTTGTTTTCCCCACCCTCCCACCCTTCTTCTTCTCAGAGCAAGAAATTCTCAGATGAAGTATCTATTTTATTCATGTGATTTTTCTTCATTCTTTTCCTTCAATGTTCTTATCCGGTGATTTATCGTGGAGATGCTCAAGAGCTTCAAGTTCATCATTCTTTTGTTCTCTAATTCTGCCGGTGGATGTAATTCAAGATTTCGGTGTTGATCTTATCCTTTTTCCTCTTTTCATCATGCTTTCTTATTCCGGTGCACAAATTAATCATTCTCCTCTCTTATTCATATCCGGAGTGCTGAAGATTCATAATTCCATTCTTATTCCGTTCAAGCTAGTTTGAGCATTGTTATCTTACTCAAGCCATTTAATTCAACTGGTGCAATATCTCTTCAGCAATCTTTTTCAACGGTGATTTCTTTTGAGTGGGCCCTAACCCACAGGTCTTTTTCTAGGATCTTACCTGACTCTTCTTTTTTTCTGGAGTTATTCTTAAATTCTTTTCAAAGTGTGACGTAAGAATGAATCCCATGAGTCTCATGACTTCTCCAAGATCGCTTTCAAATTCTTTTTCATCGTTGTTTCAACCTTTTAAATCTTCATTCCGGAGCGCTCAACAATTCTTATGGCTTTTCTCGTCTTCATTCTCAACATTTGAAGACCGGAGAAGAGTTTCTCTTAAATCTTGGCCCGTTCTCTTGAAGATTCGTGGTTTTAGCTTCATGCCATCCTCATAATTGTTTTCGATTGTGGGAATTGTTTTCATGCCCTTTCAGAGCATTTCATGAATTCTTTTCTTTGTGATCCTCCGAAGGCCATCATTTCAGAAGATTCTTCGTTCTCAGTTTTCAACTTCGTCCTCCAAATATTCTTCATTGATGTCTCTTCGTTCGTCTCCATATTCTTACGGTGGTTCTTTCAAGTTTACCCTTCCGTTGTTATCGTTTTAATTCACTCGTTATTTTCATAATCCTACCGGTGGTTCGTTGAAGATTTACCCAAGTTTGTGCGAGATCTCTCTTTAATTCTTTCCAACGAGAATAAGTACTATGCCAAATCCTTTGGTTGTCATCAATTTAAATTGGTGAAGGAGATGCATAACATAACTCTTATTCTTGTTCCTTCAGGTGATTTAATTCTTTTGTCTGGAGCTTGTTCATCATATCATATTCTCGCTTCTAAGTTGTTCATCTTGTTTTCCGGAGCTTCAAGTTATTTCAATTATATCATTTCAAGCTCCATCTAATTCATCGCAGACCTCGAATTTTATTCTTTCATCTTTCACTTCGTATGCTTTCATTACCGGAGTTCTTCATGGTGGTTCATCATGTTTTAATTCATCCTTGAAGTCTTCATCAACATTCTTGTTGGAGCTCAAGCATTCGTCATCATGCTTTCAATTGCAATTCTTTCTACCCTATCTTTTCAGATGGTGTAATGTCATTCTTGATAATTTTCCTCCATGTTTCATGATTCACGAGTTATCAAGAATGGGATATTTAAAACCATCATTTTCTTTGTTCAGGAGATCTTTTCAACCCTTCAATTTATTTGTTGGAGTTATCTTGGGTTATAATTCACCTAAAAGCGTTTCCCTAAGGATTTTGCTATTGTGGTGCTTATAAATGACCCAAGTTCTTCATTTATCCTTCCGGTGAAATAAGTTTATCGTCTCCTTGTTGATCTCAATCCAATCAAATGTTTTCGTCAGTGGCTGGTTGTCACCTCATAATTTTGAGATGTTTTCCATAAGCCCACATCAAGCTTATTCTTTCGTTGTGAATTTTCCAACAACTCTGTTCAACCCTTCTTCGTAAGGATGCTCTTTCAAATTCAATTTTGAGAGAAGTTGTCTTTTCTCTCCATTCTTTCTTTCGTTGATCTATATTCTATTCTTTCGTTCCGGAGGCTTTGTGATGTTCCTCTCTCCAAACCATCATCTCGTTTTTGTCAAGATCATGTTCTTTCTTTGTTATCTATTTAACCGGAGTGTTGTATTTTTCATTCAAGTTCCGTCATCTTATCAAGTTTGACTCTTTTTTTAACCGGAGTGCTGTCTGAATCTTTCTTACCCCTTGTGTCATTCTTTCAATTGTTTCGGAGGCAATATGTTGTTGTTTTCATCAAATATCTTCCCAACTTGGCAAGTTCTTGTTAATTCCTTCCATTTTCAGACGGAGTGCTGTCCAAATTCTGTCATTCTTATGCCTTGGCTATACCCTTGCGGTTTCTTATTCTTTTGGTCCGTGAGCTCTTGTTTCATGTCTTTCAACCTGTAAGGTTCTCATTATGTTCCTTGTTACTCTTTCTAACGGAGTGTTCTCATCTTCGTTCATCTCCGTTGTATCCTTTCTTTCAAGATTGTTTAAACCTCTCAAGGTTCTTTGGTTTCACTCGTCTGTCAAAGAAGCAACTTTGTTTTACCTCTTCCTCTTCCGTTTTTTTACCCGGTGATATCTCTAGGATCTCGGGTCGAGATCCTCTGTTAGTGTGGGAGAGTTGTGACGCCCGAGACCGACGTCCCAGAAGATTCCAGAAGATTCCAGATGTTCCGGGTTGCCCGTGTGTTTCTTTTGCTTGTGTTATTTATTGTCGCAGTGCATCATGTCATTAATTTTTTGCATCTCAACTTAAATAAATCGTATGGACCTTCGGTCCATTTAAATCGAGGGAAGAATGACTTCTCTTTATAACATATAAAAGCCTCTCAATATTTAGGGAGCTATATAATAATATTCCATTTGCTTCGGAATAACCTAACACACTTGCAATATTTCCCCATGCCTATTTCCACATCAAGTTTGACTTCAAAACCTTGCTATAATTCTTTTCCGTTGTTTCGAGGTTCCTCCAAAAATTCGAACATTTTTGGAGACTTCTATATTCAAGTCTTAGTTCAAACTATTTGAATTAAATTCAAATATGTTTGAATTATTTTTCCGATCTGGCCTTTTGTATTTTCTCCGGTCGTGCTTATTTTTATGAGCCCGGGAAAATTTAACCCATGCCCTAACTCTTTTTCTAACACCTCCTTCCTTTATTTCTCCTTTGCGGTTTTCTGTTTTTGTTTGGAAAACAGCAGCAATGTAAAAGGAAGAAACTCCACCGGCTCATGCCAATTCCCTCTGGCCCAATTCCTCCTTCCCCTTGGGCCTCCCAGGCCGCGGCCCATCTTCCCAGCCCGCACCCCACCTAACCCTAAGCCCCAAATCGCTCCTCTCCCTCTCCCCTTGTGCCGCCGCCACACGCATCGCTCTCTCCCTCTGGCGCCCGAAACCCTCGTTCCCTCCTCGCACTCCCCTCGATCTATCCCCCATCGAGCCCTCGATCTCCTTCCTCAGCCCGATTCCCTTTCTTCCCCCTTCGCCCGCACCTTCCCTCTTCCCTCTCGCAGCTCCTCCCGTGGCCCCTGCGGTCCTCCTCCATCGCCCCTCTTCCTCCCGATGCGCGCCAGGACCGAAGCCCCGCGTGGCAGCCCTCCTCTCCAAGCGGACAGGAGCCCGCCTCCTCCGTCCTCCAGCGCGCCCGCCGCGCCAAGAACCCCTCCCGCCGGCCAGGCTCTCGCCTCCAGCGGCCAGGAGCCGTCGGCCGCCCTGTTGCCTCCGAGCCTTCCCTCGCCGGACCACGACAGAGCCTCGCCTCCTTCGTGCCATGGCCTCCCGCCTCCGTCGGCCCAGGAAGGCCGAGCCCCTCCGCGCGCCGAGCCTGCGGCCACGAGTCGCGCCCGTAGCTCCTTCGTCCTGTCCAGCCTTCTCCTCGCTCCAGCGCCGCCGCGAGCGCCGCGCCATGGAGCCCCTGTCCCGTTCCCAAGTCGCCCGCACCAGCACGCCGTGGTTCTCCACCGCAGCACATCCCTTCACCAGACTCCGCCCCGTGCTGCCGTCGTTGTGTTGCTGTTGTTGTTCGCCCGGAGCCGTGTTGTTTTTGTTTTTGCTGCCATGTTTTGCAGCGCCTCTTTTGCTTGCTGCCGGACGCCAAGAGCTTCGAACGAGGAACCCCGAGACCCTCGAGTACAACTACATGAACGAGTTCAACTACACTATGAAACGACAAGTACCCCTCCGATGGCATGTACCTCTACGAATGGGAACACCTACACGACTACACGATGACTCGCCAAGTACCACGACATGACGGATGAACATCTACAAACGTGTACCACGACGACCGAGTACATCTACGGCCCGAACGTCTACCGTCGCCCCGTGTACCACTACGGCTCAAGTTCCTCTCCGATACGTCCAAGTACCACGACACCGACCCGACCATCTACGGCTACGAGCTCCGTGAACGACTACCGTCGCTGTGTACCACTACCGTCGCCGAGACCGCTAGTACATCTACGAACTCGACGCCGGAACGAATACTTCCTCTACGACGTGAACGCCTTCTTCCTCTACTATCTCGAACCGTCCCGAAACGGGTGTTTCGAAGGTATAACCCCGAGACGTGACCCGTGCGATGCTTGTTGTGTGTATGAAATGTTTCCCGTGTGTGCATCGTGCCCGTTCCGACCTTTTGTCATGTTCCTCGGTTGCCTCATCACCGACTCGTGGGAACCCGGTAACGGGATCGCCCCACCTTTCATCTTGTTTGACTCGCTCACGCCATCTTTCTTTTGCCCGGTCTCTCAACGAGTTACCGGTACCGATATGTTGCCGTGGCATCATTTTCGGAATCATTGCCGTGGCACTCTTTTCTTTCCTCCACGGTGACAAACACTTCATGTCTTCCTCTTAAGTCAACCTTTTAATAAAACTTGCATAAAACTTGATCATGTCATCCGCATCATGTTAACAACATTATATATGTGTGAATTGTTGTTGCTTTAATAAGTACTAAACATGCTCATGGGGATTTTCCGGATATGTTGTTGTTATTTTCCGGCCCCATTTAAAATGTCTAATATTGTAGTTTTATTATGCTTCACCTCTTGCCATGTTAAAAACAATTAATCTTGTCTTGTATTTAAATGAGAGTCAACTAAATAATTAAATGTGGTGTTTCGTCAATATGCAACTCGTTGCATATTGATCTCCACTTAACTTGTAGATTTGTTTGTGCACTTTGCCATGCCATGCATATTTAAACCGGACATGCATCATACTTGTTTGTGCATCATATGCCATGTTTGAGTTTGTGTGTTTACCATGTTGTTTGTTTCTTTCCGGTTTGCTCCTCTTGTTAGCTTCGGTTTCGTTCCGGAGTTGTGAGGATTCGCTTGACTGTGTTGCTCCGTCTACTTCGTGGATCCGTTCTTCTTCCTTGTGGAATCCCAGGCAAGATGACCGAACCCGGATACCATTACTATCTTTGCCTATTGCTAGTAGTTCCGATCTTTAGTTTGGTTGGGTTATATCACACTATATATATGCTTAAAATGAAATCATCTATATATTGGCAAGGGTGGAAGGCTAAGCCTTTTGCTTGGTGTTTTGTTCCACTCATGCCGTTAGGAACCGTATAAACCGATGTTATGTTCCTTGATTATGCGTTCCTAACACGGTTGGGGTGTATGGGACCCCCTTGATAAACCGCTAAGTGCTAAGTCTTTTCCAGCAAGTCCCACCATTGGTACTATTTGCCTAATAACTAATAAAACTTGCATGTGGACTAGCTATCCCTTTTATTTTAATTCAACCCCCCCCGGGCCAGTGCTCCACATGAGTGTTGTTCCGAACTGGGCAACCTGCGAGGCCACCTCGAGGAAACTCAAGGTCTGGTAAAAACCCGTAGCTTGTCCCATCCGGTCGTGGCCTGAGACGAGATACGCGCGGCTACTATCAGGGTGTCGGCACGCCGGGAGGATTTGCTGGATTAGCCTTACCTTAGTTCGGTTTAACTTGAGCACGGGATTCTGAGAATACTCGGGTCTTCCCACTTTGGAGTTGCGACTCCGCGGATCGTGGGCTTGTATTGGGTCAAGTTGGAACACCCCTGCAGGGTTTGAACTTTCGAAAGCCGTGCCCGCGGTTATGTGGCAGATGGGAGCTTGTTAATATCCGGTTGTAGATAACTTGACACAATGTTTCAATACACTACCTGCGTGTGTACCGTGACTATCAATTTCCGAATAGGGATTCGGGAGTTGAACACGGTGGGGTTATGTTTGACCGGCTTTAGTTAGGATCACTTCGTGATCATCTTTCGACCGAGGCACTTCTCTTCTCGCTCTCTATTACGTAAGTTAGTGCTAGTTGCTGCTGCAGACTCTTGTTGTTACTTCACCTCATATTTCTTTCTTCAGCCTTATCCTCACCCAAGGCTTAAATAGTCTTGTTACCCGGGAACGGGATTGCTGAGTCCTCTGTGGCTCACAGTTACTTCACCACACCAGATGCAGGTTCAGCCGTGTATGATGCAGGAGTTGGATCAGTTCTTCGCTGGGAGCTCGATGAAGAGTGTGACCGTTTGCTTGTGACGTTTCGACGATCAGTAGTGGTTTCTACTAGGATTCGATCCTGACCTGTGGCTTTATGTTGTTTTTGGTATCTTTCTTTTGGATCTTCACCCGTAGTCGGGTTGTGATGTTTTGGATGATGATTGCTTATGTAATGTATTGTGTGAAGTGGCGAGTGTGAGCCAACTATCTCCTTTTGCATTTTAATCGCTCTTTTACATGAGTCGTGCAAAGATACCAAACTTGAGATCATTCTAGGATGGATTTATGCCTTTAAGTCGTGCCTCGACACGTAGGAGGTATAACTCCATCCTGGGCATTATAGGGGGTTTCTCCCTCCAGAGGATCAAGTCCCCGTCCAGGCCGGACTAACGTCTGTCGACAACCAAGCCCTGGCAGAGAGCTTTCCCAACCCCTCCGATGGAGAGCGGGTATGTCTCGTCCCTCACCTTTTAAGAGGCCTGGGGTTCCCTGTCCATCCCTTTCTTAGGGGACTCCTAGAGTTCTATGGCCTCCAACTGCACAATCTTACTCCAGGTTCAATCCTGCACATTGCGGGTTTTGTCACTCTATGCAAACTTTTCTTGGGCTGCGAGCCCCACTTTGAGCTGTGGAGAAGGTATTTCTGCCTGGTCCCTCAATCAGAAGAGGGATCCATAATTGAAGTTGGGAGCGCCGAAGTATGGCGCATAGCCGGGACAGGCTATCTTTCCGGTACTCCGAAGAAGGCATTCGAAGAGTGGCCCTCAGAGTGGTTTTACATGAAGATGTCGGATTGCCGGATCCAGTTTGGCGGGGTCTCCCCTTGTATTCCAGTGCTCCGCCAAAGAAGCTTTTCAACTGGCGTCCCCGCGGTCCTTCGGAAGAAGAGAAAGCGGAGGTTAGCCGAGTGGCCGACAAGATTAAATTGCTTGCCAGTTCGGGATTAACTATAATCGAAGTGATGGCCATTTCACTGAAGCGGCGGGTGCAGCCGCTCCAAGCCAGAGGAATTCCAATGTATCATTATAATGGTCAGAATGATGCCTCGCGCCGCCTACGCCTGGATCTAGATGACCCTGACATTCTAGGTGCTGTCCTGGAAGGCCTATAAAAGGAGAGAAGCATGACTTCATCCGCTTAACGTGTCGGGAAGGCCTTTCTATGTACAATCTTCCCGACTGGGTGAGTCCTTCTCTTTTACCACTCTATTTTTCGTTGTTATGATGTATTGACCGGACTGTATTCGGTTTCTCCCAACAGGAGTGGAGGAAGGTGGTCAAGGGGATGTCAGGACCCCGATCCTAAATCACACCGATCTAGCTTGTAACACGTCATATCACTTTGCGGCCTCACGCACGGTATCCCCACGGGTGCCACCTTACCTGGCCCGGGACCGTTTGCGCATCTTGGCACGCGTATATGACAGTGTCGCTAGCATCCATATGACAGAGAACCCGGGCCGACATGGCTAGTTATAAACTAAAAGTGGCACTAAATTACAAAGACAGGCATTCATGACCCAGCAACGAACGTGTCGGTCATCAACGTATGAACCCAAGTCGTAGCAAGCTACATGGACTTAAAGGAACAACGCGTGACATTTCCCCTAAGGGGCAAACACATGAACGAAGAAGGACACATGCCGGCCAGCCTACGTGTTCCGAGCAGTAGCAAGCTACCAAGGCTCATTGGAAGCACTAGGAGGCATTTCCCTGTAATATAGGCTACCAAAGGAAAACAACCAGGTGTTGGATCCCACACATACCAAGCATTTCAATCATACACACAATATGCTCAATATGTGCAAATACAACATTGCATCACAACAAATCTCTTTGACTCAAAGTACTTTATTTAAGAGGCTCCAAAGAGCCATACATAACATATCCATATAGGTAGGGGTCACATGACCCAACACTCAAGTCATACAATCATACAAGCACAAGCGGAAGCTAACATGTTTGAGTACAGACAACTTAGAAAATAAAACAGGCTTGGTGTAGCCTGACTATCTACAAGGCCCTTCACAAGCTCCAGATCTCCGTCTGGGTAGCAAGCTACTCGTCGACGTCAACGTCTATGTAGAACCCATCAGAAGGGGCAGGGTTCTCCTCTGCAACAGTTATTAAGCAAACATGAGTACAAAGGTACTCAGCAAGTCTTACAACAGAACCTATCATACATGCAACATTATCAACAAGGGTAGTGGAGTTCATAGCAGAAAGCCAGCTTTGACTCTTGGCTAACCTATACTACGACTCTCAACAGATTGCAAGATAATACTACGTACACGAGTCCTCTACTCACCACAACAATACACCACCGAGGATCCTCTTCCGTCACCCTACAGAAGGGCCATCCATGGCACTCACACTTGTCTTGAGGCTTTTAGTAGTATCCATCAACTTGTCTATGAACTGTAAGAGTAATCAAGTAGTCCGTACCGCAAACAACGGCTATTCGAATAGATTGGTAACCCTGCAGGGGTGTACTTCTTCACACATGTTTCCACCACTTAGCGTCTGCACACGACATGTGCTCGGCAGACTTCAAGCGAAAGCCGACGTGGGTGTAGACCACGACCTAACCAACCACTCAAGTCTCTCGTCCAGGTTTATCGCCTATTTGGGTTCCATCCGTGGGGAGATCCGGCCGGGGTGTCGCTCACGGCCCCAAACGATGTGTACAGGGTTCCCGAGTCACCAAACGGGCGCTCGGTACACCTGGCCACATACCTGTCGCATCACAGCCCACCCCGAGGGTCAGCGCTGTGCACGACCACCAGTAAACTACAAACACCAGAAACTAGTTGCAACTCCTGGATAGAGAACATGGGCAGTCAATAAGTCGAGCGGGGTCATATTTCAGGGCCCAATGTGTGGTAGTAGATGTAACTTGAACCACACATACAGATCTCAGGTCCTATGGACGGTTCCAATGAAACAACCCACCACGTACTCCTACATGGCCTTTCATCGACACCTTTACCAAACATGTTCCACACTTCCCTCTCTTTATCGAGTATGATCATTTCACTCTGATCCATCACCCAGATGAACCAGACCTGACACAACTCTAAGCATAACAGGCAATATAAACAAATAGCATGGTGGATCACACATCACATGGCTCAATCAACTCCTACACATGCTAGTGGGTTTCAACTATTTACTGTGGCAATGACAGGTCATGCAAGGGAATAGGATTCAACTACCGCAGCAAGTAGCAGTTCACACGTTGTTGCCTTAATGCAGTAAAAGAGAGCAGGAGCGAGAAGATGGGTTTGTATCGGAATGATCAATGGTTTCTTGCCTGACAGAGTGGTTGTCGGGTACTGCTCTTCAGTTTGATACGCAGAAGTATCCTCGGGAGCAGGACCTAACACGGAGAACGCCGACAATACAATCAATAAGCAAACAGATGCAACAATATGGTGCATGCTCAAGATATGGCAAGATGCATGTGTTTTGGGCTAATGCATCTATAAACAGAAGGGTTTGAGTCCATTTGAATCAAAGATTCAAATTGAAACCCATACTATTATTTATTTAAGTGCATTATCATGTTTTAATGTGAACAGCAAGGTTAACTTGCTCAAACATGCATGAAACCAGTGCCATTGGAAAGATTGGATTTTTCTGATCAATTTTCATATATAAATCTTTTCCATCTGAGCTACTGTTGAATTTATATGATTTTTTGAAGATTAAAGCATTTTTTGGAATTTCCTGAATTGTTTTAAATCAAATAATCCCAGAAAAGCATTTACTGCGTCAACATGACATCATGCTGACGTCACCAAGTCAACAAGGCGGCCCAGGTCAAACCTGACTAGTGGGACCCACTGGTCAGTGTCACAGTTAGTTAACTAACTAATTAAGATTAGTTTAGACACTAACCTAGGTTTGACTAACAAGCAGGGACCACATGTCAGTGACCCAAGGGGGTCAAACCCTTGGTCTAATGGGGCTAAATCGCCGGCGTTTAGCCGCCGGCGAGGCCAAACGCGGTGGTGGGGTGCGGGATTTGTGCTCCGGCCTCCAAAACGACGACGGAGCACACCTACGGCAGCTGGAAGTGAGCCGCCTCGAGTGGTGGTGGTGGCTGGCCTCGGGGTCGCCGAAAACGACGCTGGCGACGAGTCCAGCGGCTGCCGGAGTTCGGGCAAGGACGAACTCATCGGTGCGGTGCTCGTGAAGGCACGTGGAGTGATCCTACAACACCTCCGCGGGACGGTGAAGCTGGTGGGCACGATGGCCGGGCCGGTAAGTGGCCGGAGCCTCGTCGGCGACGAGCTTTGCGGCGGCGGGTGCAGGTGAGCCTCGTGCGGTGCATACAGTGCAGGAGAGAGCTAACGGAGAGGAGGAGGACGGAGCTGAGCTCACGGTGGTTGCAGCAAACGTCGAAGCGGGCTCGGGGAAGGTCGGAGCTGAGCGGGGCGGCGATGGCGATCTCTGCGGCCGGAGTTGGGGAAGACGGGGTCGGGGGCGACTCCAGAGCGAGCGAGCGCTCGGGGCTCAGCCTGCTCGATGTAGTCGATGACGACGGAGCGGACGGACACGGTGACGGAGCACGGGGACGGCGGTGGTCGCGGCTATCACGACGGCGCGAGCGCGGCGGCGTCGGCCATGGTGCGGGGAAGGCGAGGGAGAGGAGCTGGGGCGGGTTGAGCGTGTCTGCGAGCTCGGGGGAGTAGTGGGTGGTCGATCCCGACCACCAGAACGGCGAGTGGAGGAAGCAGGGTGGCGGGCAGCTGCGTGGCGCGCGCTGCTGCCGCCGTCGAGCACCTGCCTGCCTGCCTGGCCGAGCCAAGCAGCTCGCTGGATCGGTGGCTGGGCTGAGCCGGCAGGTGGGCCTGTTAGTGGCGCCAGGTAAGTTCTCTCTCCTCTCTTTTCTATTTTAATTCTGTTTTGTTTCTTTTTCAACTTTGTTGAATTAGTAAAAAATGCTAGAGCATTTTTATAAATCACAAAACTAGTCATGTCCACTATATATAATATGAACAGCAAGGAACATTTTAGTTTATGATTATTTGGGCACATAAAATATTTTATAGCATTTAAATGCCCAAATGCAATTACAATATGAATTAATCCAGAGACCTTGGATGTCCTAGAAAATTGTGCACCATTTTTGGCAGAGGTTTAAGACCAAGGCAAAGATGATGAACATTTTTGAAGGGAATTTTGGGTACATTGGAAAAGTTCTTATTAAACCCTAGTTGTTAGAAGAGGGGTGCTGGGGTTTCTGTCATTCCCATTTCAAGTTTCTGTGGAAAGTAAACATGATGCACACTCTAGGTAGTCCTAATGCAAGCACTGACTAGGGATGTGACAACTCACCCCCACTCAAAAGAATCGCGTCCCGAGATTCGGGTTCCTCCGGAAAGAGGGTGGGGTACTCAAGTCGAAGACGATCCTCCCTTTCCCAAGTAGCTTCACTCTCGGAATGATGTGACCATTGAACCTTGAGAAACTTGATATTGTGACGTCGAGTGGTACGCTCGGTTTGATCAAGAATACGAACGGGGTATTCTCGATATGTGAGATTGTCCTGGAGATCAAGCTTTTCGTGGTCCACTCCGCGGATAGGATCGAGAAGCAACGCGTGAGTTGAGATACGTGGAAGACATCATGAACTCTGGAAAGGTGCGGAGGTAGTTCCAATTGGTAGGCAACTTCTCCTCGTTTGGCAAGAATGCGAAAAGGACCGATGTAACGAGGAGCCAATTTGCCTTTGATACCGAAGCGATGGGTTCCCTTAAGAGGAGTAACCCAAAGGTAAGCCTTATCGCCAACTTCAAAAGTCATAGCCTTATGATGACTATCATATTGGCTCTTCTGATGAGATTGGGCTGTTTTTAATGTCTCACGAACGATGCGAACTTGCTCTTCTGCTTCCTGGATCATATCCGGACCAAAGAATTGTCTTTCCCCGGTTTCTGACCAGTTAAGAGGTGTTCGACACCTTCGTCCATATAAAACTTTGAAGGGAGCCTTGCCAAAGCTGGCTTGATAACTATTGTTATAAGCGAATTCGGCAAATGGAAGACACTTCTCCCAATCCATACCAAAAGAGATGACAGAGGCTCGAAGCATATCTTCCAGAATTTGATTGACTCGTTCCACTTGACCTCTTGACTGAGGATGAAAAGCGGTGCTGAAAGAGAGATGAGTCCCCATAGCATTCTGGAAACTTTCCCAAAATCATGAAGTGAAAAGACTTCCACGGTCTGAGTTAATTTCCAACGGCACACCATGAAGTGATACTATCCGAGAGATATACAAGTCTGCTAGCTGACTAGCGGTTTTACTCTCTTGAACATGTAGGAAATGGGCTACTTTGGAGAGGCGATCGATAACAACGAAGATAGCATTATTCCCTTTCCCGGTCTTGGGAAACCCGGTAATGAAGTCCATACCGATCTTGTCCCATTTCCATTCAGGAATAGCTAAAGGTTGGAGGGTGCCAGCAGGCCGTTGATGCTCTGCTTTAACTCGGCGACAAATATCGCAATTAGCAATGAATTGAGCGATTTCTCTCTTCATCCTAGTCCACCAGAACTTCTGGCGTAGATCCTGATACATTTTGGTACTATCGGGATGAATCGTGAGAGGAGATTCATGTGCCTCCTTAAGAATCAGCTGCCGCAGATGTTGGTTCTTGGGAACCACTAAACGGTTCTCGAAGAAGACAACACCTCGATCATCCGTAGAGAAACTTCTAGCGGCTCCGCTAGCAATGCTCTCCTGGAGTCGGGATATACCCTTGTCACGCTTCTGGGCAGTTATGATTTGATCCATAAGGGTAGGTTTTGCCACCAAAGTGGAAAGGAATCCTCGCGGAACAATGTGAAGGTTCAGCTTACGAAATTCCTCGTGGAGAAGTGGTTTCCCTTGTTGTAACATCAGGTTGTTGCAATAAGACTTACGACTCAGTGCGTCAGCCATGACATTGGCATTCCCAGGGGTGTAGGTGATTCCTAAGTCATAATCTGTGAGCAACTCAACCCAATGTCTTTGCCTGAGATTCAAATCCGGTTGGGTGAAGATGTATTTCAGACTTTGGTGATCAGTGAAGATTTCACAATGGTTACCAAGAAGGTAATGTCGCCACGTTTTGAGTGCGTGGACTACTGCTGCAAGCTAAAGATCATGTGTGGGATAGTTATCCTCATGTGGACGCAACTGTCGAGATGCGTAAGCGATCACTTGACGATCTTGCTTGAGTATGCAACCTAGTCCCTGTCGCGAGGCGTCGCAGTAGATAATAAAATCCTTGGGAAAGTCTGGTGGTACTAGTACGGGTGCAGATGTCAGGCGTCTTTTCAGATCCTGAAAGCTGGACTCACACTGTGGGGTCCACTCAAACTTTTTATCTTTCTTGAGGAGTTCGGTTAGAGGTTTAGCAACCTTGGAGAAATTCTCGACGAAGCGTCGGTAATAGCTCGCTAAGCCAAGAAAACTCCTAACTTGCTTGACCGATTCAGGGGGAGTCCAATCAAGGACGGCTTGAACTCGCTCGGGATTGAAGGCAATACCCTTACCAGAGATCACATGGCCTAGATAGGTCACTTCTGGCAACCAGAATTCACACTTGGAGAATTTGGCATAAAGGCGGTGCTCTCGAAGTTTCGTCAATACCAGCCTTAAGTGCTCGGCATGATCTTCCTTGTTCTTGGAGTAAATGATTATATCATCGAGGTATACCATGACGAATTTATCCAAATACTCCATGAATATAGAATTCATTAGCCGGGAGAAGGTGGCTGGGGCATTGGTTAACCCGAAGGACATGACGTTGTACTCGTATTGGCCATATCGAGTAACAAAAGCCGTTTTAGGAATGTCCCCGTTCTTGATTTTGATTTGATGGTAGCCCAACCTCAAATCCATTTTGGAAAAGACTGAGGATCCAGCGAGATGATCATATAGGTCGTTGATCCTGGGGAGCGGATACTTGTTCTTTATGGTGACCAGATTGACAGGTCGATAATGTACCACCATCCGTTCCGTTCCATCCTTCTTCTTGACGAAGAGGACGGGAAAATCCCAAGGGGAAGAACTAGGATGGATGAAACCCTTTTTCAAGGACTCATCGAGTTGTTTCTTACGCTCAGCTAATTCTAGGGGTGCCATCTTATAGGGTCTCCTAGAGATTGGGACGGTTCCTGGAATAAGATTTATCATGAACTCGACATCTCTGTCAGGTGGAACACCTGTCAGTTCTTCTGGAAAGACATCCGAAAAGTCACGAACTACCGGAATATCTTCGAGTTCTGGTAGAGGGCTGGCGTTAAGAGAGTAGAGCTGACGCTCAGCCATTCGGGGTCAAGACATTGACTGTCCTGCCGGATGGCTGTGTAAGTTGAACGGTCCTAGTGTAGCAATCAATCTTGGCGTAATGAGCTGTCATCCAGTCCATACCCAAAATGATGTTTATGTCCGAGGACTTGAGAGCGATCAGTGATGCAAGGAAAACAAGTCTATCAACAAGAATTTCATTCCCATGGCTTACTCTAGAGGTTTGCCATCTAGAGCCGGGGGTTTGAATTTCCATGGTGGTGGGCATGTCACAAAAAGTCATGTTGTGCATTCGGGCATAGCTCTCAGATATGAACAAATGAGATGCTCCAGTATCGAAAAGAACAGATGCCGGATGGCAGTTAACAAGAAGCTTACCAAGGACGACGTTAGGATCCTCATAAGCTTCCTCAGCAGAGACATAGTTGACATGACCACGTGCAGTGGGGATTGGCTTGACATAGTTCACCTTGCCGGTTGGCTTACCACGGCCAACGGGCTTTCCTCGCTGGTTCTGGGGACACTCACACATGTAGTGCCCCGGTTCTCCACACTTGAAGCATGTCACAGTGTCAGTGCGTGGAGCAAAGTTGGTAGGTGGTCGTCCATATGTCTTGGCAGGTGCATACTGTTGAGTTGGGCGAGGCGCCTCATAGGATGGCCTCGGAGTGTACTTGGGTGGCAGAGCAGTGTTAGGAACCCACACACGGCGCTTGTGAGAGCCAGAGCCGGATGAGGAACCAAAGTCACGAGGATGCTTGCATGTGGCTTCGAAATCGGTCTGGCCCATCTCAGCACTGATAGCTTTGTTCACCAACTTCTGGAAGGAGGTGCACTCATGCAGACGCAGATCTCGGCGAAGTTCGGGGCTGAGTCCCTTGCAGAACCTTGCCTGTTTCTTGGCATCGGTAGATACTTCCTCGGGTGCATAGCGTGCCAAGTTGCTAAACTCGCGACTATAGCCATCCATTGTTAACCGGCCCTGGGTGAAATTGCAGAATTCCTCCCTCTTGCGATCCATGAGACCTTCCGGAATGTGATGTTCACGGAATGCCTAACTGAACTCAGCCCAAGTAGTGATTTGGCCAGCGGAACGCATAGCCTCAAAGTTTTCCCACCAGAGACTGGCAGGGCCCTCAAGATGGTAGGCGGCGTAGATAACCTTGTCAGCTTCGGCCACACGGGCAGAGTGTAGCTTGTGGGTGATACTATGAAGCCAGTCATCCGCATCCAGAGGTTTAGTGGAATGATGGAACTTAGGTGGGCACATCTTGATAAAGTCATTGATTGACATCACGTCATTCCTCTGACGGAACCCAGTGTTCTGCTCTATGCGTTCCAGCAGACGGTTGGTCTCTCTCTTGTTCCATTCTGCCTCGAGCATAACTTCAGCCAAGGAGGGTGGCCGGGGCAGATTCTCATCTCTAGCCCCACTAGCCTCTCCCTGCTCTTGAGCAGCAGGAGTGCTGCGAGTGTTGACCATCCTAGGAAAACAAAACAACGGTTTAGATAAGGATGGCAAAAACTTGACATAGGAGTGTAGAATGTAATGGATGACACGGAATGCAGAGATGTTCATCTGTACGACATGGTAATATAGAAACTGCCATATATATACCAATGGTCATACACACCATACATAGTTTAGTACAAGCCAAGGCTAAAGTACAACTGCGGTGGAAGACGATACATCTCATTAGAGGCATTCCAAGCTCCTATACATTATTTAATTACACCTCCGGAACTCAGTACTAGCTAAGTCATATTCCACAAGACACACATGACTATGGAAATACAACTACTACGATGCTACTACTGCCACGGTCTAGCTCAGACATTCCCGTAGTAATCTTCGTAAAAATTAGCACCATAGCCTGGAAGTGGAACAGATGGATCTTGAAACTCCGGAGCACTCAAAGGCTGTGGACCATAAGGACGTGGATGTGGCCTCGGGCTTGATGCTGGTGGTAACCGACGCCCACGTGGAGGTGTAATACCCCCAACGTCATGCCAATCCATACAATCAGGCAGACGAGTCCGCACGGGGTGCAAATCCCGCATATCCAGATATCCGGTGTGCACAGCAGGTGCAAGCCGTGTCAAGGTAGTCCAGTGGGCGGCTCGAGTGTTATACAGCTCCATCCGGAGGGCATGAACCTCACGGTCCCTATCCTCCAGCATCTGGTCAGTAGTCTGAAGCAGTGGCTCCTCATGAGTAGCATCAGTATACAGACCAGTGTAGTAGCCTTCCTCTCCGGGAAGTGAGGCTGGCATGTAACAGAACTCAGTGTTCAGCAATAGGGCATGCCTAGCCCGGATGATGGTCATCATCGAATAAGCGGCATCCTGCACTGCCATCTCGATAGTAACCCTGAGTCCATAAGACCAATGGATGGGGTCATTAGCTCCGGGATATGAGGGGTATATCCGGACCGTGCAGAAATACTGACCCTGGTTGAAATCCCGGTACTGTTCCTCCACGGTGTACTCAGGATACCAACGGTAACCGGTCTCAGTCAGCACACGGACTAGCATGGCCGTGTGACCGGGCACATTAATGCACCGAGTCAAACGGACCACCTGGTGAGGTGTGCGGCCAGACATCTGGAACACGAAATAATGCAAAGGCATTAGAATTTCTGGAAGAAATCGGGCAGCATAACAACTGTAAATGCTCAAAAAAGATTTTGAGACATCATACAAATGATAGCATAGCCACTCAACAACATCATATCAAGGTTCCGGGTCCAACTAATCATCATACTAAAAGGGTAGAAACTGAACTGAGGCTTAGAACCAACAATCCTAAGAGTCTACGGATTAGTAACACATGAACCTAGTAAGGATGAGAGGCCTAGTCCTAAACCCTCGTAGAAAGAATAGACTGACTCAGATTAGAAGGGCATAAGGTAAAGAAGTAAAAAGAGCCTTACGTTCCATTCCACAATCAATTCCCCTACATATAACTAAGAATTTTTCTAGACTCAACATCGACCAGTTTGGCTTGAGAAACCTACAGGCAGTCTGGCTCTGATACCAACGCTGTCAGGACCCCGATCCTAAATCACACCGATCTAGCTTGTAACACGTCATATCACTTTGCGGCCTCACGCACAGTATCCCCACGGGTGCCACCTTACCTGGCCCGGGACCGTTTGCGCATCTTGGCACGCGTATATGACAGTGTTGCTAGCATCCATATGACAGAGAACCCGGGCCAACATGGCTAGTTATAAACCAAAAGTGGCACTAAATTACAGAGACAGACATTCATGACCCAGCAACGAACGTGTCGGTCATCAACGTATGAACCCAAGTCGTAGCAAGCTACATGGACTTAAAGGAACAACGCGTGACATTTCCCCTAAGGGACAGACACAGGAACGAAGAAGGACACATGCCGGCCAGCCTACGTGTTCCGAGCAGTAGCAAGCTACCAAGGCTCATTGGAAGCACTAGGAGGCATTTCCGTGTAAGATAGGCTACCAAAGGAAAACAACTAGGTGTCGGATCCCACACATACCAAGCATTTCAATCATACACACAATATGCTCAATATGTGCAAATACAACATTGCATCACAACAGAACTCTATGACTCAAAGTACTTTATTTAAGAGGCTCCAAAGAGCCATACATAACATATCCAGACAGGTAGGGGTCACATGACCCAACACTCAAGTCATACAATCATACAAGCACAAGCGGAAGCTAACATGTCTGAGTACATACAACTTACAAAATAAAATAGGCTTGGTGTAGCCTGACTATCTACAAGGCCCTTCACAAGCTCCAGATCTCCGTCTGGGTAGCAAGCTACTCGTCGACGTCAACGTCTATGTAGAACCCATCAGAAGGGGCAGGGTTCTCCTCTGCAACAGTTATTAAGCAAACATGAGTACAAAGGTACTCAGCAAGTCTTACAACAGAACCTATCATACATGCAACATTATCAACAAGGGTAGTGGAGTTCATAGCAGAAAGCCAGCTTTGACTCTTGGCTAACCTATACTACGACTCCCAACAGATTGCAAGATAATACTACGTACACGAGTCCTCTACTCACCACAACAATACACCATCGAGGATCCTCTTCCGCCATCCTACGGAAGGGCCATCCACGACACTCACACTTGTCTTGAGGCTTTTAGTAGTATCCATCAACTTGTCTATGAACTGTAAGAGTAATCAAGTAGTCCGTACCGCGAACAACGACTATTCGAATAGATTGGTAACCCTGCAGGGGTGTACTTCTTCACACATGTTTCCACCACTTAGCTTCTGCACACGACATGTGCTCGGCAGACTTCAAGCGAAAGCCGACGTGGGTGTAGACCACAACCTAACCAACCACTCAAGTCTCTTGTCCAGGTTTATCGCCTCTTTGGGTTCCATCCGTGGGGAGATCCGGCCGGGGTGTCGCTCACGGCCCCAAACGATGTGTACAGGGTTCCCGAGTCACCAAACGGGCGCTCGGTACACCCGGCCACGTACCTGTCGCATCACAGCCCACCCCGAGGGTCAGCGCTGTGCACGACCACCAGTAAACTACAAACACCAGAAACTAGTTGCAACTCCTGGACAGAGAACATGGGCAGTCAATAAGTCGAGCGGGGTCATATTTCAGGGCCCAATGTGTGGTAGTAGCTGTAACTTGAACCACACATACAGATCTCAGGTCCTATGGACGGTTCCAATGAAACAACCCACCACGTACTCCTACATGGCCTTTCATCGATACCTTTACCAAACATGTTCCACACTTCCCTCTCTTTATCGAGTATGATCATTTCACTCTGATCCATTACCCAGATGAACCAGACCTGACACAACTCTAAGCATAGCAGGCAACATAAACAAATAGCATGGTGGATCACACATTACATGGTTCAATCAACTCCTACACATGCTAGTGGGTTTCAACTATTTACTGTGGAAATGACAGGTCATGCAAGGGAATAGGGTTCAACTACCGCAGCAAGTAGCAGTTCACACGTTGTTGCCTTAATGCAGTAAAAGAGAGCAGGAGCGAGAAGATGGGTTTGTATCGGAATGATCAATGGTTGCTTGCCTGACAGAGTGGTTGTCGGGTCCTGCTCTTCAGTTGGATACGCAGAAGTATCCTCGGGAGCAGGACCTAACACGGAGAACGCCGGCGATACAATCAATAAGCAAACAGATGCAACAGTATGATGCATGCTCATGATATGGCAAGATGCATGTGTTTTGGGCTAATGCATCTATAAACAGAAGGGTTTGAGTCCATTTGAATCAAAGATTCAAATTGAAACCCAAACTGTTATTTATTTAAGTGCATTATCATGTTTTAATGTGAACATCAAGGTTAACTTGCTCAAACATGCATGAAAACAGTGCCATTGGAAAGATTGGATTTTTCTGATCAATTTTCATATATAAATCTTTTCCATCTGAGCTACTGTTGAATTTATATGATTTTTTGAAGATTAAAGCATTTTCTGGAATTTCCTGAATTGTTTTAAATCAAGTAATCCCAGAAAAGCATTTACTGCGTCAGCACGACATCATGCTGACGTCAGCAAGTCAACAGGGCGGCCCAATTCAAACCTGACTAGTGGGACCCACTGGTCAGTGTCACAGTTAGTTAACTAACTAATTAAGATTAGTTTAGACACTAACCTAGGTTTGACTAACAGGCAGTGCCCACATGTCAGTGACCCAAGGGGGTCAAACCCTTGGTCAAACGGGGCTAACCCGGCGGCGGCGAGGCCAAACGCGGCGGTGGGGTGCGAGATTTGTGCTCCGGCGACCAAAACGACGGCGGAGCACACCTACGGGCAGCTGGAAGTGAGCCGCGTCGAGTGGTGGTGGTGGCTGGCCTCGGGGTCGTCGGAAATGACGCCGGCGACGAGTCCAGCGGCTGCCAGAGTTCGGGCGAGGACGAACTCGTCGGTGCGGTGCTCGTGAAGGCGCGTGGAGTGATCCTATAGCACCTACGCGGGACGGTGAAGCTGGTGGGCACGATGGCCGGGCCGGTAAGTGGCCAGAGCCTCGTCGGCGACGAGCTCCCCGGTGGCGCATGCAGGTGAGCCTCGTGCGGTGCATACAGTGCAGGAGAGAGCTAACGGAGAGGGGGAGGACGGAGCTGAGCTCACGGTGGTTGTAGAAAACGTCGAAGCGAGCTCGGGGAAGGTCGGAGCTAAGCGGGGCGGCGATGGCGATCTTTGCGGCCGGAGTTGGGGAAGACTGGGTCGGGGGCGACTCCAGAGCGGGCGAGCGCTCGGGGCTCAGCCTGCTCGACGTAGTCGATGACGACGGAGCGGACGGACACGATGACGGAGCACGGGGACGGCGGTGGTCGTGGCTATCACGACGGCGCGAGCGCGGCAGCGTCGGCCATGGTGCGGGGAAGGCGAGGGAGAGGAGCTGGAGAGGGTTGAGCGTGTCTGCGAGCTCGGGGGAGGAGTGGGTGGTCGATCCCGACCACCAGAACGGCGAGGGGAGGAAGCAGGGCGGCAGGCAGTTGCGTGGCGCGCGCTGCTGCCGCCGTCGAGCACCTGCGTGCCTGCCTGGCCGAGGCAAGCAGCTCGCTGGAGCGGTGGCTGGGCTGGGCCGGCAGGGTGGGCCTGTTAGTGGCGCCAGGTAAGTTCTCTCTCCTCTCTTTTCTATTTTAATTCTGTTTTGTTTCTTTTTCAACTTTGTTGAATTAGTAAAAATGCTAGAGCATTTTTATAAATCACAAAACTATTCATGTCCACCGTGTATAATATGAACAACAAGGAACATTTTAGTTTATGATTATTTGGGCACATAAAATATTTTATAGCATTTAAATGCCCAAATGCAATTACAATATGAATTAATCCAGAGACCTTGGATGTCCTAGAAAATTGTGCACCATTTTTGGCAGAGGTTTAAGACCAAGGCAAAGATGATGAACTTTTTGAAGGGCATTTTGGGTACATTGGAAACATTTTTATTAAACCCTAGTTGTTAGAAGAGGGGTGCTGGGGTTTCTGTCATTCCCATTTCAAGTTTCTGTGGAAAGTAAACTTGATGCACACTCTAGCTAGTCCTAATGCAAGCACTGACTAGGGATGTGAGAGGACATTAATAATCCGCAGCCAGAGGACCCGTTCCAAATAACGGGCCCCAGATATGAAGAGGACCCGGATTTAGGCGTAGAGTTAGAAGAGGGAGTCTTCTATTAGGCCTGTCGTGAGGGAACCTTGGTGGCTATAGTAGCCGATTACCCAGGCCTCATTCCTTTTCCCGTGTAAGTAATTTAGGGGATATCTCACTAACGAGAAGATTCCCAGTGCGCATTTACCCACCGTATTCTATCATACTTAAACAGGGACTGCGCTCCTCACGCCGAACTGCGCGTAGACTGCCAACCCAGAGGGCGGTGCCCGCGTCGGGCGAGCCTTTGAAGCGGAAAAGGACCACGAATACCAGTGGACCTTCAAAGAGGTATGTTTGTTTTACCATACACTGGGTGGTGAAATTGTTATTATAACTTTCAGCATTGTTTCTTCCTTTTAGGAGGAATTTAAGTCGGAATGTCCCTGGAGGCGACGCAGGCCAAGATCCAGCCAATCCGGCATTGGGCCCGTCAAGGGTGAATGCTAAGTCGGTGCTGGATTGTCCTCTCCAGGAGGATTCAGATGAAGTGTCAGCTACCAATTCCGAAGTGGAGGTCGTGATGATTCATCGACGGCGGAAAGCGTCCATGCGTGACCCTGCTTTTTCTGAGGAGGCGTTTAACACCCTCAATTATGCAGATGCCTATATCCGAGCCGCTCAAGATGGACTCGTCGGAGCCACTCACCAGCTTTCAAAAGATATGAGAGTAAGTTTTTAATTTGAATGTTCCCATGCCAGTAGCCCCTGAGATTTAAAACAGTTGGTACAACTGATTTGAGGATTGTTGTATTTTTATAGATCATTCGAGAGAAGAATAATCTTTATCCAAGGAAGTCAAAGAGTCCCGGACTCAGCTCGCTGAATTGAAAAATTTGAAGGAATCCGGAAATGATGTTGTTGGTAAGAAAAATTGTGTCCGGAAGCTATGACAGTTCTGCTGACTACTATGATATATATACTAATGTGTAATTTAACAACAGGATCGACCGACCAACTGGAGAGGGAGCTAAGAGCTGCCCTAGTGGACAAGAAATTTGCCGAAGAGAAAAAAGCCGCTGGCGAGCGTGCACTAACGCAAGCTGTGGAAAAAAGGAACCAAGCGCAGGATGAAAATATTAGGCTCGAACAGGAGCTAAAGGGCATAACGGCCCAACTCTCCAGCGCCTTGGAAGAGAACCGGAGGCTAAAAAGCGGCATATTCAGTAACTCTTATACCTAGCTCTCCTTACAGTCTCTTAGTTTGAAAGTTTCTTATTAAAACTTTTCCTGCAGGTTTATTGACTGGTCAGCCTGAAGGCGGAGTATTCAGTTTTCCTGCAAGAGCTTTCCAGGTTCCATGAACGGGCTAGGAAGGCCATGAAGAATATGGCCAGAGCTCTATGGCCCGGCGACTCCCCTCCAGAATCTATGGATGATTTGGCGGACCTGTTCAAAGGGGCTCGGCGCCGCTTCAAACTATGGAAAGCGTCAGCATGCCGTATGGGACCTCGAGAAGCATCAGCTATGGTGAAGACGCGCTACACTCGTCTTGATCCAAATCACATGGCCCGTGTGGGACCTCGAGGGTCCGATGGACAGGAAATTCCTCCGTGTTTGGTCTATAACCAAGTAGAAATAGCTGCCAAGCTTTCCCAACAGGACTGTAAGCTAGACAGCCTGATAGAGGGAATAGAAATGAATAGTTGTTTGATTCTATGTATTAATGTACTTTTACCATCAAACTTATCTCCGGCCGAATTTATATAAAGTTCGTCATGGCCGACCATCTGCTTCGACCTCCAGAAACCCAAAGGCTGGAGTGTTTCCGAATACTACATCTGTGGTAAAGCACATGATATGTTCAGAAACCAGGCATCCTGGTCATAATTGCTTGAATAGACGAACTGAGTTCGGGGAGTTATGTTATATTACTACTTAACATAAGAAACATCTTCCAGAGAGAATAGTTCCGTTAGGGGTTCCTTTCTGGCGTGCATGAAGATGCGGGCCTAGGCTTTTTGATCCTATGAGAAGGATAGTAGGAACCCATCTCCTGTGATAGTTAAGATATGCTTTAGAATGTGATATGTCATGTATCCGCCGACCAATTATTCCCTTAAGAGCGCTAGCTTTCGGCTTCACCCAGTCTGAGGTACATATCCGGATTACCCGGTTGTAACAATCATAGAGGTGCTCCCATTACGCCCTAGCCGAACAATCGGAAACGTAGGGGCAAGCATAGGAGCCAGGCAACCCATCTTGGCCAGAACTTAAGTCATATCGGTGCATATAATGGCAAGGATGAACTGTAAAAACATGCGACATTTTTAAGCAAGAAGCTTTATTGATGATGGGCTTCGTTAAAGAAGCCCCCAGATATATGTGAGGACGTACTCGTAATGTGGCAGTTCGGGTGAGCCGAATACTTTCCAAGTAAATGTAAAGATAAGAAGGGAGAGAAACCAGAAAGTAAAAAAAAAGACCGAACTTATAAAGAGGAAGAAATTGCTACCGAACTATCCATAAAATCGTCCGAGCCTGGTAGCGTTCCAAGGGTTCGGCTCAAGGCGGTTGTCCTATGCATTGCGAAGGCGATAAGCTCCACCGGTGAGTACTTCGTCAATAATGAAGGGCCCCTCCCATTTTGGTTTAAGCTTATCCTTTCTCTTCTCCGGGAGGCGTAAAACGAGTTCACCGACGTTGTATGTCTTGGCCCGTACTTCTCTGCTCTGATATCACCTAGCCAGTTGTTGGTAAAATGCGGAACGTGCTAGCGCTGTATCGCGCTCCTCTTCAATTCCATCTAGTTTGTCCTACCGATCTAACTCAGCCTCCCTTTCCTCATACATGCGCACTCTAGGCGAGTGATGAATAATGTCACAGGGCAGAACAACCTATGCGCCGTACACCATGAAAAAGGGTGTATATCTGGTTGTACGATTGGGAGTGGTCCGCAGCCCCCAGAGTACGGAGTCAAGCTCTTCGACCCATTGTTTATCAGACTCCCGTAGGGAGCGCACTAGTCGGGGTTTAATGCCGCTCATAATCAGACCACTGGCCCTTTCGACCTGACCATTTGTTTGAGGGTGGTATACGGAAGCGTAATCGAGTTTTATACCCAACTTTGCACACCAATTTTTTTACCTCGTCAGCTGTGAAATTGGAGCCATTATCTATGATAATACTATGCAGGACACCATAACGGTGTACTATGCTAGATATAAAATCTACCACAGGCCCTGCTTCAGCTGTTTTTACTGGCTTGGGTTCGATCCACTTAGTGAACTTATCTACCATCACCAGTAAGTATTTTCTTTTATGACTTCCCCCTTTAAGGGGTCCGACCATATCAAGCCCCCAGGCCGCAAAAGGCCAAGTAATGGGGATTGTTCTCAGTGCAGTGGGAGGCATGTGACTTTGATTTGCAAAGAGCTGGCAGCCAACATAATGTTGGACTAAGGTTTGGGCATCTGCTCGGGTAGTAGGCCAGTAAAAGCCAGCATGAAAAGCTTTGCCTACGAGTGCCCTTGATACGACATGATGACCGCCCATTCCAGCGTGTATTTCAGTGAGAATTCGCCTTCCCTCCTCTTCGGAGATGCACCTTTGGAGAATACCAGTTCTGCTTTTCTTGTATACTTCACCTTCGTGAACTTTGTAGGCTTTAGAGAGCCGGACTATGCGGCGGGCCTCATTTTGATCATTGGGGAGTTCCTGCCTATTAAGGTAAGCTAGGAAAGGCTCTGTCCAGGGGGCTATGATAGCCATGATTTCGTGAGCCGAAGGAGTTATCTCCATGCTTGGATCTCCGATGTCATCGTGATTGAGTTCGTCTCGGGGTGTGTTTGGATCCGTATTTGTATCACCGCTCGCGTCCTGCCACGTTACCGATGGCTTAAACAACCGCTCCACAAATGTGTTTGGTGGGACGGCGTCATGTTTAGCTCCCATGCGTGCGAGTACGTCAGCTGCCTGGTTATCATCCCGGGCTACGTGATGGAAGTCCAACCCCTCAAATCGAGCCGACATCTTTAATATGGCATTGCGATAAGCTGCCATTTTTGAATCCTTCACATCAAAATCCCTATTGATTTGGAAGATGGCGAGGTTTGAGTCTCCGCGTACCTCGAGGCGTCGTATGCCCATGGATACGGCTAGTCGGAGACCATGCAATAGGGCCTCATATTCGGCCGCATTGTTTGAGTCCGTATACATAATCTGTAAAACGTACCGAACCGTATCCCCTGTTGGAGATGTCAGTATTACACCGCCCCCAGTCCAGATATCATTTTGGAACCGTTGAAGTACATTGTCCAGTGGGAGTATGAGCCGTACTCTTTAGGGAGTTCAACTTCGGTCCATTCTGCAACGAAGTCAGCCAACACATGGGATTTAATAGTCCGGCGCGGCTTGTAGGATATTTTGAACGGTAAAAGCTCAATGGCCCATTTGGCTATGCGTCCCGTGGCGTCTTTATTATTGATAATATCATAGAGTGGTACCTCGGATGCCACTGTGATTGAACACTCTTGAAAGTAGTGCCGGAGTTCCTGAGATGACATGACGACTGCATAGGCAATTTTTTAATAGTGGGGGTACCATGATTTACACGGTGTGAGAACCTCAGATACATAGTATACGGGCTTTTGAACAGGGAATTTATGTCCCTCTTCGGCTCGTTCGACGACGAGCACGACACTCACCACCTGGTGAGTAGCTGATATGTACTGCAGCATTGGTTCGCCAACACCGAGGGCATCTAGGATTGGGTTGCTTGCTAGTAGAGCTTTTATTTCTTCCAATCCGGCTGTGGCCGCATTTTTCCATTCGAAATTGTCAGTGCACCATAGCAATCTGTAAAGTGGCAATGCTTTTTCTCCTAACCTGGAGATGAAGCGGCCTAAAGCCGCTACACAGCCTGTTAGTTTTTGCACTTGCTTGAGATCAGTTGGTATTTTGAGTTCTGACAGGGCCCAGATTTTGGCTGGGTTAGCTTCGATTCCTCTATGGGATGCGATGAACCCTAATAGCTTTCCTGCTGGAACGCCGAAGACACATTTTTCCGGATTGAGCCTTATGTCATATTCTCGGAGGTTCGCAAACGTAAGGGAGAGATCATCCACCAACGTCTCGACGTGTTTGGTCTTTACAACTACGTCGTCAACGTATGTCTCCACTGTTTTGCCAATTTGTTTTTCTAAGCATGTTTGAATCATGTGTTGATATGTGGCGCCAGTGTTTTTGAGTCCGAAGGGCATAGTGTTGAAACAAAAGGGGCCGAACGGGGTGATAAATGCCATTGCGGCCTGATCGGATTCCTTCATCTTTATCTGATGGTATCCGGAATAAGCATCAAGGAATCACACGAGTCGTGTCCGGCCGTTGCATCGATAGTTTGGTCAATGCGGGGCAAAGGAAAGGGATCCTTTGGGCAAGCCTTATTCAGGTCTGTGAAATCGATACAGAGGTGCCAGGATTTCTTCTTATTCGGTACCATGACTAGGTTGGCTAGCCAATCTGGATGTTTAATTTCTATGATGAATCCGTCTTCCAATAGTTTGGCTAACTCTTCTCCCATTGCTTGTCTTTTGGGTTCAGAAAATCATCGCAGTGACTGTTTTACTGGTTTGAACCCTTTTATAATATTGAGGCTGTGTTCGGCCAGCCTACGTGGGATTCCTGGCATGTCTGAAGGGTGCCAGGCGAATATATCCCAATTTTCCTGAAGGAAGGCGCGTAACGCGCTGTCTACTGCCGGATCCAGCTGTGCCCCGATGGATGCCATTTTGTTAGGGTCCATTGGGTGCACTTGGAATTTGATGATTTCGTCAGCGGGCTTGAAGGAGGTAGACTTCGATCTTTTGGCGAGGATGACATCGTCGGCATCCACCTTTGATCGTTGGGTGGTTAGTTCTTCAGTCGCGAGAGCTTCGGATAATGCCTCTAAGGCTAAGGATGCCGTTTTGTTTTGGGCGCAGAGTGCTCTATACGGATCACTTATTATTGTGGTCACCCCACTGGGCCCTGGCATTTTAAGCTTCATGTACCCGTAATGGGGTATAGCTTGAAAGCATGAGAAAGCGTCCCGTCCTAAAAGGGCGTGGTATCCACTGTGAAAGGGCACAATGTGAAAGAGTAGTTCCTCCGATCTGTAGTTGTCGGGTGAGCCGAACACTACATCGAGCTTAATGCTTCCCGAACACTTGGCCTCGCGGTTTGGTATAATTCCCCTAAAGGTTGTGTTGGAGTGCTCAATGCGGGATTTCTCGATCTGCATTTTTGCAAGCGTTTCCTCATATATGAGGTTTAGTCCACTTCCTCCATCCATAAGTACTTTGGTGAGGCGAAAGCCGTCCACTATTGGGTTTAGTACAAGAGCTACTGATGCTCGGATCGGCCGGACTCGAGGTGCGTCTTCGACGGAAAAACTAATTTCTGTGTCGCTCAATGGGCTTGCAGAGCTAATTTGGTAAACCTCGGCAAGTTCATGATTTGATCTCTTGCAACAATTATTTGAGGGGAATGTTTTGAAGACAGTGAAGACATCGATGTCTTTCTCCCTTGGTGCGGTGGTGGCAAGAATTTCCGTACTGCTCTTTGCTACCTGCCGGAGTACCCAACATGCTCTAAGGCGATGGTTTGGGACTTTGTCTGGGGTTGCGTGTATTTGGCAAGGTGTATCGAGTAGTTTGTCCAGTACGGACATGTGCCTTAAAAGAGGCTTGTTCTTCTTGCCAATAGGAATGCTATCGAATGAACAACTAGGGTAAGTCCGTTTAGCTTTAGTGACGTACTATCCGGATGTGGACTGTTCTGTAGGTGTATTCTGGGCTTTCCAAGTATTTTCCATTGCGCAGTACTTCCGTACTAACTGCGATAATTCTTGCGAAACTCAGAACACGATGTCGGTTGAGGGCGTTCAAGAATCCCTCGTCTATGCAATTGCGGTAAAATAGAGAAACCTCTTTGTCGTCACAGCGGTCCCTGACCTTGTTTTTAACAAGTAGGAATCTGGCCTAGAAGTGGTTGACCGTTTCCTCGGGCTCTTGTTGTATGTTAGCGAGGTCATCTATGTCTGGGATTCCGAATTTACTTGAAAAGTTTTTCCCACGGTGGGTGGGTGTTGGAAATTTTGAATCCTGGACCAGAGTGGTATTCGGGGTTTTAACAACCACCGATAGTGAAAATCCGGTTTCGATGGGATCTAATTTCCCTTCGCGTCCAGCGTCGGTCCCAGAGCTCAAAGAACATAGTGCGCCTCTTGACTGGGAGGTGTTCGGCTCGATGGGTTCGGAGATCCACACTGTTGCGGTCTCCGTCTATAGAGGAGGAGTCTATATGGCTCCGTCCTCCACTTCTGCTACCAGATGAGTCATTGGAGAAGGGCCGATCTCGTCATGGCCGGATTTAAGTCCGATTTGATCTCCTGGCGATGAAAGCCCTAGGACGGAGATGCGATCTCGCAGCTCGTTTATGGGCGAGATTTCTGCCAAAGTCGCATCATCGGAGTAGCCGGAATCGGCATAAAGGTGATACTCGACGGCCGCAGGGAGTGCGGGTGGCCCTGAGGCCATGCGGGCGCATACAGTGAACCCGCCGAGCTGGAGGACCTGGCCGATAGCCAGGTTATTTCCGAGGGTGATCCCGTCGTCGATGACGAGACGTGCCATCGATCGCTCATGGCGAGCGCATAGCAGAGCTCTCAATGAAAGGACCATTGTCGGTGTCAAAACCGGCAGATCTCGGGTAGGGGGGCCCAAGCTATGTGTCTAGAGGATCGATGGTAACAGGAGGCTGGGGACACGATGTTTACCCAGGTTCAGGCCCTCTCGATCGAGGTAAAACCCTACTTCCTGCTATATTAGTATGGATGAATATGTGTACAATAGTTGATCTACCTTGAGATCGTAATGGCTAAACCTTAGTTCTATCCTAGGAGGATATTGTAAGATTGTCCCCTCTACAGACTAAACCCCTCGGCTTATATACACACCGGATGGGACCTAGGGTTACAAGGGTGACTTGGGGAGGAATAATTTGATACATCTGGACTCTACACCTGCCTTTCTACGTACATAGGAGTCCTAACCAAATACGGGGGATGGCCTTCTGCTTCTTCATGCGGCCCATCAATGCGGCCCAGCTTCAACGACCTGGATGACTAAGGACCCCTGAAAATAAGACTCCCTCAATGATCATCATCACCGGCTTCTTCATGGTTGGCATAGGCATCACGAGAACTGCTTTCTATGATGTGCTACCTTCCAATTCGAGAGAAGGTACAATACTTCATCAAGTTCTACTTTCCTCCCACTCACTTCTTTCGAGAGAAACTCCTTCTCCAGAAAAGATCCATTCTTGGCAACAACGATCTTGCCTTCGGATCTCTGGTAGAAGGTATACCCAATGGTCTCTTTAGGGTATCTTTTGAAGACACACTTCTCCGCTTTGGGTTCGAGCTTATCGGGCTGAAGCCTCTTGACATAAGCGTCGTATCCCCAAACTTTAAGAAAGAACACCTTAGGTTTCTTGCCAACCCACAACTCATACGGTGTCATCTCAACGGATTTAGACGCTCCCTATTTAAAGTGAATGTAATTGTCTCTAATGCATAAACCCCAAAACTATAGCGGAAAATCGATAAGAGACATCATAGAACGCACCATATCCAATCGAGTACGGCTATGACGTTCAGACACACCATTACACGATGGTGTTCCAGGTGGCATGAGTTGTGAAACAATTTTTCACATTGTCTTAAATACATACCAAACTTGTAACTCAGATATTCACCTCCACGATCACATTGTAGACATTTTATCATCTTGTCACGATGAACTTCTACTTCACTCTGAAATTGCTTGAACTTTTCAAAAATTTCAGGCTTGTGTTTCATCAAGTAAATATACCCGTATCTACTCAAATCATCTGTGAAGTTAAGATAATAACAATATCCACCGCGTGCTTCAATACTCATCGGACCGCATACATCGGTATGTATTATTTCCAGTAAATCACTAACTCGCTCCATTGTCTCAGAGAACAGAGTTGTAGTCATCTTGCCCATGAGGCATGGTTCACATGTCTCAAATGATTCATAATCAAGAGATTCCAAAAATCCATCGGCATGAAGTTTCTTCATACGCTTTACACCAATATGACCTAAGCGATAGTGCCACAAATATGTGGTACTATCATTATTTACTTTGCATCTTTTGGCATCAATATTATGAATATGTGTATTACTACGATTGAGATTCAACAAAAATAAACCATTCACACGGGGTGCATGACCATAAAAGATGTTACTCATATAAATAGAATAAACATTGTTCTCTGACTTAAATGAATAACCGTCTTGCAATAAACAATATCCAAATATTACATTTTATGCTCAACGCAAGCACCAAATAACCATTAATTATTTTTAATACTAATCCCGAAGGTATTGCGAGCGTGCCGATGGTGATCATATAAACCTTGGAGACACTTCCAACACTCATCGTCACCTCGCCCTCAGCTACTCTCCGTCACTCCGCAGCTCTTGCTCCGAGGTACTAATATTAGCAACTGAATCAGTATCAAATACCCAGATGCTACTACGAGTAATAGTGAGGTACACATCAATAACGTGTATACCAAATATACCTTTGTTGACATTGCCAGCCTTCTTGTCTGCCAAGTACTTGGGGGCAGTTCCACTTCTAGTGGCCTTTCCCCTTGCAATAGAAGCACTCAGACTCAGGTTTGGTTCTAGCCTTGGGTTTCTTCACGGGAGCGGTAATTGCCTCGCCATTCTTCTCGAGGTTCTCTTTCTTTCCCTTGCCTTTCTTGAAATGAGTGGTCTTACTAACAATCAACACTTGATGCCTGTTGGGGTATACAAATAGGGGTGTATGTTTTCCCCTGACCTGTGCCCGGACAACAAGCCAACAGGCCCAAGGGGAAGCTTACAACACGAGGATCAGATCAAGACACGAAGCACTGGTACGCGTCGGTGCTATACAAACGGTTTTTAACCCCTTTCCGCGACGACATTTGGAACCATCGCCATGTGAGTGTGTGCGATAGGGTGTCCTTCCCACACGAGCCAGAAATCGTCAGGGATAGGCCCTCCTGGGACCCAGGCTGGGGCCGTGTACGATCGGGCAAGGCATCGAAACCCAATCATTTCCGTAGGTATGTACATCCCACATGCTAATCCGAGAAAATCATTTCCATAGGTATGCACATCCCACACGGTGAATCCCAGAAAAACATTTCCGTTCGTATGTATATCACACACAGTCAATCCAAGGAATACGTTTCCGTTCTTATGTACATCCCACACAGTCAATTCAGGGAAAATGTTTCCGTTCGGATGTACATCCCACACAGTTTTTTTGTATACGCTCGTGTGTGAAAGGTGTAACTATCACACACGCTCTCCTTGGTTAACTATTTGCTTTCATTAACTACATCACACACGATTTGATGTAGAAAACTGTGTGGCATTGGGCTATCCATCACAAGCGCTTTTACTGCCAGAACCGTTTGCAAAGTTCCATGACAGTCTGTTCTCTTTTTATTTTTGCCTGTAATTTATTATTCAAATTGGAAATTTTGAAATATGAAACATGCAATTCAAATTCTCAGCACAATGGTTCAACAACGAATCCATAAATAAAATTGCCTGTACAATATGTTCAGTAATTACAAGATTAGGCAGCAATTAACTATGATGAACCATAGTATTTAAATGCGGTAAAGGTGAAGAGACAAGTGTAAATCATTTTGACTGCCGATGGTGTTGAATAGGCGGAATGCCCATAATGTGCCTTCCTGCATGCCATAGGCATGAACCACTTTTGTCCAACCCCTTGTGACGATTGCCCGCCCATCCTTCACCGCCTCCAGGAAGACTTCTAGAGCATTATCATGGTAGCATGAATTATATACTTTAACCTTAGTTGCCTCCACTCTGGTCATGTAGTTTGCAAGGTAATCATCAGTAAATAGCTTCGGAAACCACTATATATCCTCCACTCCCGTTTCTTTCACCTAACAATCTTTCTTAGTTTCCTCACTTGACGCTTGTTCATGCCTATCTCATGGCCCCATACGCAAAAGGGATCAAAGCGTGGATTAGTACCGCTCATATATGTACCTACAAGCAACCAGTAAATGTTAGAAGCTAAACTGAGATTGCACAAATGATGTAAAATACAACTACCTATGTTCCTAAGTACAAGTATTTGTTTTAGATTTCAATATGAACTACATACAGATGTATATAGAATTATAGATATAGCTTAGGTTAGAATCTAGAATTCTAGATTCACTCATTTTTGCTCCTTATGTAGTCTATATTGGAATCTCTAAAAATAATTATATTTAGGAATAGATGGTGTATAAGACATGGGATGTGGCTAACCTCAATGGCAAACAAGAACATCGCCCATTGTTGCCCTGTGTAAGTACATGGAAAGCCAATGTTAACTACAACAGGGTTAACATCCACCGAAAATAGCAAGTGGTAATAAAACAACAACATCTGCAGTGATATCTTCATTTCGAAAGAGTAGCACGGTAGCAAAGGGATGGATTAAAAAATGGATACAACTGTTAATTGCAACAGGCTTAACAACTGCCTAATTCATGTTTTGTAAGTTTGTAGCCGTTGAAATACAACTCTTTAAAAATGGATACAACTGTTAATTGCAACATGCTCAATGGCCATTGAAACCGGTACTGATAAAAATGCAATTGGCAAAGTTAAACATCACAGGGCAGGTGCTGCCAGAGCAGATAATGGCCAAGGTTGTCTATAAAAAGGTAGGGAAAATAGCTCAAACATGTTAGGCATGTTTACTACAACATGCTTAATACATCGACAGTACAAAACATAGCCATTAATTGCAACTGTTATTGGTAAGATTGAACTGGTGGGTACATACTTGGTAAGTCCCGAGAGGTAGTTGCTGTGGCACTTCATCTTGGCCAGAGGCCGCCCAAAGTCAGCGGCATCGGAGGCGAGCTGTTCCTCCGGGTCGAAGCATGGATAAGTGCTACTGACATGTGTACCTATAGGCAACCAGTAAATGGTAGAACTTAAACTGCAATTGCACAAATGATGTGAAATACTGTAAGACATGGGATGCAGATAACCTCGACGGCAAACAACAGCATCGGCCGTTATGACCCTGCGTAAGTACATGGACAAGCATGTTAAGTACAACAGGGTTAGCAACCACCAAAAATAGCAAATGGAGCAGCATCTCTGGTATATCTTCATTGCGGAGAGTAGCATGGTAGCAAATGGATAGATTAAAAATGGATACAAGGCACATACATGCTTAATACATCAACCATACGAATCATAGCCATTGCAAGTGGTATTGGTAAGATTTAGCTGGTCAGATCTTACCTGTTAAGTCCTAGGGGGTAGTCGCTGGGGGACTTCATCTGGGCCAGAGCCTGCACCATGTCGGCGGCGGTGGCGGAGGCGAGGTGTTCCTCCGGGTCAACACGCACAACGGCCATCGCACCATGGACCGCCATTAGCTCCTGGTGGGGGGGGGGATTTGGAGGCATGAGGATGCTTCGCAGGCGCCATTTAAGCAATCAGGCCGGGGACGTGATAGAGATCGGTGGGTTACCTGGCTGGATCCGAGCAGAATGTAGATGTGGTTGAAGCTGTGGTTGCGGTGGCGGTGGTTTGAGATGCCGGTAGGGGGAGGCGTGATGGGAGTGGGTGGGGGGATACTGAGGGGAAGGGGATGTGGTTGGAGGAATAAATTCTAAAATCACGCGCCTAATGAAAATTTCGGTGTGAAACTTGAAACTTGGGCGGCGGAAACACACAACACAGACGAAGCTCGTAAAATACTCGCGTGCGAGAAAAAAGAAAGTTGGCAGATCCTGTCTCCAAAAAAATGTACACGCGTACTTGATTTTTTTCGGTCAATTGTACACCTAGTTTATTAGGAAATATCACACAGGTAACTGACTTATGGGTCATTAACCGAAAATATGCTGACGGGTACGACATAGAAACTTTGTGTTTTGTGATCTTCTAATGATTAATGCAAAAAAAAAAACGCACACGGGCACACATGCTAATCAACGCTCAAAGCCCCCAAAGGATGCTCTTACTGACATTGTACGTTAATACTATAAACTTAAAGTACTACTGGTAATTTGCTCTAATACTACAAACTTAAACTACTTCTCATTATCGCACACGGTTCATCTTCGTCGCTTCTGGAAACAGTGTGCGCTGAGCCTATTGTGTGTTGCGTTATGATTGGTCGGAACCCCAACCACACGCGGATCGCGCGTGTGCACCGTTGGATGCGACGCAATCGAACGGCAATCCACGTCCCTCACATCACACCTGTGCACCTATAGCTGGATTTGATGTATATGCGCTAAATGCCTAGAAATGCACATAATCCCCTAAATATGGTAAATGAGCCCGAAAAAATGCCAAATTTGAACACGGTGATTTGCAGGGTGTATGTTCGTCGTAGAAAAAACTGCATGGCAAAGAACGAAGAAAATTTAGATTCCCCTTCGGTCTTGGGGATTTCCCTCTTGAAAACATGGAACTTCCTCGGTGATGGTTCGATTTATGAAGGGCGTGCATGACAACGTAAGCCAGACCTTCTGAAATTTTTACCAGGGCATGGTGAGGTCATACCATGGCACCATGCTAGGCGTCATGTATTTTAAGCATTTATTTCATTTTTTTCTATAGTTGAAAACCCAACAAACAAACATTTGTGGTTGACTATTCCCACCCATTTCATCGAAATATCTGTCCATTCCATGTAAAAGGCATGAGAATTTGCTAAATGGCACGAGCATGGTTTTCTAGACCATTCTTGTGGACCCTTTCATGCATCGATTGTTTGAACTGGAATTATGCGCATTAATGCCTAGGAAATGCACATAATCCCCTACATATGGCAAATGAACCCGGAAAAGTGCCAAATTTGAACACGGTGATTTGTAGGTTGTATGTTCATCGTAAAAAAAACTCGTGGACAAAGGACAAAGGAAATTTGGACCCCCCCTCCAATCTTGGTGATTTCCCCCTCGAAACCATGAAACTTCCTCGGTGATGGTTTGATTTATGAAGGTGCGCATCACAACATAAGGAAAATAGTATCAAATTTTTACCAAGGCATGGTGAGGCCATACCATGCATGGCACCACGCTAGGCGTCATGTTTTCCAACCATGTGTTCCATTTTTTGTATAGTTGTTAACCGAGTAAAGGACACGTTTATGGTTGACTATTGCCACACATTTCCTTGAAATATCTGCCCATCCCTTGTAAAAGGCATGAGAATGCACAAAATAACACGAGCATGGTTTTCTAAACCGTTCTCGTGCACCTTTTCATGCACCAATTGTTCAAATTTGAATTACGACCATTAATGCTTAGAAAATGCACATAATCCCCTAAATATGGTAAATGAGTCCGGGAAAATGTCAAATTTGAACACGTTGCATTTGAGGCGGTTTGTTGATCGTTGGAAAAAAACTGAATGACAAACTAGGACAAAATTTTTGATTCCCCTTCAATCTTGGGGATTTTCCCTCTCGAAAGCATGGAACTTCCTCGGTGATGGTTCGATTTATGAAGGGTGTGCATGAAGACATAAGCCATACCTTCTCAAATTTTTACAAGGGCATGGTGAGGTCATACCATGGCACCATGACAGGCGTCATGTTTTTCAAGCATTTATTTCATTTAATCTATAGTTGAAAACCGGACAAACAAACATTTGTGGTTGACTATTGCCACACATTTCATCGAAATATCTGTCCATTCCATGTAAAAGGCATGATAATTTACTAAATGGCACGAGCATGGATTTATAGGCCGTTCTTGTGGACCCTTTCATGCATCGATTGTTTGAACTTGAATTATGCGCATTAATGCCTAGGAAATGCCATAATCCCCTAAATATGGCCAATGAACTCGCAAAAGTGCCAAATTTGAACATGGTGATTTGCAGGTTGTATGTTCATCATAGAAAAAAACTCATGGACAAAGGACAAATGAAATTTGGATCCCCCTTCAATCTTGGTGATTTCCCCCTCAAAACCATGAAACTTCCTCGGTGAAGGTTCATTTTATGAAAGGCGTGCATGACGACATTTTTACCAGGGCATGATGATGTCATACCATGGCACGACAGCAGGCGTCATGTTGTTCCAAGCATGTATTTCATTTTTGTATAGTTTTTAACCCAGTAAACGACACATTTATGGTTGACTATTGCCACATATTTCCTTGAAATATCTGCCCATTCCTTGTAAAAGACATGGGAATGTACTAAATAGCACGAACATGGTTTTCCAGACCGTTCTTGTGCACCTTTTCATGCACCAATTGTTCGAATTTGAATTATGTGCATAATTAATGCCTAGAAAATGCACATAATCCCCTAAAATGGTAAATGATGAGTTCGAAAAAATGTCAAATTTGAACACATCGCATTTGAGGTGGTATGTTGATGTTGGAAAAAAACTGAATGACAAACTAGGACGGATTTTTGGATTCCCCTCCAATCTTGGTGATTTCCCTCTTGAAAGCGTTGAACTTCCTCGGTGATGGTTCGGTTTATGATGGGCGTGCATGAAGACATAAATCAAACCTTCTCAGCTTTTAACCAGGGCACGGTGAGGCCATACCATGGCACCATGCCAGCCGTCATGTTTTTCAAGCACATATTTCATTGTTCTATAGTTGATAACTCAGTAAATGACGCATTTGTGGTTGACTATTGCCATGCATTCCATTCAAATCTCTGCCCATTCCTTGTAAAAGGCTTGAGAAATTACTAAATACCACGAGTATGATTTTTCCAGACCATTATTGCGCACCCTTTCATGCACCGATTGTTTGAATTTGAATTACGTGCATTAATGCCTACAAAATGCACATAATCGGGGCACCATTGATTGCCGGCAAAACTTTGAGATACATGGCTTTTAATTTCTAGTAAATCCGATTTTTTTTCCTATTTGGGGCAGGTTTGGGTATATGCTTCTCACAAACCACAACTTCTCACAACAAGCATGATGGTTTCGGTAGGGAACGTCCCACCTTTGGGGACGAAGCAATATCCATTGCCTCTTATTGCTTTCAAATTTTTTCTCGTGTCGACATAGAACAACATGAGTGTTGTGTCAATTTTTGTGATTTTTGGGGTTCGTTTGGACATTTTTATGCATTAACTGAGTTTTCAATGCATTTATGTGTATAATTCAAATGTGAACTACATGAACATACTCCAGTGCATATAAATTGGTTGAAAAAACAAATATGTGTCCTTATGTGCATGCTTAGGTCCCATGCAAGAAATGGGAATGAAATTTAAACATCCGCGCGTGGTGGATTGACCGGAAAGATTGAGAGACTTGGTTTCTTAATTCCTGTAAATCCAAAACATGCCTGAAAATCATGAAGCTTAGCATGGTGTCATGACATGGCACCAACATGTTGTAGTAGTTATTCTTTCCGATTTGCGAAGGCGCACACATTAACTATGAACAAAGTCATTTTGGAACAAGTGCTGTCACGTCATAAATCGGAAACACAAGTATTATTGAAACCATGGGCGTTCTACTTAACAATTACGTGCCGCCACACGTCCCCTTTTTATTGGCTGGGAGGTGCTGTGCGGGGTAGCTATTTGAGTACGGGAGGCGTACGATCAGACCCCTGCGCATGCTCATCGGGAGGAGAGCCCTTTGACCGCTACCCGCCACGCACCTCCCTCCCAACGTCTCCATTAATGGAGCCCGAGCCCATGTTCTACAGCGTGGCTATATGTCTCACTGGACTGAGAGAAAAATGAAAATCCAAAAAAGAAAGTTTTGCACGGATCTTGATGTAAGATCCGATGGACCTATATAGCATCGAATGCGACTTATAGCAAGCATAATGAATATAAGGACGATGACAGTGGATAATAATTGTCTTACATATTTAGGAACATAATTAAAAAAAGCAACATGCAGCAACACCCGAAATACACAAGGGCAAAAGAAGAAGGAAGACAATGATCTGGCTCGCCGATCTCTACTTTCTTGTTGCGTTGCTGCAGGCTGTGGGAACTAGTCTCGGCGGCGAGCGGCAATGGGCTCTTTCTTGTCCTCAAGATGCTGCTGGAGAGCATCCACAGATTCCTCCACCAGCCTTCTACGCTCAATGCGCAGCATGGTATTCTCATCCATAAGTTTCTCAACGATGACGTCAATCCTCTTCAACAAGGCAGTGGTCTCCTCCTGTTGCTCCGCACTTTTGACGATCTTCGCCTTCAGCAGGTCGCGCTCAGCCCAGAGCTTCGCATTGCTCTCATTTAGTTGCCGGATGACGTCGGGCCTATTCAAAAGAGGCTTTCATGTTGTCCTGCAACCTTGCCCAGCCGAAGATCTGATCTATCTTGCTATGGACGATCGCATGCATGCGCCTGTAAGAGTCCTCGTCTGCCCGCAGACATTTCCCAGGCCGCCGCGGTGCGGGAGGACATCTCTGCTGCATTCGCGACGCGGCGGGACATCTCTTCTGCTTCTGTGGTGCGGCTGGACCAGTCTACTGCATCGACGACGCGATGGGACCTTCGTGCTGCTTCGGCGGCGTGGCGGGAACTCTATGCTGCTATGGTGGCGAGGCAGGACATCTCACGTGCTTCCGCTTCCATGCTCGCATCTCCCTGGTGACAATCTCTCGACCCAGCACTCACGCTGGCCATGGCAGACGCAAGGGAACGATGATGCATGACTTGTTTGTTTTTGTGGATGAGGAGTTGAGGAGGAATGTGCAGTCATCTTGGAGTAGGAGTAGTATTTATAACCGAGTACTAATACGCTCCTAAGTGGGAAACCGTTTAGGTTAAGATCGGTGTGAACAGGTTTGCAATTTGGAATGTGACGAGACGCATGCTCAAAATTTACTGGCGCTTATAAGTGCGGCACTATTTCTGGAGGGCGTAACATGGGCACGTACGCCTTCTTGCCCGCGTACGTGGCGTTTGCACCATAGGGTGCACCGCAATAGGCAACGTCCGCACACATCTTGTTCCAACAACCGTGCGCTCTCGTTATTACCATCACACACGCTTCTTTTAATTTGAGTGTGTGTGCCTGTCTAGCGCACACACGTTGATCTATCTAATTGTTTCAGTTTGTGGTGGCTAATTGCAAACAGTTCATCCGCGCGAAGTGTATGCCATCAATCGCACACACTTTTTTTTGCTAATAATCGCAGACACTTTGATCTAGCTGACCCGTTTATGTTTTGTTGCCTAATCGCAAAGAGTTAATCCTTCTGAAGCGTATGCCCTAATCGCACACACCATTATCTAGCTGCCCATTTCTATTGTTCCTCCTCATCAAAAACAGTTCATCTGAGTGAACCATATGCTGTATATCGCACACGCCTTCAGCTGGATGCCTGTTTCTTTTGTTCCGCCTCATCGCAAATAGTTCATTGAACTGAACCTATGCCCCGCATCGCACACGCAACTAAAATCTGAACCGTGTTTGATGTCTCTGCCATCGCAAACGCTTTGCACCTTTTTGACGTTTTTACACCCCCGTTTGCGATTATGACATAGCACACAGTTTCGTCGAAGGGTCTCTGATCGTAGTGTCACGTTAGCAGCAACCTGCAGTAGTGAAGGGATCAACTCTTTGAGGAATCAGAGAGCTGATAGAGGAGATCAAGACAACCAAGACTAGCCGAAGAGGCAAGATATCACCAGATGAAGGTCCTTCCTTGCCGGGCACACGAGCCTGGCGAGGTTGGATCGCCCCGGAAGCAAGCCTCCAAGATCGCCCCGGTAGGCCTACCGGGGCTCACGGGGGCAAACCACCACCTCATTGCGACGCCCGTTGTCGATTAGTACGGTGTCAAGCTCCTAAGTGGCTCAGTGGCAGCCCCCTTTCACATGGCAGCCACTTCCTATAGAAAGAACCTCCAAGTGACACCTGTCCTAAGACGTGTCAAGGGAGCAGGCGCGAAGCTGGCAAAACAGCCCGGCAGGGCCATTCAGGTGAGCCGTGATGTGACATCGAGTGATGCATTTAATGCGCTCTATTAGCCTGCAGCGTTAGGCATAGCCTAGTGGTGAGAAGGGGCTGATGCCTTCCCACTTACCCAGGTTCAAGGCACGGTACTTGCGATTTGGGTTTGTTGCACCAATTATACTGTAGGGATTCCCTTACAATCTTTCTACAAAAAAAGTAGGATAGCACTGTTCGCTATCTAATCAGTATGGAAAGACTTATTTGCCACTATGGTGACCCCTTAATCTATAAAGGAGGCCCATGGCAACCGTAGAAAATATTCGGTCGATCCGAACCCTCACACACACATACGCGCGTAGCCACTCTCGCCCCGAGGTAGCCCTGCCGGGCCAGAGTGTCGTGCTTTTTCCACCTCCCATCGTCAATCCACCAAAGCAGGAGTAGGGTTTTACGCCTTGCGGCGGTCCGAACCTGGGTAAAAATTGCCCCTGTGATCTCTGCCGTGCTGCGCTATGCTTCTCCACTCTTCGTGCAACGTGCCCATCCCCTCTCCGAACCAAAAGGGGCTCATGGTCCCATAGGTGGCCGTGGTTTTCCCATGACAACTTTGGCGCACCAGGTAGGGGGGCACTTGTGCGAACACGAGAGTGTAAGCAGCGCGTCGTATTCGCCAAAGGCGTCACCCCTCGCGATGCCCAAGGGGATGGTTGAGGCGGGGCGGAAGAGCAACATTGCTTCTGCGCCGATCTCACCCGCTCTCTCCCATCTCCGCTTGCCGTGGTAGCAACAACGACGGAGACTAGCAGCAAGGGCAAAAATTCCACCCCGAGCGGGCCAGGCGATGGAAGTGCCCTGCGAATCCCGTTCAGCGGGAAGGAGCGATGTGCAAGGGTACCAGGTTTCCTCTCTCTACCACTCTCACTCTTTGACAGTCCTGCTACTCTGGGTTAAGCGCCATCAATGTCGACGAGCCTGTCCGATGCTTGGTTCAGCATTTACCCTGCTTAGGGAAATCCTGAGTAAATCGCCAGTGCAAGTCTGTTGATCGATGCCCCGGTAAGTATGCATCGGCAAGGTCGCCCATGTTTGCGTGGTTTTCCATGCCGTCTGCCATTGGATTGGTCGAGAGGTGCAGAGGGGAAGATAGAGAAACCCACCATACCTAACATCGCGTCTTGCCACCCCAAGTTGCATGTGCTTCTAGTCGACCCGTGCCGGGGGCTAGAGTCTGATAGACAAGCAATACAGTCCTTTCTGGAACATGCGGGCCGTGTGAACGGCCGCAGCCAGAGGAGGAATAGATGAAGACACAAATAAGAGCTAAGTTCATGCTACATTTCCTTCATTATAAATATCTAGGTTTGCATTTTTGTTTATCCCTCGAGTATCCGAGTGTTCGTATGAAAGAATCTTGCACATGATGGTACCTCTGCTAGATTCTTGTCTGCACCCTCGTTCCGATCAGAGCCTGCTCGCGAAACGAGTGGCTGCGTCGGAAACTACTGAGGAAAACCTGCCGGGACGCATCCATGACAAGATAACTGTTAAGGGCCAGCCACTTACGACCACTGCGGCAATATGATACCGGCACGCAACCTGAAACTACACAGGGAATAATCGTACGAACACTACATAGATAAAACTCGGAAGGGGTAAACACGTAATCTAAATTAAATAAAAGCTTCGAGTTCCACATGAGGAATAAATAGAACAACACCTAAACACATGCCATGCATCATTGTTTTAATTACAGGCCAACACGGTGGCGAGAATAGTTCAGCGCCAGGCCTGGCGGCTTCGTGTAGTGGCGGGGACGCCAAGAACCTTGTCAGCAACGGGTGGCCTTCTTCTCGCTAGCAAAGATGTCTGCGCCCAATGGCGGCTTTCTGAAGCCGTTATTAAGATCAAGATCTGGGTGCGGCATGCCAGGTTACTCAGGACCATGAGGAGGGCGTCACGGTCAAGCTTCCGAGACTCAGTTGCGAAGCAGCCGGCCCTCCCCTCTTCATGCACCTTCAGCTTGTCAACCAGCTCGTTGAAGAAGACCCCTAGCTTGACGCTGGGGACCTCCTGCTTGCTGGATGAGAGGACTGGGCCCTCCATGCCCATGGTTGCAGCTTGGGCGCCTAGGTGTTCAGCAGCATCAATCAAGCTCTCGATCCAGAGGTTGACCTGCTCGGACTGATTTCCTAGCTTGTCCTCAGCGTCCTTCCAAAGGCACCTCGCCGTGTCCAAATCCTTTGTTAGCTGCTGCGTACGGGCCTCGCTGGATTTTGCCGAGCCTTCCAACGAGCCAACCCTGGTCTTCAGGTCCTCAATGGTGCCAGTGGTGGCCTCAAGTTCTTGACCCTTGGTAGAGATCTGCGATCGCACATCCTCCAAAATGATTTATGCTTTCCGCGCCTCCTCCTTGACGGTCTTGACCTCCTTGGTACACCGGGCAAGATCTTCAGTCAGTTTGGCCACCTGTTGGTCAAGGGCAGACTTGGCGATGGATGCAGCGGCAAGGTCATCAACAAGTTTCTCCGACTGGGTAGCCGAGTCAGCAGTAAGGGTGTCTAGGGCAGCTTTGTGCTTGTCCTTCAGTTCCTTAGTTCGCTGCTGCACAAGGACCTCCAGATCATCATCTTTGGCACAAAGAGTGGCCTTGAGCCTCTATTCTTGGAGGGAAAACTCCTGCTCCCTGGTATCCAGAAGCGCTTTGTGGTCCTCCAAGTGCACCTCCTGAGCAATGGTGTCCTCCTTCTCGATCGAAATCATTTCTTGCTGCCTCAAGAGGGCCCGAAACTGCTTGTCATGCTAGTCTCGCAGCTCCGTTCCCTTGTCCCTCAGCTTCTAGCCCACCTTGTTGGCGGACTATCGCTGTTCCTTGAGTTCCTGCCACTTCCGGATGTGCCGCTCCTACATATTTTTGAGGCCCACCGCCACAGATTCCATGAAGGACATGTCCATGGCAATGATGGTAGAGTCATCCGCCTCTTCGACTCCCTGGTGCAGCGACATCAGTATACACTGGAGCTCTTCATTGAATTCCACGCTCGTCGCCATTGATGGGCCGGGGGCTCCAAGTCCAGGCTGCGCCAGGCTATTCGAAGATGGTGGTGGGACCCCCGCTGAGGTGCCAAACGAGGGGAGGGGGCCCATGGTTTGGAGGGGTATCTTCTCCTCAACCATGACCCCTAATCTAGGCGTGCTGCCGGAGATTTCCTCAGACTCCTTTAGGGGACCCAGGGCGCCCACGACAGTTTGCTCCTGCCCCTCTGCGGCGGCAATCTTGGCGGCCTCCTCAGCATCGTCTTTCCCTATGTTAGCCACCTCCTCCAACAAATCTGGCTCTTCACTTGAAAGGGCTGCAAGCGGACCCAACAATAAATATCAAGGATACATAGTCACAGATACGAATCAAACTGATCAGGAAAATCCTAAGGAGAAAAGTTGATAAGTTCCCCGGGGTGGGCTGCCGAGCGAAGGGTTCGGCCTCCCCGGAAACATCCGCTACTGGGCCAGAATTGCCGTCGCCTCCCTCGGGAACCACGGTGTCGCCCAGAAGGGGCTCTTCCGCGAGGTCTCTTGGCGGAGATCCATCGGCTCTAGCGGCCGGCAGGATGGGCTCCTCTTGAAGGGGTTCATCTCGAATCGTCCCCTCTCCCATAGCGGCCTCCGTAAGGGAGGGCTCTCCACCACCATCACCGGCAGGAGGAATCTCCTTTGCACTTTCGAGCCGGGGGCTGAGCTGGGGGCTTGGCATCACGGCGCTCGAATTGCTCCCTGCCGGGCGCGTCCCCTCCATCGTTGTCGATGGCTCTGCGCGCTTGAGCCGCTTGGACCGGTGGATGAGGGTCTTTGTCTCCTCCTCCTCTTCAGTGGTAACAACCGGTGAACCAGGCCAGTTAGCAAATGGACGCAAGCATACTGAAGAAGACGCAAGAAAGGAAGAGAAGGAGGAAGCAATTCTCTTACTCTTCATTGATGAGCATGGTGTTCAGCTCAAACTCCATGGGCGGCGTCAGGGCCCTGCTCCTCTTCTGGGGCAGGGGAACAGAGCTTCCCGGCAACTTCGAGCCTTGCCGAGGCACAGGAGGCTCCGATGAAGACAAGCTCTACGAAGAGCTCGGGCTCAACTGGGCGCTAGAGTCGCCTTCCATGGCTACCAACTGTTTGGCGGGAGGGGTCACGGCCCCGGAGAGCCGAGGAGAGTGCCGGAGGAAGACTTCAGAAATCCTAACCTTGGAGGCGGTCTCCTTTGTCCTCCTTGCGGCTGGCACATGATCGGGGCTGCCGCTGCTCGATTGGCTACTCGCTTGCGGGGGCGCGGGTCCAAGATCGGCTCGGGGGCTTGGGGGCCTTCTGCGAGCCATACCTCCTCAGGTACCTCCATTTCCCATCCCCTTACTCCTCTAGGGACTACGTTGTCGCGGTATACAGAGCCTCGATTCCAGAAAGCCCATCCCCAGCAGGCTCTCCCTCGTCATGTTCTTCCCTGGCAAACTCTTCCGAGACTTGCGTCCCGCCCTTTCCATGGGAAGAGCCCTCACCTCCATCTTCCTGATGTCTACTATTCAACATTCTTCTTGTAGACATTGTTGGGCCTCCAAGTGCAGAGGTTTGTAGGACAGTAGCAAATTTCCCTCAAGTGGATGACCTAAGGTTTATCAATCCATGGGAGGCGTAGGATGAAGATGGTATCTCTCAAACAATCCTGCAACCAAATAACAAAGAGTCTCTTGCGTCCCCAACACACACTACAAAAAAAGACACATCCGTGACATTTTGGGCCGAACGATTTTTTTCTGTCATACTTATGACACTTCTATGATGATAATTGTGACAAAACCCGGTATCATCATAGATGTGGTGGGGTCCTACTTCTATGACAAAAAGTCATGACAGAAAATGGGCTTTTTGTCTTGGGCGGGCCGGAGACGCAGCTGCATGACATTCTTTGGGCCGTCCAAGATGGAAAAAACCGTGGTAGAAGCGAGGGCGAGGGAAATATCGGGGTGTTCCCGGTTACGGTGGGTGGTCGGGGCCGAGCGATGCACGTTTCTCTCATACACGCAGGCACGTGGGTGTGAGGCGTTGGGCTCTAACTGAACCCGTGCGAGGCGTTTGGCTCTAACTAAGCCCGAGCGACTGCACTGTAGGCTACGCGTTACTGAACCTGAGCGATCGATCGATGGCTGTTAACTGAACCCAATCGAGCGATTCCTTCGCTGCTGCTACTAACTGAAGCCAATCGATGCTGCCTCTGGATGAACAGTGAGCGGGTTGCTGGGGGGTTTGGATGAACAGTTCCCAGTGGGGGTGGATGAACAGGACCCCGTGGTGTTGCCTCTGGATGAACAGGACCCCGATCGATCGAGCCGGTGGGGCTAGATGAACAGGACCCCGTGGAGGGCAGGATGAACAGGACCACCCCATGGAGGGCAGGATGAACAATAGACGATGGAGGGCTAGATGAATAGTATCCCATGGAGGGGTGGTTGAACAGGAGCCCATGGAGAGTACTGGTTGAACAGTAGCCGGTGGAGTAGCGTGCGGTGGAGGCTGGATGAACATGAGCCCGTGGATGAACAATCGCAGGTGGAGGCTAGAGGAGGTCGACTGTGGATGAACAGTAGGCCGTTGAGGCTGGAGGGGGTCGACGGTGGAGATGAATAGTTTCCCATGGAGTCCCGTTTTGCGGTACGCCACACCCCTCCCGATGAACAGGACCCTCGTTTCGACCGTATCACTCCAACACAAGTCCGTTTCCTCCGTTTTGTGGTACGCCACACCCCTCCCAATCAACAGGACCCCCGTTTCGACTGTAGGAGGTCCGTTTCCTCCGTTTTGCGGTATGCGAGACCCCTCTTGATGAACATGATCCCGTTTCGAACGTGGCCGGTCGAACACAAGGCCGTTTCCTCCGTTCTGCGGTACACCAGGCCTCGTTTCCAACGGCTGTTCCATCCAAGCCCTCCCGATGAACACGACGACACATTCCGTTCCGACCCAGCCGGTTGGCTCCCCATGAACACGACGACGCTGTTTCTCCGTTCCAACCCAGCCATGTACACGAGCCCTGGCCATACGTACGCGCGAGTAGGCATTCGAGACCCCGCCCGTATGTACGTACGTGGCCGTATTTACTTTCTTGCACCCTGACCGCTGTACGTACGTGTACATGCTACGTGCACGCCTCTGCTACGACACTTGCGTGCCTCTACATCGACTAGTATGTATGTACACATTCGTGACCAGAATGACAATGCTACATACGCTTCGACCAGGTGGGTCCCGACTGCCAGGCACTTCCTTGCGTGCGAAGATGTAGTTGGTGGGTCCCAGCAGTCAGGGGGGCGAATCGTTTTTTTTTTGCCCAGACGCACTTCCTTGCATGCGAAGATGTAGCTGGTGGGTCCCAGCAGTTAGGGGAATCATTTTTTTTGCGAAATAGGGTGGACCGTCCGGTGGGTCCCCGTTGTCAGGTGGAGCAATAATTATTTGGCGCATAATAAGGAGGCACTTCCTTGCTGCAGTAGTGGACCCAGTTGTCAGCCTCTCCATGTACAGTACTCTTCCGATGGAAGTCGGTCGTTGACCACATTGACCACGCCACGCCGAGAGCACCAAGGCGGTGGACGATGGCGAGGCCTAGGAAGGGGACGACGCGGAGCTAGGGAAGACGTGGCAGTGGATGCCCACGCGGAGAGGAGTACAAGGGTTCACTGGTTCGGCTACGGTGTGAGGCTGCCATCACCGCAGAATAACAGGGGTGTGGGTGAGTAGAGGGATGGCCTGGCCAGTGGTGGGAGTAGTAGGGGGGCGGTGAGGCCTCCGCGGCATCGTAACCGGCCACGAGAGGTAGGAGCACAAGGCACGACCGGTGCTGGTTTGGGCGACTGGAGCAAGAAGACCAGAGGTTGAAGAAGCACTAGGGCCGTTGGATGGACATCGTACAGTCACTGGAGCTATAATCGTGCATATTGACTAAGTTGACAAAGCTCTCCGTAACCGTCAACTTAGTAGGCCCACAAGTCAGCCTCCCACTATACTAGGTCCTAGATAGCAGGGGGAGTATTCATTTTTTTGTGCGTAATAAGGAGGCACTTCCTTGCGTGCGAAGATATAGCTAGTAGGTCCGAGCTGTCAGCGGCGGTAACATTTTTTTCACGAAATACAGAGGCCCTTTCGATGGGTCCCAGATGTCAGGTGGAGGAATCATTATTTTGCGCGTAATAAGGAGGCATTTCCTTGTGTGCGGTCGTGGACCTAGCTGTCAGCCTCTCCACGTATAGTCCACTTCAGATGCATGTCGGTCGTTGACCATGTTGACCAGGCCGCGCCGAGAGCACCATGGCGGTGGATGACGGCGAGTCCTAGGAAGGGAATGACACGGAGCCAGGGAAGACTCGGCAGTTGTTTCCCAATCGGAGGGGAGTACGACTGTACGAGGGTTTACTGGTTAATCTGCCGTCGCCGGAGAATAACAGCAGGTGTGGGTGAGTAGAGGGATGGCTAGGCCAGCGATGGGAGTACGGTGGGGCGGTGAGGCCTGCGCGGTAGCATAGCCGGCCGCGGGGAGGAGAGAGCAGGCAGTCCTGCCGGCGCTTGTTTGAGTGGCTGGAGCAGGAAGAGCAGAGATTGAAGAAGCACGACGGCCGTTGGATGGACATCCAACAGTCACTGCTTGTGCGTCAACCTTTTTTTAGGAAAGCCTCAAATCTATGGAAAACATCATACGTCCCATCTGCCATTATTTATAATAATTTACAGCCCATTTGCTAGTTCTTAAGGCTTTTTTGGAGCCCATATTCTTTTTGTTAGCATTACAGCCCATATTGTGGCCACGGTTAAAAAATTATACGAAATTTTGCATATTTCGATGCGGTCCGAACTATTTTTAATCCCAAAATTTTGACTCACATCAAACTGATTTAATAAATAAATATATATCAATATAAAATCCAACAAATTGTCCACGCATACAAATCAATGCAATTCAAAATCTCGAAACGGAAAAAAGAAATTTGAAAATACTTGCCGGTTTGATGTGTTTTAAAAATGTACAGCTCATTTCTCATTACTGATAGGCCATTTTCTCGGCCAGCCGAATGAAAGCTCTCCTCGTCTTGAAACATTTGCAGCCCAACAGGCCTGACAAAGCGACTTACTTGGAAAATCACAAAAAAACAGGGCTGTGGCCATGGACCCAGCTGTCAGCCTCTCCACGTACAATACTCTTTCGATGGAAGTCGGTCGTTGACCACATTGACCACGCCGGGCCGAGAGCACCAAGGCGGTGGATGACGGCGAGGCCTAGGAAGGGGCGACATGGAGCCGGGGAAGACGCGGCAGTGGATGCCCATGCGGAAAGGAGTACGAGGGTTCACTGGTTCGGCTGCGATGTGAGATTGCCGTCGCGGCAGGGCCTGGCTAGCGGTGGGAGTAGTAGGGGGTGATGCGGCCTCAACGGCAGCACAGCCGGCCACTGGAGGCAGGTGCAGGCAGTCTCGTCGGCGCTGGTTTGGGCGGCTCGTGCAAGAAGAGCAACGATTGAAGAAGCAGCAGGACCGTTCGATTCAAATCCAACGATTACTGCTGCTAGAATCATTTGTTGACTAAGTTGACAAGCCCTGCGTACGCGTCAACTTAGTAGACCCACAGGTCAGCCTCCCAACCGGTGCGCCCAAGATGACAGTGGGAGGAATCATTTTTTTCGTGTAATAAGGAGGCAGTTGATTGCGTGCGGCCAGGCCAGCGGAGGGAGTAGGGTGGGCCAGGGAAGCCGGCGCGGCATCACCGCGGGCCACAAGAGGTGGGAGCAGGCAGTCCGGCCGGCGCTAGTTTAGGCGGCTGGAGCAGGAAGATCAGAGATTGAAGATGCACGTCGGCCATTGGATGGACATCCAACAGTCACTCCTGCTAGAATCGTGTGTTCACTGACAAAGCCTTGCGTAAACAAGTCAGCCTCGAAATCTGTGGCATGTACAGCCCATTTGTTATTATTTTTATAATTTTTACTCATTTTCTAATTCGTATGGAATTTATTGCGGCTGTTTTCCATTTTTAGAATTGCTGCCCATTTTCTGGTTAGTACGAGGGTTAAAAAAATTAACTAAATATGTGGGGAATTTTGAAAATTCGCAAATTTTTGCTGGGGAACAAAATATTCTTAATCCAAAAATTAGTAGCCATACTAAAACAAATTTAAAAATAAATTAGTACTATGTCATGTTAAATCCAATGAAATACGTATAAGATATCAGTGAAGAACAAAAACAAAACAAGAAACTAATATCCCATTTGCTATTTTTTTGGAATTTTCAACCCCTTTTGATATTAATTTTAACAGACACTGACCATACTCGTTGGCTAGGCCGGAATGCATCCCTCCTCGTCTTGAAAGATTTGCAGCCCAGTAAGTCAGAGAAAACAAATAGGCCTAGCTTGGGTATTCTTCAAAAAGAAATACTGGACTACCTATTTTCTCAAAGAAAAAACTGTTGGGCTGGTCATGTTGTTAGACAGGCCACATAGACCGCACATCCCAGTTTACAGCCTGCTCCTCCGAATTACTACTAAAAAGGTTGTGCAATTCTGTCGTTAATTGACTATACGTTGAAAATGATGTGGGTCCCAGATATCAGCAGTGTGGATTAGAGTAAAAAACGAGGACTTCATCTGAGTAGTAAAAGAGGCGCTTGCTTGTGTTCAGGAGTGGACCTGGTGGGTCGGTACTATCATACTCACAACTACAGTCCTTTCTCGATTCACTATGTTGTCAGGGACAGTTTAAAAAAAACTATGTTGACAGGGCCGGACGGCAGCGCCGCGGCGAGCGCTCCAAGGCGGAGGATAAAGTGCTATCGCCAATGTGCTGGGCTGGGTTGGACATTCTTATTGCAAAATAAAAATGGACCAGATCTATTTACCACGTTGACTATGATTTCCATGGGTCCGCTGGTTGCAGGAAGAAAATCCTAGGAGAAAGAAGACTGGTCGCTATCTTTGCCGAAGAATAATATCGACTGAATGTAACAAGAGTATCATAGGCAATAATATCCTCCTGTTAAATCGTGAATTTAAAGAACTGGTGCATGAGCATTTAGCTTTATTTATTTATTTACATATTTATGTTTAGGGGACCATGAGCATGTACGTGGGCCGGATTCATGTGAGAGCCTCCTTCCAGTTAATTATGGGCTTCTCTATTGGGCCTTCATCAGTGGGCTGCATGTTATCAACAAGTGGAAAATGTGTTCCGTATGAAAATAGTATGCACTACGTATGGTACGGAGCACTAAAGGATCGAACCGTGCAATGACTTTCAAAACATTGTGTTTGTCGTTCTAACAACACATTTATTAAACCAACAGACGAAATATACTAATGATTGTACATTCAAAACAGCAACAACAACAACCAGGGCTGGGGGTGCAACAGAAGTGAAAGTGCACCTAATCCCCGGGTGGTTTTGGTAATTAATAACAACATATATATCATTGAACTAATATTTACTTGAGAATCATTTCAGAAAAGTTCGATGATATGGGTATGGAAATGTCTGAAGAAGTGGACCCCTCAAAATGCTAAGACAAGCATTGGCAAAAGCTCAAGACTCTTTTTTTGGTTTAGTGATCAAAGATCACATTGAGTCCATAGGAAAAGCCAATACTATTAAAAGGGGATGAGGTTGTGTTAATGATCTGGTTGCTCAAGTGCTTGGTGATCTAGCTCCCTCAACTATCAGCACTCTTCACTACTTAACACACTCATAAGTAATCTCGGACAAACCGATTCTGCAAACTCAGTCCCACCGAGATGAACCACCTCAGTTATTCTTCCAAACCCTAATTTCTCGGTCCATCCGATTTTGAGTTTCGGTCTCACCGAAAATGGACTGCCAACCTTCTGTAACCAATTGACATCACTTCGGAATATCCGAGTTGTTACTTTCGGTCTCACCGAGATGGCATGCTCCAACCTTTGACTCACTTCGGACACACCGAGATGGTATTTTTGGTCCCACCGAAAATCCCAACGTTCACTATATTTGAACTTTCGGTCTGACCGAGTTTTAACTTCGGTCTCACCGAGATTGGTCAAATGTGTGTGTAACGGTTGGATTTTGTGTGGAGGCTATATATACCCCTCCACCCCCTCTTCATTCGTGGAGAGAGCCATCAGAAAGTCTACCACTCCTACCATACACTTTCTGAGAAGTGAACCACCTACCCTTGTGTTGAGATCAAGCCATTCCATTCCTACCATATGAAACTTGATTTCTAGTCTTCCCAAGTTGCTTTCCACTCAAACCTTTCTTCCACCACAGCCATATCAGTGAGGAGAGTTGAGTGTTGGGGAGATTATCATTTGAAGCACAAGAGAAAGGAGTTCATCATCATCAACACCGTCTATTACCTTTTGGAGGGTGGTGCCTCCTAGATTGGTTAGGTGTCGCTTGGGAGCCTCCGTCTTTGAGATGTGGAGTTGAACCAAGAAGTTTGTAAGGGCAAGGAGATCGCCTACTTCGTGAAGATCTACCCCGAGTAAGGCTAGTCCTCCGTGGGCGTAGGCCGTGATGGAATAGACAAGGTTGCTTCTTCGTGGACCCTTCGTGGGTGGAGCCCTCCGTGGACTCGTGCAGCCGTTACCCTCCGTGGGTTGAAGTCTCCATCAACGTGGATGTACGATAGCACCACCTATCGGAACCACGACAAAAATCTTCGTGTCACCAAACTACGTTTGATCTTCTCCACCTCTCTTTTACATGTGCAATTTACTTTCCGCTGCTATTACTCTAGAATTGCATGTGTAGGGTGATACTTGAATTGATCTTAATTGTGAAACTGCCAAAAACATTGCATGATCTAAAGGCAGATTTTTTATATTGTCAAGTAGTCTAATCACCCCCCCTCTAGACCTACTTTCGATCCTACAAGTGGTATCAGAGCTTTGGTCTTCATTGTTTTGGTTTCCATTGCATTGGACTCCATAAGCTTGGTTTCACAGCCTAGGAGAGTATGGCGTCTAGTGAGGGTAATTATCGTAGAGGTCCTTACTTTGATGGTACAAATTTTGCTAGTTGGAAGCATAAAATGAAAATGCATATTCTTGGTCATAACCCAGCCGCATGGGGCATTATTTGTGTTGGTATGCAAGGTGATTTCTTCGAAGAAGGAAAAGTTCCGGATCGCGAAGCTACACCAGAAGAGTTGCGGATGTTGCAAAACAATGCTCAAGCCTGTGACATTCTCTTCAATGCTTTGTGTCCCGAGGAGTTCAACAAAATCAGCCGTCTTGAGAATGCTAAAGAGATTTGGGATACTTTGGTTGAAATGCACGAAGGTACTGAATCTGTGAAGGAATCAAAGCTAGATATTCTTCAAGGTCAACTCGACTAGTTCAAGATGAAGGATGGTGAAGGAGTCGCTGAAATGTACTCTAGGCTTGCTCTCATCACAAATGAGATTGCCGGCTTAGGAAGCGAAGAAATGACCGACCGATTCATCATTAAGAAGATTCTCAGAGCTTTGGATGGAAAATATGACACCGTGTGCACTTTGATCCAAATGATGCCAAACTACAAGACCCTCAAGCCAACTGAAGTCATTGGAAGAATTGTTGCTCATGATATGACACTTAAGGATAAGGAAGAGCTTCACAACAAGTCAAGTGGTGCTTACAAAGCTACAAGTGATGCTCCTACTACCTCAAGTGACAAGCTAATTTCCAATGAAGAGATAAGCCTAATGGTCAGGAACTTCAACAAGTTCTACAAGAATAGAGGCAAAGAAAGAAGCTCACAGTCTAGATCATATGATGAAAAGAGATCTTCTAGTCGTGATCGAAACTGCTACAATTGTGGAAGACCCGGACACTTCTCAAATGAGTGTACGGCTCCCCACAAGAGAAGAGAAGAATCTCCAAGAAGAAGAGCAAGAGATGAGTCACCTCGGAGAGAGAGAAGGAGCAGAGATGATCGTTATGAACGAAGACCCTCTCGGAGAAGCAAGGATTCGGAGAGGAAAGACAAGTCATCAAGGAGCTACACAAGAAGAAGACATCAAGCTCATGTAGGTGAATGGGTCTCCGGCTCCGACTCTGACAATCAATCCGATGGAAGCTATCACTCCGACTCCGACTATAGTCAAGATGAAGGTGTTGCCGGACTTGCACTCGTATCCTCCAACTCCAACTCCTAAGACTTATTTGATTCACCAAATGAGGGAATTGGAAGATGCTTCATGGCTAAAGGCCCCAAGGTAACACACCCTGAATTCATTGACTTTGATAGTGATGAGGATGACTTGCTTGGTGAAGATGAGCTCTTGCATGATAAATCTAGTGAGCTTAGTAATGATGAAAATGCTAGTAGTCTTTATAGTCGAGAAGAGTCGAATGACAATGCTATGAAGGAGATTGAGCGTCTAACTAAAGAACTAAACACTCTTAAGTTAGCTCATGAAACAACTCAAGAAGATCATAGAGAGCTCCTAAGATCTCATGAGAAGCTACGCTTCGAGAAGCTCACTCTAGAGCAAGAACACGAGTTTCTGAAAGCGATCAATGACGATCTTCGAAAGAAGAGTTCTTCATATCTTGCCAAACGACTTCTCTTGTCTAATTTCTTGCCACCTATTAAGACTAAGCATGACAAGCATAAGAAAAATTCTTCCTCTAGTAGTAACAATAACAATGTTAAATCCAATATTGTTGCTTCTAGTAGTTCTCTTGATTCCACTAACAATGTTTCAAGCCAAGTTACACTTGAGCAAGAAAATAGCTTATTGAAGGAAATCATAGAGAAAGGTGTCTACAAGAGTCTTGCCGGAAGCAAGAACTTTGAGGAGATTGTTCGCAAACAAGGAAGACACCGGAAGAATCAAGGGATTGGTTTTGAGCGAAAGTTCAACGCCGAAGGTGTTGAGTGGGAAGAAGGTCAATACCCTACTCCACAGTTTGTTTCACAAAAGAAGAAGTATGATCCTACTTCTTCCAATATGGAACAAGCTCAAGATGACCTTCCACCACAAGACCACAAGCTAAAGGCCAAGGACAAGCTTCAAGAGGAGATTGATGCATTCATTGAAGCACCTCAAGCCATTGTCAAGTGGGTTCCCAAGGACACATCAAGTTCTACTTCGTCAAGCTCAACTACAACACCAAGGATTCCCATCAAAATGATGTGGATCCCAAAGAAGAAGAACTAGTAGGTTTTTGAGGGTGACTCCGCCAACAAACTTCACTCATATTCATTTTGGCAAGAACTTGTGCA
>LR738711.1:483648456-483681695 GCA_902687465.1 Secale cereale
ACAAGGTAATCATTGCTTTCATGGACATCATCTTTTGTGTACTTCACTCTATGTCTATGGATATTCTTGTTTGTTCCTTGTGGGACTAACCCATGTAGGTATTGAAAGTGCCCTAATCCAAAGGATTGCTCCCAACTCTTGATGATCTGCATCAACATTGAGCATCCACATCTTCAACATCTACATGAAGTCTTCTACGACAACCCAAGGTTAGTTTGACCCTTTGAAAGGGGTTCTCACATCTAGGGGGAGCTTTGCTCTAAAAATTGAGCTAAAGCATCTCCAAATGATGTGAACACATAAATGCTTTATGTAAAAGTGGTAACCCCACTTGTGCTTAAACGATGAGTATGACCTATGATCAAATGTTCTCATTTGGCTCCTAAGTCAATATACTCATATATAGATGACCTAGTCATCGACAAATTGTGTGCTAGTAGCTAAAGTGTTGGTTGTGCATGTTTGACACATAGTTGAGTTGCTATCTTATTGTGTGAGCATGTTGAATGCATGATTTTATCCATTCAAGGACATCCATTTGTTGTTTTGATTGTTTTGATTTTTTTTCTGGCCAAATGGATGGACAAGAATGCCTAAGCACCTTCTCTAGCTATCTATGCTTTCTTGTCTCAAATTCTATTCATGCTCATATCACAACTTTGAACAAGTCTTTTTCGGACAGTCCGAGTGAGGAGCACTCGGAGCCACCGATTCGTCTAAGGCTGACTTCCAAAACCTTCCAAGTCCATTTCGGTCTGACCGGCTTCTCAATCTCGGTCCAGCCGAAACGCTTAGACTGATCTAGGTTTCATCTCGGTGAAACCGAGTTCAAAATCTCGGTCTGACCGATATGCGTAACTGCACAGCAGTTATACATCTCGGTGACACCGAGTTTTTCAACTCGGTCCCACCGACAGCATGGGGTTATATATACCTGAGGGCTGCGCGCGATTTAATTCTTCAAACCGTTCGCCCCCAAGACCCCTGCTGCCGTCGCCCTGGTCTACGGATCGTCGCCGTCGTCGCCTGTGCACCCTCGCCGCAGGTCTCCGCCGCCGTCAACGGTAATCATCTCCACCGTTGCCGCCGTAGAGGGATTCCACCAAGTTAGGGTGTATCCCGATCCCTTTCGTGCTCCCCATCCGATTCTTGCACGATAGGCTTGCCATGATTCAATCCACGTTTGAGATATTCCCTATACATTAGTTCAGATCCTCTAGTTTCGAGCAAAATTCTTAGGTTTAGGTTTCCACGGAATGCATCTCGGTGAAGCCGATTTTGAAACTCGGAATGACCGATTTGGCCTCTAGCCATTGCACTGCATCATTCGGTTTAACCGAGTTGTGCCAATCGGAATGACCGAAACGTAGTTTCAGTGAAACCCTAAGTTATCGGTAGGACCGAAACCCATTTCGGTCTGACCGAAAGTGGTGTGTAGGTTTCTGTTGAACACTTCGGTTTCACCGAAACCTGAAATCGGTTTGACCGAAATACATTCTATGAAAACTCAAAACTAAGTTTTGAACTCATTTTTTTTTTGCAAAAACCTCTGCAGTTGTGATAACTCTTCTACTCTGCCTATACCTTATCTTTTCACAGGTTTTTCAGCCATGTCAGATGTCAGTGACAGCCAGAACAGGTCTGAATCACCGTTTGCTGAAATTCCAGAGGCAGATACAAGTCCTGCTAGCAGCTCCAGTGATGATGGTGAGAGGAGCACCCCTAGTGGTTTGCCTCCTGCAGCCACCAGAACCCGGAAGAAGAGAACTTCTGATGATGAAGACTCTGACTTTGTTGCTGAGGAAGTTACCTCCAAGCCAAAGAGGAATGTGGTTGCCAAAAAGCACCAAGGGCAGCAGTCAAGGAAAGGCACAAGCAAAGTAAAGCAGTCAGCAGTTGCAAAGAAGCTCAACTTGGAAGAGCCTGCTCCAAGCAAGGTGAAGAAGACTTCCAAAAGGAAGAGGGTAGTTTATGCTGAACCTCAAGTTGATGCTGCAGAAGAAGAAGAAGAAGATGCACCCCAGCCTCCTCCTCAGAAAGCTAAGTTCATGGGTGATGCTATTCGGGCTCAAGCCTCCTCTAAACCCAAGAAGCCTGCTCAAGCCAAGGCAGCTCCAGCTAAGCCCAAGAGAACAACCAGAAGCATTCCAGCTTCTGAGAAGAACAAAGGTGAGATGCCACCGTCTGAATCAGATGAAGAGCATGTGTTGCTTAAGCTCCGTCCCAAGTTGCCACTCCACAATGATGCTCATCCTCAAGCTGAGGACATGAAGGCAAGGAAGGACAAAGGTCTCAGGCTATGGAGACAGTCTGATCCATATGCTGTAAGGAGAAGGACTGCTGTGGACCCCAGATTCCACACCAGAGAGCAGCAGGATTTCTATGAGACCGTGCTGATGGATAAGAAGCCCATTGTTGCTGACACCAGGTATGTTGACTGGAAGTATATTGACAATGAAGAGCACCGGGACTTCTTTCCCCATGTGCATGAGAGCTTTACTGCATGTGGAGTTGCTGATTTTGTGGGTCAAGAGCTGACAGCTTGGAATGATGAGATGATCATGCAGTTCTATGCCACAGCCCACTTCTATCCTGATGGCCAGATCACCTGGATGACTGAAGGTCAAAGGTTTTCTTCGACTGTTGAAGAATGGGCAGAACTTCTGAACGCTCCAGTGCAGAGAGAGGACGACATTGATGTCTATGGGATTCCTAAGAAGAGTCATGATTCCATGAAGAACATGTACAAGGAGATCCCGGCTGCTGATTTGGAAGGATGGAAGCTTGGCTCAGTGTACTATCTCCAGGCAGGTCTGACCACCACTAACACTATTCTGAGGCATACATTGATGCCTAAGTCTGGAGACCACCGCATGATTCGAGGCTATTCTATCAACATGCTGCACATTCTCGATGAGAAGGCACCTTTCAAGGTGATGGACTTGATGGTAGAGACCATTAAGAGGACTGCAGCTGACCAGAAGAGGTCGTGTGGGTTTGCTCCGCAGATTCAGATGCTCATCAACGCCAAGTTTGGCACGGGCAAATTCATGTTGGATAGGAAGCACTTGCCACTGCAGCCAGAGCATGAGGACAACGTAGTTGTGATGGATGAAGAGGATCCTACCTCAGTTGAAGGACAGGCCAAAATCGAAGCTGCGAAGAAGGCTAAAGCTGACAAAGAGGCAGCAGCAGCAGCAGCTAAGCCAAAGAGCTTTGGAGAACAAATTCTTGAAGCTACCCAGAGGATTGAACAACGCCTGGCCAGCATTGAGCAATCTCAGGAGAGCCTAGAGAGGATTGTTGAGGACAAGATCCACGCTCTGGACGTGAAGCTGACTGAGATTCAGGTGTCTGTCAACAAGCTTGAGGCAGACATGGAGGAGACAAGGCAGGAGAGAGCAGAGCTTATGCAGGATGATCTAGTCCAGGACTCTCATCGCCAGACTACTCCGGTTCCGAGAGGATCCAGATCTGCGGCTATCCCAGTGACAGACTCCAGGGCTACCACTTCAGCACCAGCTACAGCTCCAGCAGTTCCTCCAGCTCCAGCATCCACTCCTCCACCGCAGACATCAGCAGAAGTCTTCGACGATGTAGCTATCTCTACACCGACATCTACCCAGACGGGAGCCGCCAGCAGAGCCCGCAGTGACGCTTAGCTCTATACCTTTTTGAACTTTTTGGTAACTTGTTGCCAAAGGGGGAGAAATTGTTATAGATCATAGGGCTTCGAGAGAGAGAGTGCTCTTTCGTCTTTCGTTCTTTTGCCGTTTTTTTAGCTACATTGGTTTCTTTTGGTTCCTGAAACTTTAAGTGTGCTTGCTACGACGTTTGATGCTATCTTAATGAGTGCCTAGTCATACTATGCTTTAATGTGTGCTTATTTCTTATCATATGCTATTCCTTATTGTATGGCTATTTACTCTTGTCTTGGTGATTGAGTGCATGTTATTCATTCTTATCATTTTGTGCGCTCCACCAAGATGTATGTGACATGGAAGAGTGACCCATAATCCTAATCGATTGTGCATTTGCATTCAAACGCAAATTTTAAATAATGCACAAATTTAGGGGGAGCTCTTGTTTATCACATACTTCTCAAAGCGACGATGTTATTCTTTGTTTATATCCTTTGTCGAAGCTTTGATCTATATGTTGTCATCAATTACCAAAAAGGGGGAGATTGAAAGTGCAACTAATCCCCGGGTGGTTTTGGTAATTAATAACAACATATATATCATTGAACTAATATTTACTTGAGAATCATTTCAGAAAAGTTCGATGATATGGGTATGGAAATGTCTGAAGAAGTGGACCCCTCAAAATGCTAAGACAAGCATTGGCAAAAGCTCAAGACTCTTTTTTTGGTTTAGTGATCAAAGATCACATTGAGTCCATAGGAAAAGCCAATACTATTAAAAGGGGATGAGGTTGTGTTAATGATCTGGTTGCTCAAGTGCTTGGTGATCTAGCTCCCTCAACTATCAGCACTCTTCACTACTTAACACACTCATAAGTAATCTCGGACAAACCGATTCTGCAAACTCAGTCCCACCGAGATGAACCACCTCAGTTATTCTTCCAAACCCTAATTTCTCGGTCCATCCAATTTTGAGTTTCGGTCTCACCGAAAATGGACTGCCAACCTTCTGTAACCAATTGACATCACTTCGGAATATCCGAGTTGTTACTTTCGGTCTCACCGAGATGGCAAGCTCCAACCTTTGACTCACTTCGGACACACCGAGATGGTATTTTCGGTCCCACCGAAAATCCCAACGTTCACTATATTTGAACTTTCGGTCTGACCGAGTTTTAACTTCGGTCTCACCGAGATTGGTCAAATGTGTGTGTAACGGTTGGATTTTGTGTGGAGGCTATATATACCCCTCCACCCCTCTTCATTCGTGGAGAGAGCCATCAGAAAGTCTACCACTCCTACCATACACTTTCTGAGAAGTGAACCACCTACCCTTGTGTTGAGATCAAGCCATTCCATTCCTACCATATGAAACTTGATTTCTAGTCTTCCCAAGTTGCTTTCCACTCAAACCTTTCTTCCACCACAGCCATATCAGTGAGGAGAGTTGAGTGTTGGGGAGATTATCATTTGAAGCACAAGAGCAAGGAGTTCATCATCATCAACACCGTCTATTACCTTTTGGAGGGTGGTGCCTCCTAGATTGGTTAGGTGTCGCTTGGGAGCCTCCGTCTTTGAGATGTGGAGTTGAACCAAGAAGTTTGTAAGGGCAAGGAGATCGCCTACTTCGTGAAGATCTACCCCGAGTAAGGCTAGTCCTCCGTGGGCGTAGGCCGTGATGGAATAGACAAGGTTGCTTCTTCGTGGACCCTTCGTGGGTGGAGCCCTCCGTGGACTCGCGCAGCCGTTACCCTCCGTGGGTTGAAGTCTCCATCAACGTGGATGTACGATAGCACCACCTATCGGAACCACGACAAAAATCTTCGTGTCACCAAACTACGTTTGATCTTCTCCACCTCTCTTTTACATGTGCAATTTACTTTCCGCTGCTATTACTCTAGAATTGCATGTGTAGGGTGATACTTGAATTGATCTTAATTGTGAAACTGCCAAAAACATTGCATGATCTAAAGGCAGATTTTTTATATTGTCAAGTAGTCTAATCACCCCCCCTCTAGACCTACTCTCGATCCTACAAGAAGTAGTAAGCAGGCCAGAAGAGTGAAGACGCAACTCTCTCTTCCAAACCAAACATCAGCCATCATTACAAAAGGGCTACCAAAAAAGAACAAGTGTATGCATCAAACTAAATAAAGATCCTACTACACAAGTGTACGCATCTTACTAACTGGCTCCGTTAGACGATACTATTTATTAAGCTGTGGAGATTGGCTGACGGCTTGAACCAGATGGGTGCCTGACGGGGGAAACTCCAGCCAGCAGGTCGAAGTCTGATACTTGCGACCCTCTCTCCTACTTTGGGCTGCAGAGCGTGGCGGCACATATCATGGTATGGTGCATGCAGAGACGCATGGTACGTTGTGTACACATTGTTTTGCCTGATGAACGAAACCGCGCTGCCATCATGATCCTTGCCGTTGGTTATCTCCTGGTTAATCGGATAATTCAGTCCGACAAACAGAGAGTGTGTACCAAGGCTACTTACTAACCTCTGGTCAAAAATTCCTGAAGGCCCAGAGAAGCTGGGATCCTGCTCTAAGACGTTGCAGTGACTGTGATTGTATTCCGTGAAACAACACGTCCGGTATGTGCGAACGATCACCAATCGTTCGCCATCTTCTGATCGAGCCAGGAATCACCTGCAACTGCCATGCTACTTTTCCTTGAAAGGTTCTAGGATTAGGAAGGGTAGGGACACCAGGCGGCCTACAACATCATATCAAGTTGGAGTCAAATAACCCTAAAAAAGTTGGAGTCAAATAAAAAAGGGCTCTTGATGTAGTCAATCATAAGAACATCATGTTATGAGCATGAATATTTTTTCAGTAAATGTTGACAGTAATATAAGCAAGCCATCATGATATCATAGGAAAGTAACATACTGCTGTAACAGCCATTTGTAGCGATGACTGGAGTAGGCCAGCAATACGTCCAGCCATAGAAGGAGTCGACAACGTAAATGAAGCCCTTGTGTTCAATGGCATCAGATAACCATGGAGGATGTATGATACTGCGATGGACGTGTAGATTTATCCACTTACCGCAGTAACCTGTCAGATAGGCGAGACCACGATTGAAGAACGTAATTAGCCTGAAGTCTTTATAATTCGCAGATCACTACTGGCCCTTGGCGAAGACATCAAGTACGAGACGTGCTACCCATTCACCGTGCCGAAGTCGCTGGAGCATCAGCGCCTCCTGCTAGTCTCGGAGGAGGACGACAACGTCTTCCTCTTGATTCTTGGGCACCGGCGAGGCCCACGCAGGCCGCCGCCACATCTCCGTAGTGTGCGTCAGGGGCGACGCCACTGACACTGACACTGACACGAGGCCGATGTACGGGTGCGTGCTCACTATTACTACCCCTCGGAGGTACGTGGGTAGCGACACTGGCTACGTCAAGCTGACTTGGACTCTGCCGAGCTGGGACCTTCCCGCCGATGTGGACATGGAAGACGCACGGTATTATTTGACCCCCAACAATGTGCACGGGGACTCCAAGGAGGTTCACCTGGACATCTGCATTATCAAGTTAAATGTTGATCATTAGTCTTCGCTCAATGTAATCCGTTGTCTAAGCATGTGGAGACTTCCATGCATGATCTTGCTCTATTGGAGTATCGCGCATGAATAAAAGTGTATCCATTTATGGTTTAGTCTATAATATTCCATGTATGAATTTTTACTACAGTACTGGTGAAAGACTTATAATGAACCATTTCTTACATATCCTCTGCCCCCTTCCAAGTCATCCTGATTTAATCCCTCTGTCTAGGTGTATAAGGGCATGGTTGATACTTAAATAGTATAGCCAACTGTTGACTATAAGAAAGTGCCATGTCATTTGTAGCCAACATGTATAACAATGGATACTCAAAAACTAATTCTTGAAGATCATTTCCTACAAATCACAATAAGAGTTATGTCGTCACAAGTTTTGGATGCAGGTTGAACAGTTGAACGCTTTTGTTTGCAAAAGATACTTTTTTATCTATTTCAACCAGATGTTTGTGAGCTCTAGAGATGAAATAATATCCGAACAAACCTATCGATACCCGTTACACATGAGATGGCCCCCATATCCTTTGTCAAAATAAACAACTCCCCGATCAATGTATTTCACTCTTCCGTGCAACGCACGGGCACCTTACTATAGATTAGTACGACCAAAAATTTAAGTAACATTATATATAGTACAATAAATGATGATGCATGTCACCTAAAATTATATCATTGAAAACTATGTTCAAATACGAATCCAATGATATTGTTTTTGTTGACATGCACTAACATTTTGTCAGTTAAATCTTCAGTCAAATTCAATGGGGATAAACCACGACCGACCTAGTAGTACTAGTGTAGAGGGCGGCGTTGCACGGGAGTCTCACCCCGCTTGTGGCGCGGCAGTAAAGCCGTCATATCACAAAACCCAACCACTCCCTGTAATAAGTGGCATGGTAAAATAAACAGACAAGCAACCATCACATCCCTCCGTCTTTTTTGCATTTCATCTCTCTGCCTTTACTTTATCCGGTTCATCTCGCACACTCGATCCCTAGCTACTACTCCTAGGGCCAGTTCTTTTGGCGGCTTCCCCAACTTTTCCCATAAGACTAGTCACAGTGGAGAGTAACATTAAGGAGCCTCACTCATTTATTTCGGATTCTAAACTACTACTAGTAGTACCTCCGTGCAGGTTTATTCCTCACCATTGTAATTGTGCTAAATTTTGACCAAATATTTAACTGATAAAATGTTAGTGCATGTGGCATGCACTAATATTTCATTAGTTAAATTTATGATCAAAATTTGACACATATTACAATGGGGGGCAATAAACCAGGACGAAGGTACTAAGTAGTTATGGGATTACTAATCTAGAAGCCTAAAAGAACTGGCCGCTCGTACTCCTACTAGTAGTACTCCCTCCGTCTAGGTGTGTAAGTCACCTAAGGTGGATCAGCGCGACCTAGGTGGTTGTGGATTGGAAGAGGCCAAAGAATCAGACCAAAAATTTGTCCAATCACCGCGCCACTTTTTTCCTCCTAAACCAAACGGAGATTAGCAATGAAACCCTAATTAATAGGGCTGATGTTTCAGCCAACCCATGCAGGCCCATTGACGTGCATGCAAACTGGGATCAATCCCTCCCCTAATCAACATGTTCCTTCTCTACATGCATAGGTCGCTCATTCTCTCTCGCATTAACTTCCTCCCCCGCGTGGTTCAGCCAAAAAAATTGCTCGCTGATGAACGAGGCAGTGAGTGGAACGAAGACGGAATTTAATACATTGCGCCTAAGTGTTTTGGGAATATCTGATTTTCGTAAGGTGATTTACACACCTAGACGGAGGGAGTAGTACTCAAGTTGGAATTCCAATTGCACGGCACAACTTGTTAGGCAAAAAATTCGATACAGGGTGTAGGAAGCGGTTTGGGAATTTGCATGCCTTTTTGACCAGTGAGATACTCTGTACAAAGTACGACAGAGAAATAACCACAGAGAAGGAAGCTAATAGTAAACAATCAAATGAGCATTTTTGCATTCGTTTTGCATTGAATCGTTTCAAAAGCTTGACTAGTGTTGTTTTTCTACTTTTACAAAAATCACATCATAGTGTTAAAACGTGCATTTGCACGTACATAAGTAATAGTAGTACTCCCTCCGTCTAGGTGTATAAGTCTTCCCTCTTTCTTGGTCACGGTGCATAACCAAAGATGACTTATTGACCTGGACGGAGGGATTAGCACAGTCTGCAAGCATATATAGACAGAGACGTGTAGTACGATAGTATATAGTAAAGTTTGTGCTATATGCACATACTTACAAAATGCATATGAATACACAAAGTTTCCAAACTTACCCTTTTACATACTTCATTAAGGACGCTAATAATTCCTGAACGTTCGGGATTTATCATTTGCGTCCCAAAACTAATGAGATCGCCTTACGAAAAAAAATTATACTCCTACTAAAAGCCACGGCGCTCGCAGGAGCGCTTGTAGCGTGCCACGAGTGCCCTGGTGCGCGGCCGTTTCCCAGCGCGCCGATACAACGCCTCTTCCTTAGCCTTGCAACTCACGAGGTGCTGATTGGCGGCTTGTCAATGGGCGAGCGCGATCTCACCGGTGTGGTGATCCGGTGCCAACATGTACTCCTCCTTGCTGGAAGCGTGCACCCGGTCCACGTACCACCAAGCGTAGATGAGGCACTTGGGCCCGACTGTACTCAGGGCTTTGGCACGGGCCTCCTCCGCCACCCTCACGGCCCTCGCACGAGCCTTCTGCCAAAGAGCCAATTGCCCGACTCTCTCGGACGCGACATAGGCCTGCGAGGCAGCTCGTCCCGCGGTGCGCTTCTCTTCATCGACCTTCTTCTCCGCCTCTATTTTGGCGCGCTCTGCTGGAGGCAAAGCCTCCCACAAGGCGGCATCCATTTCTTTCCAAAGCTCCTCAAGGCTGGGGGGCTCGGCGGGCGGCGCGGAATTCTCCTCGTAGCGGGGAGCCGAGGCGTCCTTCGATGCGCGTGCTGGCGAGATTGGGAACTCCGAGGCGTCCACCTCGGCGCATCGCGGCGAGGAGCGAAACGCCGACGCGTCCTCCTCGACTAGTGGCGGTGAGGAGCGTAACGCTGACGCGTCCACCTCGACGCGTCGCGGCGATGAGCGGAACTCCGACGCATCCTCCTTGACTAGTGGCAGCGAGGAACGGAATGGCGACGCGTGACTGTCCGCGTGGTGCAGCGAGGTGTGGGGACCCCGACTTAGAAGTCGAGATCATCGAATGCACGTGTACAGTGATCCCAGAGATCAATGCTCACTGAACACACAGAAGCTGAAATAACAAGAGTCTTACATCCATACAAATAGTCTTACACGAATTATGGCCATTATGGCCAAGTCTTACATAGATAGAGCCTCACGGGCTGAATAGCAAATAACTCAAATAGGGGAAGTCTTCGATAACGGGTAGAACCCATGCCATCTGCCTTAACCCTACAGGCATTCTGACTGGGATAGCGTCCTAGTTCGCATGTTCGTCTCCAAAGAATTCTTCCTCATAATCATGTTCTTCCATGCCTGGCCAATTAAATAACCAGTGGCAAGCCAATGAGTACTTTGAAGGTACTCGCAAGCAACCCATGATGTGGTAACAATGCAATGGAACAATAATGAACAATCTAGCAGAAAGCTAGAACAATATGCTATCATCAAGTTTATGCATCAATAATCTCGCGTAACCTCGAAGACAAGTTACCGATATCAACGTGTATAAGATCCAACTCATCGAGTCAAGTCACCATCTTGACTCATCACACACAACTATCACCGATGAAGTAAAATTCTGGACATAGTTTAAGTAGCACCACCCAACTGTCCATGACCGTGGACACGGCTATTCGAATAGTTTTACACTCTGCAGAGGTTGTACACTTTACCCACAAGATCCGGGGAACTTCCGTGTCATCCACGACCCGCGGTACCTCAAGTACCCGGGGTAAGCACCCGGTCATTACCTTTCCTTAGACGACACTAACATAGAGTCCACTCGTTGGTACACGGCCCTCGGGTACAAACAATAGATCACGGGACTTGCCCTAGTTTCAATGTCACGCGTACCCGAAGGGACCAACGGTGTGTCCGGTGCCCTGTGAAAACAGTCATGGTCGCCTATCCAAGCACGGCCCCGTCCCGGGAAAGACCTCAAGTCTTCCCGTCACTAGTAATGCGGGTACCATGCTAGTATCGACCTAAGTAATCAATAAAGCCCCGTCCCATAAGGGGTAGTGTGGTTGCACATGTTTGGTTGGGACGGTAGTCACACATAAATCTAATCCATCATTCCACCATGCACATGATATTACCGGCACATCACTTCTTTCTCAAGTGATGACCTAACACATCATCACCCTCGGGCATTAGGGGCACCCGATGGGTTCATGCAAAGATTTCAACTATGAAGGTTCATATCACACATGCATCATATAAGCATCATGACCATCTATTTGCATGTCATCTAGCACTTAGCAAGATCAAGATCAAGCATGCATCATGTGGTGGAATCAACTAGGTTACCATCGTAACCCTAATATCATGCATCGGAAACAAACGGGTTCCGAGGAACAAGTGTATCATGGTCAAAGGGCTGCTTGCCTGGATTGGCTTGGTCTTCAAAGTCTTCAAATCCTTCTCCTTCTTCTTCCACAGCAACTTCGTCAGATACGTGATCTATACGTCGCATAATAACCACGGGAAAATAAGAATACAAACAAAACAGAAAAATCAAAGTGCTCAGAAAAATGTCAACTCATTTTTGTAAAATACTAGAGGAATTTCTAAGGTGGGGAAAAATCTTAGTTGGAGTTTTGGATTTACAGAATAGAATCTATTGATTTTTGAACAGGAGTATTACTGCCCAAATTTGCATTTAAATTTGAACAGTACAGAAAAGTTTCATGGATCTGAGTGAAAGTGGTACCATTAAATAGGTTGGAATATTACAAGATTTTAGGAGTTGGAATTATTTAATTTGGACCATTATTCTTTTCTGTAGAAATGTTTAAAGCATTTACAGAAAAGAAAAAGGAAAAAGCGTCATGTGCACTGGGCCAGAGAAGGCCACAGTGCACGGCCCAGACGGACCGGCCCAGCCGCACGGGAGCCTGCGCGCGCACGTCAGGTTTTTAAACCTGACGGGCGGGGCCCGTGGGTCAGTGGCAGAGAGGAGGGGGAAGAGGTGTGGGGATGAAAGGCGGGGCCCGCCTGTCATCTCCAACCTTGCGGCCACGGCGACGGCGAGCTCACCGGCGAGGTTCCCGGCCACGGCGACGGCAACGGAGGGCAGGGATGAACTCAGCGTCGTGTCGCGGATGCAGGGGTGGTGGTGCGGCACGGCGGGGAGGTCTGGTTCACCGGCGGCGAGGTGGGACGGCGGAAGCTCGTCGGAGGGTCGTGGTTCTGGTCGTTTCCGACTGCCACGGAGAGGGGAAACAAGGGGGAAATGGTCAGTGTGGCTTGGTGGTTCTAGATCGGGCAAGAAGAAGAGCGGGGAAGGCCCGTACTGCGGGATCACCGGCGGCCCGACGTGGCGGAGCTCCGGTCGATCCCGAGCACTGGGACGACCTGGCGAGGAGTGGATGATGCTGGGGGACTCAGTGGAGTGTGGTGGAGCTGCTGATGCTGTTGGAGAGGCTCGGGAGGGGCTATTTATAGGAGCTCGACGGAGGCCCGTGGTCCAGTGCGCCGGCGAGCCCCGGCTCAAGGCTACAGCGCACGGAAGGCCAAGGGGGTGAGTCCGTGGAGTTCCTGGACGATCTCCACATCCAATAGAAGTGAGAGGAGGAGCGGGGGAGCGTCTGGAGCGTGCGCGCGTGCGAGACAGAGGAGTGGCCGCCGCGGGCGGCCAGCGCGCGTGCGACGACGACCACTGGAGGGCGCAGGAGGAGGGGGGACAGCGCCGGGGAGGTCGCGGACGTCGAGATGCCTCGACTGGCGCGAAGGGGAGGCCCGAGGCTGTCGGGGTCAGCGATTGGCCGGAGCCACCGTGCGGAGGTGCACTGTTGCGCGCTCCAGAGCGTGCGTATTGCTGGCATCATCGCGCTCTCGCCGTTTTGGTCCAAACCAGCGTGTCCAACAGTGTCTAGCACGTTGAGGAAAGAGTAAAGAAATGGCCTGAGGCCTTGGATGCCCTGGAGATGCTGAGAGAGAGTGAGGGTGCTGGTGAATTGGTGAAAACTTGCTGTCCAGCAAGGTAAAACAGGGCTTTCACCCCTCAATCATGGAGCTGGGGTGCTGGGGAGGTTACTGGGGGTAGCTAGTAACTCAATGATCATGTGGTAAAAAGTACAGGCCATGGAGATGAGTAAAAGTGATCAAGTTGGAGGTTTTAGCAATTCTGCAGAAGGTGTTTGATCAGTGTTTGGTCAAGTAAATGAACTCCACTTGACATGGCACTTGACAGGGTTGAAAGACATGAGAAAATAGGGTGCTTCACCAAATTTGGGCTCATTTGAAGAAACTAGCCAATGTAACTTTGGTGAACCCTAGAAATCAACAGAAATAGTTTCATCTTGATTGAGTCAAGCTAATCATCTCCCCTTGATGCACCACTTGGTGTAGCATCATTATTTGGGGTATTGATCATGCCCACAAAGTTTGAAGCTCCAGATAAAAAGTTGGTAATGTAAAGTTGTTCAAATTTGCATTTGAATAGAAGGGGTTTTGAGGTGATCTGATCAATCTGCTCTATTCCAAATCTTGTGCCATTTGGTCTAGATGCCTTATTAGGCCATTCTAGCATGTGCACCAAGTTTGAGAGCATTTGGACAAGTTTGGCAATGTAAAGTTGCTCAAACTTCAAATATGGACAGAATGGTTATGAAGGGGTTTGAGGATGTTTTCTTGCTTCCCAAGGCATGGGACTTGGCAAGATCATCAAATATGCCATATATGACATGATAGAATTTCCCTGGAATTTTTGGAGAAAATTTCCTTTGTAAATATTTCAAAAGCTTGAAATATCCAGAAAGGGTTTTATAGGGTTTAGCCCATTATTTTGAACATGACCAAGTGTTGAAACTCTTATATATGGACAATATATGTCCTCTGAGTCTCTCTGAATTTTGGCAAATATTTTTGAAACAGTTAAATAATTTTCCCCTATTAAAGACCATTTCAGGCCTTAAGAAAAAGCTTTTAAATAAAATAGGAAAATAACTTTTAAAATTATACCTTTGTGGTTTCTGGGAGTCCTATGACTACTAGGTCTCAAATAAACCTTTTGAAATAATTTTCTCACCCTAAATCAAGTACTTGCAGTGCAAATCCCAATTCAGGGGTTTTTGGAAAACTAAATTTATAAAATACCTTTTTGGCCAAATTAATTTTGTAAGAAAATACTATACTGCTATATAACACTTGGCATGATCATTGGGCAGAAGTTTTGGGTATGGAGATGAATTCTACAAGAGGTCATAGTTGACTTTAATGAGCACATGAAAAAGCACATGAAGAAAACTCAATTCCAAATAAAAGCCAAATGATGCTAAAAAATTTTGCTGGTCCAAATTTTTATGCTTCAAAGATACAAATAGCATGTTACAAAATGTAGGGTGTGACAGACCTACCCCCCTTACAAGAATCTCGTCCCCGAGATTCCTAAACTAGGGCTTAAAAGAGGTCGGGAAACTCGGATCTAAGATAGTCTTCTCGTTCCCAGGTTGCTTCTGCTTCGGTGTGGTTGCTCCACTGGACCTTGAAGTACTTGATGGTACGGCTTCGCGTACATCGTTCTGCTTCGTCCAGAATGCGAATGGGCTTCTCGCGGTAGGTCAAATCAGGCTGCAGATCAATGGCTTGGTGATCCACATCCTTGTAGAGATTGGGCTTGTCCGGAACTTGGAGACATTTCCGGAGTTGTGACACATGGAATACATTATGCACATCGGATAGCTCAGGTGGTAGTTCCAACTGGTAAGCCACTTCTCCTCGTCGTGCAGTGATCTCAAAGGGTCCAATGAACCTTGGTGCGAGCTTCCCCTTGACATGGAAACGCTTGGTTCCCCTTAGAGGAGTTACCCGCAGGTACACATGGTCCCCGAGATGGAAACTCATGTTCCGACGGTGAGTGTCAGCATAACTCTTCTGCCTTAACTTGGCTGCCTTCAATCGCTCTCTGACTAGTTGGACTTGCTCTTCTGCTGCACGGAGATTATCCGGTCCAAAGACTAGTCCTTCTCCAGTCTCCGACCAATTGAGGGGTGTGCGGCATCTGCGTCCGTACAACACCTCAAATGGTGCCATCTGAAGGCTTGACTGGTAACTGTTGTTATAGGAGAGCTCGGCAAATGGGAGACAGTCTTCCCACTTGGCTCCATATGCCAGGACACAGGCTCGGAGCATGTCTTCGAGAATCTGATTGACTCGCTCTGTTTGACCTCCGGTCTGTGGGTGGAAAGCTGTGCTGAAAGACAACTTGGTTCCCAAGGCTTCTTGGAACTTCTTCCAGAACCTTGAGGTGAACTGGGTTCCTCGATCTGACACAATCTCCTTGGGAACACCGTGAAGACTTACGATTCGGTCGATGTAGAGAGCTGCCATCCGGTTGCCATCATAAGTGGTCTTGACAGGAATGAAGTGGGCCACCTTGGTCAAATGATCAACTATGACCTAGATGGAGTCATGTCCTCTATTTGACCTTGGTAATCCAGTGATGAAGTCCACTCCGACTTTATCCCACTTCCACTCAGGAACCTTGAGTGGTTGGAGCAATCCAGCAGGTCGCTGATATTCAGCCTTGACCCTTTGGCACACCTCACATTTGGCAACATAGGTTGCAATCTCTCTTTTCATCCCGTGCCACCAGAATCGTGCCTTCAAGTCTTGGTACATCTTGGTTCCTCCGGGGTGGATGGAATACGGAGTGTCGTGGGCTTCTTGCAGAATCAACGTCTTCAGCTCGGTGTTGTTTGGTACGCAGAGGCGACCTTTGTACCAAACAATCTCGTGCTCGTCTTCGGAGAATGCTGGGGCCTTGCCCAGCTTCATCTTCCTCTTTATGCCTTCAATGCTTGCGTGTCCATCTTGAGCCTTCTCGACGTCGTCCATCAGGGTTGGTCTGACTTCCAAATGATCCAGAAATCCAGGGGTGACCAATTCCAAACTGAATTGTTCGAACTCCTTAAACAAGGCTGGCTGCCTTTCTTGAATAACGGCATTCAAAGAGCAAGCCTTCCTGCTTAAGGCATCGGCCACCACGTTAGCCTTCCCAGGGTGATACTGAACACTGAGGTCATAGTCTTTGATGAGTTCCAACCATCTCCACTGCCTCATGTTCAATTCCTTTTGGGTGAAAATATACTTCAGACTTTTGTGGTCTGTGTAGATCTCACACCGTTTCTCTAGGAGGTAATGCCGCCATGTCTTCAAGGCATGAACTACTGCCGCTAGCTCAAGATCGTGAGTAGCGTAGTTCTCCTCATGGGGTCGTAGCTGCCTGGAGAGGTATGCTATGACGCGGCCTTCTTGCATCAGAACGCTTCCCAATCCGGTTCGAGAGGCATCACAATATATCACGAACTCCTTGTGAATATCAGGTGTTGCCAGAACTGGGGCGGTGGTCAATCTCTTCTTGAGCTCTTGGAAGCTCTCTTCACATTTTGGCGTCCACTCGAACTTCTTGTCCTTCTTGAGGAGCTGAGTCATTGGTCGTGCAATGCTAGAGAATCCTTCCACGAACTTGCGGTAATAGTCCGCTAGTCCGAGGAAGCTTCTGACTTCCTTGACGGTCGTTGGAGATTGCCATTGGGTCACAGCTTCGATCTTTGCAGGATCAACAGATAATCCTTCCTCGGTCAAGACATGACCTAAGAATCCAACTTTATGCAGCCAGAACTCACACTTGCTGAATTTGGCATACAGTTGGTGCTCACGAAGCTTGTCTAGGACCATCCTCAGGTGCTGCTCGTGCTCTTCCTCCGACTTCGAGAACACAAGAATGTCATCAATGAAGACAACAACAAACTTGTCCAAATATTCCATGAAGACTTTATTCATGAGATACATGAAGTAAGCTGGGGCATTGGTTAACCCAAAGGACATGACCGTGCACTCGTACATGCCATATCTGGTTACGAATGCCGTCTTCGGAATATCTTGGGGTCTGATCTTCAGCTGGTAGTACCCAGATCTGAGGTCGATCTTGGAGAATACCTTGGCTCCGCTGAGCTGATCAAACAGATCTTCGATCTTGGGAAGTGGATACTTGTTTTTGATTGTAACTTCATTGAGGGAACGATAGTCAATGCATAAGCGGATGGTACCGTCCCTCTTTGCCACAAACAGAATAGGAGATTCCCAAGGAGAGGCACTTGGGCGGATAAATCCCTTCCTTAGCTGCTCTTCCAGCTGCTTTTTCAACTCGGCTAATTCTTCCGTCCCCATTCTATAAGGCTTCTTATAGATGGGTCCTGCTCCGGGCACGAGCTCGATGATGAACTCAATGTCACGGTCAGGGGGCATTCCCGGTAGTTCATCCGGAAAGACATCAAGATACTCACATACCACCGGTACTTGATCTAGCCCAACTTCAGACAGACAGTTGACTTTAGCGGCTTGAGCGGAAGAGGAGTTGGGAGCAAACTTGACTTCGACTCCCAGGTCATTGGTCACAGTGACTGTCCGATTGGCACAGTCTAACAAGCCTTGGTGCTTACTGAGCCAATCCATCCCTAAGATCACATCCAAGCCTTGCGATCTCAGGATGATAAGGTCTGCTAGGAAATCTACACCGTTAATGGTAATACTGACTCCTTTACAGCCTATCTTGGCTCTCATCTCGGCTCCGGGGGTTTCTACCACCATAGGGTTATTCAGGGGTGTAGGGGTCATGCCACTCTTTAATGCAAATCTTTGAGCGACAAATGAATGCGTTGCTCCAGAATCAAACAAGACAGTTGCAGGTGCTGAGTTGACAAGGAACGTACCCAGCACGACGTCCGGGTCTTCCTGGGCTTCTTCAGCAGTGACGTGATTCACACGCCCCTTCCCATGGTTCGGTGGAATGCGAGGAGCTGGGTTTCTTGGTGGCATTTCACGGCCTTGTCCCTGGTTCTGCGCATTGGGGCGCGGGGCATCAGGCTTCTTGTTGGGGCACACCCTTGAGATGTGTCCGGGCTGACCACATCCAAAGCAAGTGACTTGGTTTGGAGTGTTGATCTTGTTGCCACCACTGGTATTGGGGATGAAAGCTGGCCTGGGGTTGGCATACTGCTGAGGCTGAGGATTGGCACGAGGTGCAGGAGCTCTTGGTTGCTGATAGGTTGGCTTGGCCGGGGCTGACTGCCATGGACGAGGCTTCTGGTTGCTGGAACTTCCCTTACTGACCAACTTGCGCTTGCGAGTGTCTTCCAAAGCACGCCGCTTGTCTTCAAGCATAAGTGCCTTGTTCACCAGGTCAGAGAAAGACGGGCAGTCGCACACGACAAGCGAGTATTGCAGAGTCTGATTGAGGCCTTCCATGAAGCGCTCCCTTTTGGCAGCATCAGTGCAGACATCTTCAGGGGCATACCTTGACAGAACACTGAACTTCTGCATGTACTCCTTGACAGTGCCACTTCCTTGCTTCAGGGCTCGGAACTCACGCTTTTTGATAGCCATGATTCCGGAAGGAATGTGGGCCTTACGGAATTCTGCCTTGAAGTTAACCCAAGTGATGTCTTGTTCAGCATGCATGACCTTGAATCCATCCCACCAAGCTCTAGCAGTTCCCCCGAGGCAGTGGGCTGCATAAGCCACCTTCTCGCGATCTTCGGTGCATCCGACTAGTTCCAGGATTTCCTCAATGGAACGGACCCAGTCATCTGCATCCAGGGGTTCTGCAGTCTCGATGAAGGTTGGCGGTGCATGCTTCTTGAACTCTGCCAACGTGGAACGTCCATTGCCATTCCCCGCCGGCTGGCGGTTGTTGGCGACAGCTTGAGCAATCAGCTGGAGAGCTGCAGTGTTGGCTTGGCGTTCCTCTCGGAAAGCTTGGAGAAGCTGAGCCATGTCCATGCTTGGAGGAGGTGGTGGTGGAGCTTGGTCGTTGGCTTGGTCGTGGCCTGCCTCTGGCTGAGAGGATGCTCCGGCTTCGGGCTGCTGGGTAGAGGTACCAGTACGAGTTACAACAGGCATCCTGTTGGAGTGGTAAAAGGTCTCATGACTCGGAAGAGGGAAAGCAAGATAGATGGGTGCCTAGTAAGGGGGTGGGTGTGACACTAAATCAAATCATGCACGGGCCGAAAGGCCAAAACACATCCATTAAAATCCAAATGGGTGATGTAGTCGTTTACACATTCCCGAAGGAAGAATACGACATACATCCAGACACAACAAAAGCAAACACTAGATGGTTTCATATGAACCATACAAGGACTCGACTGCGCATAGGGGTTACACGACCTATCCTACCGTAGAGGTTACAACTGGCATATCTGAGTAGCGAATAATGCCTAAGCGGCGGAATGCTCGGTCGCGTATTCCGGCTCTTCTGGGTCTTCCTCCTTGTCTTCATCTGTCTGGGCTCCCTTGTCACTTGAGGGTGTGGGGGAGTGGAGGAGTTGGATACGACGGTGCTTCGTCGGATGTGCAGGGAAAAGCTTGCAATATTCCCTTGCTGTCATCCGGCGTCGCCGAGGTGGTTCTTCACCCTTGGAAGACACATTCTCGGAGGGCCTTCCGCCTCGATATGCGATAGCGGATTGTCCAGAAGGTGCTCCTTCCTTCTTTATCCTATTTGCCTTCTCTTGAGCTCGACGAAGAAGTGCCTTGGTCTTGTGAAGTTCTTCTCGAAGCTTCATTGATTCCGAGGCCAAGTCTTGTGCCAAACTGTCGGCACATAGAATGAAGTAGGTCTGGAATCGAAGCGAGAGTCCTTCCTTCAGTGGAGGGGCTAGAGCGCTGCTTTCTTCTTCACCATCCTTCCGGTAAGGTAAGAAGCGAGTTGTCATCTTAGCTGCCATCTCCGGAAGAAGCTCGCGGAGACGGGTTAATGCCTTGAGTGCAGCAGCCTCGACAGCGAGTGGTAGTGTTGCCATCTGGGGTCCCTCGAAGAACCAACTTGTGGGAGGATCGTTTGCCTTCACGATCACTTCCACATGGTATTCCACCTCAGTATCGCTCACCCAATGCTCAATGTAGGTGAGGATGGGTGCTCGGTGGAACTGACACTCCTGGAGGCTATCGTCGAGAAGTAAGGGAAACCCAGTGGTCAGGTGCTCTTCGGGTACAGCGGCCATCTACAAAGGTGGAATAGGAGGGGTTAATAAGCTGATGAAATCTTAGGTTTAGAAAAGAAGAGAGGTTCAGAAGATTTTTGAAAAGGGGTCTCATCTAACTAACGCCCATGCTAACTAAGGCTTCCTACAGTCAGGATGGCTCTGATACCAGCTCTGTGGGGACCCCGACTTAGAAGTCGAGATCACCGAATGCACGTGTACAGTGATCCCAGAGATCAATGCTCACTGAACACACAGAAGCTAAAATAACAAGAGTCTTACATCCATACAAATAGTCTTACACGAATTATGGCCATTATGGCCAAGTCTTACATAGATAGAGCCTCACGGGCTGAATAGCAAATAACTTAAATAGCGGAAGTCTTCGATAACGGGTAGAACCCATGCCATCTGCCTTAACCCTACAGGCATTCTGACTGGGATAGCGTCCTAGTTCGCATGTTCGTCTCCAAAGAATTCTTCCTCATAATCCTGTTCTTCCATGTCTGGCCAATTAAATAACCAGTGGCAAGCCAATGAGTACTTTGAAGGTACTCGCAAGGAACCCATGATGTGGTAACAATGCAATGGAACAATAATGAACAATCTAGCAGAAAGCTAGAACAATATGCTATCATCAAGTTTATGCATCAATAATCTCGCGTAACCTCGAAGACAGGTTACCGATATCAACGTGTATAAGATCCAACTCATCGAGTCAAGTCACCATCTTGACTCATCACACACAACTATCGCCGATGAAGTAAAATTCTGGACATAGTTTAAGTAGCACCACCCAACTATCCATGACCGTGGACACGGCTATTCGAATAGTTTTACACTCTGCAGAGGTTGTACACTTTACCCACAAGATCCGGGGAACTTCCGTGTCATCCACGACCCGCGGTACCTCAAGTACCCGGGGTAAGCACCCGGTCATTACCTTTCCTTAGACGACACTAACATAGAGTCCACTCGTTGGTACACGGCCCTCGGGTACAAACAATAGATCACGAGACTTGCCCTAATTTCAATGTCACGCGTACCCGAAGGGACCAACGGTGTGTCCGGTGCCCTGTGAAAACAGTCATGGTCGCCTATCCAAGCACGACCCCGTCCCGGGAAAGACCTCAAGTCTTCCCGTCACTAGTAATGCGGGCACCATGCTAGTATCGACCTAAGTAATCAATAAAGCCCCGTCCCATAAGGGGTAGTGTGGTTGCACATGTTTGGTTGGGACGGTAGTCACACACAAATCTAATCCATCATTCCACCATGCACATGATATTACCGGCACATCACTTCTTTCTCAAGTGATGACCTAACACATCATCACCCTCGGGCATTAGGGGCACCCGATGGGTTCATGCAAAGATTTCAACTATGAAGGTTCATATCACACATGCATCATATAAGCATCATGACCATCTATTTGCATGTCATCTAGCATTTAGCAAGATCAAGATCAAGCATGCATCATGTGGTGGAATCAACTAGGTTACCATCGTAACCCTAATAGCATGCATCGGAAACAAACGGGTTCCGAGGAACAAGTGTATCATGGTCAAAGGGCTGCTTGCCTGGATTGGCTTGGTCTTCAAAGTCTACAAATCCTTCTTCTTCTTCTTCCACAGCAACTCCGTCAAATACGGGATCTATACGTCGCATAATAACCACGGGAAAATAAGAATACAAACAAAACAGAAAAATCAAAGTGCTCAGAAAAATGTCAACTCATTTTTGTAAAATACTAGAGGAATTTCTAAGGTGGGGAAAAATCTTAGTTGGAGTTTTGGATTTACATAATAGAATCTATTGATTTTTGAACAGGAGTATTACTGCCCAAATTTGCATTTAAATTTGAACAGTACAGAAAAGTTTCATGGATCTGAGTGAAAGTGGTACCATTAAATAGGTTGGAATATTACAAGATTTTAGGAGTTGGAATTATTTAATTTGGACCATTATTCTTTTCTGTAGAAATGTTAAAAGCATTTAGAGAAAAGAAAAAGGAAAAAGCATCCTGTGCACTGGGCCAGAGAAGGCCACAGTGCACGGCCCAGACGGACCGGCCCAGCCGCACGGGAGCCTGCGCGCGCACGTCAGGTTTTTAAACCTGACGGGCGGGGCCCGTGGGTCAGTGGCAGAGAGGAGGGGGAAGAGGTGTGGGGATGAAAGGCGGGGCCCGCCTGTCATATCCAACCTTGCGGCCACGGCGACGGCGAGCTCACCGGCGAGGTTCCCGGCCACGGCGACGGCAACGGAGGGCAGGGATGAACTCAGCGTCGTGTCGCGGATGCAGGGGTGGTGGTGCGGCACGGCGGGGAGGTCTGGTTCACCGGCGGCGAGGTGGGACGGCGGAAGCTCGTCGGAGGGTCGTGGTTCTGGTCGTTTCCGACTGCCACGGAGAGGGGAAACAAGGGGAAATGGTCAGTGTGGCTTGGTGGTTCTAGATCGGGCAAGAAGAAGAGCGGGGAAGGCCCGTACTGCGGGATCACCGGCGGCCCGACGCGGCGGAGCTCCGGTCGATCCCGAGCACTGGGACGACCTGGGGAGGAGTGGATGATGCTGGGGGACTCAGTGGAGTGTGGTGGAGAGGCTCGGGAGGGGCTATTTATAGGAGCTCGACGGAGGCCCGTGGTCCAGTGCGCCGGCGAGCCCCGGCTCGAGGCTACAGCGCACGGAAGGCCAAGGGGGTGAGTCCGTGGAGTTCCTGGACGATCTCCACGTCCAGTAGAAGTGAGAGGAGGAGCGGGGGAGCCTCTGGAGCGTGCGCGCGTGCGAGACAGAGGAGTGGCCGTCGCGGGCGGCCAGCGCGCGTGCGACGACGGCCACTGTAGGGCGCAGGAGGAGGGGGGACAGCGCCGGGGAGGTCGCGGACGTCGAGATGCCTCCACTGGCGCGAAGGGGAGGCCCGAGGCTGTCAGGGTCAGCGATTGGCCGGAGCCACCGTGCGGAGGTGCACTGTTGCGCGCTCCAGAGCGTGCGTATTGCTGGCATCATCGCGCTCTCGCCGTTTTGGTCCAAACCAGCGTGTCCAACAGTGTCTAGCACGTTGAGGAAAGAGTAAAGAAATGGCCTGAAGCCTTGGATGCCCTGGAGATGCTGAGAGAGAGTGAGGGTGCTGGTGAATTGGTGAAAACTTGCTGTCCAGCAAGGTAAAACAGGGCTTTCACCCCTCAATCATGGAGCTGGGGTGCTGGGGAGGTTACTGGGGGTAGCTAGTAACTCAATGATCATGTGGTAAAAAGTACAGGCCAAGGAGAAGAGTAAAAGTGATCAAGTTGGAGGTTTTAGCAATTCTGCAGAAGGTGTTTGATCAGTGTTTGGTCAAGTAAATGAACTCCATTTGACATGGCACTTGACAGGGTTGAAAGACATGAGAAAATAGGGTGCTTCACCAAATTTGGGCTCATTTGAAGAAACTAGCCAATGTAACTTTGGTGAACCCTAGAAATCAACAGAAATAGTTTCATCTTGATTGAGTCAAGCTAATCATCTCCCCTTGATGCACCACTTGGTGTAGCATCATTATTTGGGGTATTGATCATGCCCACAAAGTTTGAAGCTCCAGATAAAAAGTTGGTAATGTAAAGTTGTTCAAATTTGCATTTGAACAAAAGGGGGTTTGAGGTGATCTGATCAAGCTTCTCTATTCCAAATCTTGTGCCATTTGGTCTAGATGCCTTATTAGGCCATTCTAGCATGTGCACCAAGTTTGAGAGCATTTGGACAAGTTTGGCAATGTAAAGTTGCTCAAACTTCAAATATGGACAGAATGGTTATGAAGGGGTTTGAGGATGTTTTCTTGCTTCCCAAGGCATGGGACTTGGAAAGATCATCAAATATGCCATATATGACATGATAGAATTTCCCTGGAATTTTTGGAGAAAATTTCCTTTGTAAATATTTCAAAAGCTTGAAATATCCATAAAGGGTTTTATAGGGTTTAGCCCATTATTTTGAACATGACCAAGTGTTGAAACTCTTATATATGGACAATATATGTCCTCTGAGTCTCTCTGAATTTTGGCAAATATTATTGAAACAGTTAAATAATTTTCCCCTATTAAAGACCATTTCTGGCCTTAAGAAAAAGCTTTTAAATAAAATAGGAAAATAACTTTTAAAATTATACCTTTGTGGTTTCTGGGAGTCCTATGACTACTAGGTCTCAAGTAAACCTTTTGAAATAATTTTCTCACCCTAAATCAAGTACTTGCAGTGCAAATCCCAATTCAGGGGTTTTTGGAAAACTAAATTTATAAAATACCTTTTTGGCCAAATTAATTTTGTAAGAAAATACTATACTGCTATATAACACTTGGCATGATCATTGGGCAGAAGTTTTGGGTATGGAGATGAATTCTACAAGAGGTCATAGTTGACTTTAATGAGCACATGAAAAAGCACATGAAGAAAACTCAATTCCAAATAAAAGCCAAATGATGCTAAAAAATTTTGCTGGTCCAAATTTTTATGCTTCAAAGATACAAATAGCATGTTACAAAATGCAGGGTGTGACACGAGGGGTGCCTAGGGCTTCGGAGGGGCGATGCCATGGTGGTCAACGTGAGAGGGAGGGGGAGGAGATAGCGATGAACGTGAGCGTTCTTCCGAATGTCGTGGGAGGCATAGTATTTATAGCGAGAAATGGCACACCTATGTAAGATATGGACTGAGCTGCACTGACTTAACTGCAGGTCCAGTTGCGTCACTGACAGATGGGCCGGACCCCTGTTGGGCCCATATGTCAGTGACCCAATGCACCCGAAGTTATGTAACTGAAGCAGCATCCCGGGTGGAGTGGTGGGACCGCCGAAGGGAGAAGGAGAGTCTGGCAGGCATATTGCTTCCACACATGGAGAGGAAAAGATTTGGAGACGACCGGGCTTCCTGCAGGTATGGGGAACGGTGCATAAAGTCTCATCTTGCATGCTGGGCTAGGTATAGTCTCAAGTCATTAAAAGCCTACACGCCCTACACATGTTCATATTTCAAGATGCACTAAATTATTGCATGCGATGGTTAAGGCTGGCCATAATGGTGGTATCTTAGCTGGTACTCCTCCGATCTGTTTTACTCTGCGCATAACATTTTTTCATTTTTTCTGAATTGCTCTGCGTGTTCCGCTTTTGCCTCGCCTCTTTCCCAGTCTACCCCTCATCTACCGCATCACATGCTCTGGAGGAGCCCGCGTGAGCGTTAATGTCTTTCCTAGTTATCCGCCTTCTCTCCTTGTTTGGTGCGCCGCTGCATACAAACCACCATGGCCTGCGTTAACTGCTCTCCTAGTATTGGCCGGTGGGCAGTTGCATGCAAACAGGTGTGACTTTCCGAGTTACCTGTGGGCTGCTGCATGCACCTAATCCTGGCAAAAGAAGGGGCAAATTTGTCCAAAACAATACGAGCAGGGCTCTCCTTGGTATGCGGGATGAAAGTTATATGCAGGGTAAAAAGAATTAGAGGGAGTATCATGCACACGGGAATAGCAAACAAGCCAGCATGGCGTGCGAACAGGCCGAAGGTCGTGGGAGGTGCGACGGTTGACGAAATTAATTGAAGATACACACAAGCCGGCATGGCGTGCGAACATGCAGAAACTATACCGTCAGGCTTACGATATGGGTCTAGTAGACATGACATCTAGTGGGTCCCACATAGTTCTCGAGAACTCTTTGGGGGCTTGCATTCATTTATCCACCGGGCAAGCCGGCAACCCCACACCGTTCGCACGCCATACTCGTCCCCATATTCTACTAGTACAGTACCTTACAACAGTTTGCTCCCAGTCGTCCATTCAATCCTAACCCTCCTCCCAAATCCATGGCGTCCCAAATCTCCATGATCGGAGGTGAGTACAAGGTTAGAACCATCACCGGCGATGATTTTGACGTCATCTACGCTCGTTCTTACACAACGGTGAAAGAATGCATTGATCGCTTCAAACGCATGTTCGAAAACTCAAATGATGAGTGGGTCGCTGGGCTAGATGTTGAGTACACCACAGTCCTGGGAAGCGAGTGATAACCCACAAGTGTAGGGGATCGCAACCGTTTTCGAGGGTAAATTATTAAACCCAAATTTGTTGATTCGACACAAGGGGAGCCAAAGAATACTCTTAAGTATTAGCAGCTGAGTTGTCAATTCAACCACACCTCGAAACTTAGTATCTGCAACAAGATAGTTTAGTAGAACAGAAATATGATAGTGGTGGTAGAAGCAATAAAAGTAAAGATAGTGTTTTTGTAGTTTTTGTGATAATAGCAACGGAAAAGTAAATAGCAACTAGCAATATAGGCAAAGCTCGTAGGCATTGGATCGGTGATGGGAAATTACGTCGGATGCAATTCATCATGTAGAAGTTATAACCTAGGGTGACACATAACTAGCTCTAGTTCATCAATGCAATGTAGGCATGTATTCCGAATATAGTCATACATGCTTATGGAAAAGAACTTGCATGACATCTTTTGTCCTACCCTCCCATGGAAGCGGGGTTCTATTGGAAACTAAGGGATATTAAGGCCTCCTTTTAATAGAGTACCGGACCAAAGCATTAACACATAGTGAATACATGAACTCCTCAAACTATGGTAATCACTGGGAGTGGTCCCGATTATTGTCACTTCGGGGTTGCCGGATCATAACACATAGTAGGTGACTATAGACTTGCAAGATAGGATCAAGAACACACATATATTTCATGAAAACATAATAGGTTCAGATCTGAAATCATGGCACTCGGACCCTAGTGACAAGCATTAAGCATAGCAAAGTCATAGCAACATCAATCTCAGAACATAGTGGATACTAGGGATCAAACCCTAACAAAACTAACTCGATTACATGATAGATCCCATCCAGCCCATCACCGTCCAGCAAGCCTACGATGGAATTACTCACACACGGTAGTGAGCATCATGGAATTGGTGATGGAGGAAGGTTGATGATGACGATGGCGACGATCTCCACTCTCCGGAGCCCCGAACGAACTCCAGATCAGCCCTCCCGAGAGAGATTAGGGCTTGTTGGCGGCTCCGTCTTGTGAAACGCGATAATTCTTTCTCTCCGATTTTTCTCTCCATGAAACGGAATAGATAGGACCTGGGGATACATCGGTGGGGCATCGGGGGGCCCTCGAGGCAGGGGGGCGCGCCCTGGGAAGGGGGGCGCACCCCCCACCCTCGAGGACAGGGTGTGGCCCCCCCGGTGCAGATCTTCTTGCATATATTTTATATATTTTTTGAAATTATTCTCCGTTGATTTTCAGGCAATTCCGAGAACTTTTTATTTCTGCACAAAAACAACACCATGACAGTTCTGCTGAAAACAACATCAGTCCGGGTTAGTTCCATTCAAATCATGCAAGTTAGAGTCCAAAACAAGGGCAAAAGTGTTTGGAAAAGTAGATACGTTGGAGACATATCAACTCCCCCAAGCTTAAACCTTTGCTTGTCCTCAAGCAATTCAGTTGATAAACTGAAAGTGATAAAGAAAAACTTTGACAAACTCTGTTTGCTCTTATTGTTGTAAATATGTAAGCTAGCATTCAGGTTTTCAACAAGATCATGAACTAACCACATTCACAATAACTTTCAGGTCTCAAGACTACTCACATCAATGGCATAATCAACTAGCGAGCAATAATAATAAACCTCGGATGACAACACTTCTCAAAACGATCATGATATGATATAACAGTATGGTATCTCGCTAGCCCTTTCTGATACCGCAAAACATAAATGCAGAGCACCTTTAAAGATCAAGGACTGACTAGACATTGTAATTCATGGTAAAAGAGATCCAGTCATGATCATACTCAATGCAGATTAATAGTAATACATGCAACGATAGAGGTGCTCTCCTACTGGTAGTTTTTGATAAGAGGGTGATGACTCTGCATAAAAAGTAAATAGATAGGCCCTTCGCAGAGGGAAGCAGTGATTTGTAGAGTCCCAGAGCTCGATTTTAAATAGAGATTGAATAACATTTTGAGCGGTATACTTTCATTGTCAACATAACAACCAAGAATCTCGATATCTCCCACGCTACACACATTATAGGCGGTTCCCAAACAAAATGGTAAAGTTTATACTCCCCCAACCACCAACTAGCACACTCCACGGCCAGCCGAATCCACGGGTTACCGTCCAAACAAGCAACAGCCCTGGGGGAGTTTTGTTTAATTATTATGATTTTGAGCATGGGACAGGGCATCCCAGTTACCAACCATTTTCTCGTGAATGATGAGCAGAGTCCACTCATCGTGAGAATAACCCACCTAGCATGGAAGATATAGACAACCCTAGTTGATACATGAGTTGTTCGAGCATACAAAACAAAATTTCATTTGAAGGTTTAGAGTTTGGCACATACAAATTTACTTGGAACGACAGGTAAATACCGCATATAGGAAGGTATGGTGGACTCATATGGAATAACTTTGGGGTTTATGGAAGTGGATGCACAACAGTATTCCCGCTTAGTACAAGCGAAGGCTAGAAAGAGACTGGGAAGCGACCAGCTAGAGAGCAACAACGGTCATGAACATGCACTAAAATTAATCAACAATGAATGCAAGCATGAGTAGGATATAAATCACCATGAACATAAATATCGTGAAGGCTATGTTGATTTCTTTCAACTACATGCATGAACATGTGCCAAGTCAAGGCACTTAAATCGTTCAGAGGAGGATACCACCCATCATACCACATCACAAACATTTTAATGTCATGTTGGCACGCAAGATAGACCATTATAAACTCTCAGCTAATTAAGCATGGCATAAGCAGCTATGATCTCTAATTTTTATTGCAAACATGTTTCATTCATAACAAGCTGAATCAAGAACGGCGAGCAATCATATTTACAAAAACAAGAGAGGTCGAGTTCATACCAGCTTTTCTCATCTCAATTAGTTCATCTTATATCATCCTTATTGAATTTCACTCGCACGACCGAACGGTGTGGATAATAATAATAGTGCACGTGCATTGGACTAAGCTGGAATCTGCAGGCATTTACTACAAGAAAGAAGACAAGGTAATATGGCTCAAGGTTAAATCTACAACAAAGCATATGAGAGCCACTAAGCATTTTAATCATGGTCTTCTACTCTTAACCCCTAAAGAAAAGAAAAGAAACTATTTACACGGGAAAACACCCAACAAGCAAAAGAAGAACGGGAAATCTTTTTGGATTTTCCTTTTTTTTAGTTACTACTACAAGTAAAGAAAGTAAACTAGGTAGAAGCTACAACTAATATTTTTTTTGTTTTTCTGGGTTTTTCTAGCACACAAGAAAAAAGACTAAGAAAAAGAAATTTAAACTAAGCATGGATGGTACAGTGAAAGAGTGTGAGCACCGACAACTAGAATAAGTGTGTGAACATGAATGTAAGTCGGTGAGAAACACGTACTCCCCCAAGCTTAGGCTTTTGGCCAAAGTTGGTCTATGGCCAGGGATCGAAGCCACTCCCTCCAGTGTACTGAGATGTGTCCTCCGGGTGCCACTGGTTGGCTAGCTCGTCCAGCTCCCACCCATAAACAGATTGACGAGAAGGATCAAATGGTGGTTTTGGCTCAGGCTCTGAAGCTTGTGCCTAGCCTTGGTACTTGTAGAAGGCATCTGATGTAATGAGGTACTTGCTTGTGGACAGATCAAACAGAGATGGTGCAGGCAAGGTAACAATTTCACAGTATATTTCATCAAACCTCAATTTATAAAGTAGCTGCATATTTTTCTCTTTAACAATAAAGTCATGAGCTACCATGCTCTTGTAGTCTAGATAAACTGGGGCAAGCAATTTTTCTTCCTTCTCATGATGCCTAATAGGTATATTAAAATGTTCAGCAAGGCAAGAAGCAAAGATGCCTCCAAAGACGGGCCCCTTTGAGCGGTTCAGACTTAATCGTTTGGCAATGACGGCGCCCAAGCTAAAAGTTGTGTCACGAAACAAGGCATGGCGTAAAATGATAATATCAGGGGCACTGAGATTCCCACTGTTCCCGCGACCGATTAAACACCTACTAGCAAATAAAGCAAAGTAGCGCAGAACAGGGAAGTGTATACTGGTGATTCTTGCCCCTGAAACTTGTCTAGTTTCACCTACGGCTATCATATCAATAAACCCTTTGACGTCTTCATGACGTGGTTCATCTAGTCTACCTTCAAAGGGTACTTTGCATATTTCACAAAAATCTAACAGTGATATCTCCTTAACCACATCATATAAGTGAAACTCCACCATAGGTGGTGTTTTCCTAGAATGAAAATGGAAGCTTTGCGTAAAAATATTGGTGAGTAAGAGATACTGTTCCTTTTGGTCGTGGAGGAAGTCGGTGAGGCCTGCGTTATTTGCCATCCAATAAAAGTCTTCGTAAATACCGGCGGACATCATGAAATTATTACAAGGCCATTCACATAGTCGAACTTCCGCCATGCGAGGAAGATGATACTTGGGCTTCTTATTTTCTTCTTTCTTCTTCTCCTCTGAGCTCTTGCTGGAAGAGCCCCTCAATATTCTTTTTAACATTTTCCTTTTCTGAAAATTTTCTTAAATTTTTAGTAACTCACAAATAAAAGTTAACCAAACTCAACAAGAATGATAACAACAACTCCTATAAGTGCCTAGAGGCTATATCATGCATTAGAACTGCTTGGGACCAAGAAAATTTGACATGCAAGCTCAAGAACAAGGTCACCACATCGGCATAAATTTGCAACAAATAAAGCACTAGAACAAAAACTAATTGGACCAATGGAGGAGTCACATACCAAGGAACAATCTCCCCAAACAGTTTGGTGAATGGTGCTTTGAGCAAGGAGATCGAAAATGGCAGCAAAATGAGCTAGAACTCGGGTTTGAGCTTGCTGGGGATTTTTATGGGAGGAATAAGAAGAGCATGGGTGAAAGGATAAGTGGAGGGGGGCACCGAGGGGCCCTCGAGGCAAGGGGGCACGCCCTGTGCCCTCGAGGCCACGTGCTGGCTCCCCTCGATGTGTGTTCAGTGCCATATTTTCTTAAATATTCTAGAAAAAATCATATTTCATTTTCATGGAATTTGGAGAACTTTTATTTTCGGGATATTTTTTTATTGCACGGGTAAGTCTGGAAACAGACAGATAATGCTATTTTTCTTTTATTTTACCTAATTAACAAAAAGTAAAAAGGGGGGTACAGAAGGTTTGTGCTATCTAGATTCACCTATCCCATGTTCATCAAAAGGAATCCATTAACAAGGTTGATCAGGTCTTGCTAATAAACTCTTTCCGAGTAACATGAAACCGGAGAATTTTCGAATAACACTATGTTACCTCAATGGGGATATGTATGTCCCCAACAATAAGTATGTCATATGCCTTCTTGATAGTAGGAATAGTAAACTCAAAATCACCAATAGTAATAGTTGAAGTTTTTCCAATATAATTGATACTATGAACCTGAGGTTGTTTCCTCGGAAAGTGTACCGTATGCTCATTACCATTGACATGAAACGTGACATTGCCTTTGTTGCAATCAATAACAGCCCCTGCAGTATTCAAAAAAGGTCTTCCAAGAATTATAGACATACTATCATCCTCAAGAATATCAAGTATAACAAAGTCTGTTAGAATAGTAACATTTGCAACTACAACAGGCACGTCCTCACAAATACCGACAGGTATAGTAGTTGATTTATCGGCCATTTGTAAAGATATTTCAGTAGGTGTCAACTTACTCAAGTCAAGTCTATGATATAAAGAGAGAGGTATAACACTAACACCGGCTCCAAGACCACACAAAGCAGTTTTAACATAGTTTCTCTTAATGGAGCAAGGTATAGTAGGTACCCCTGGATCTCCTAATTTCTTAGGCATTCCACCCTCAAAAGTGTAATTGGCAAGCATGGTGGAGATTTCTACATCAGCTATTTTTCTTTTGTTGGTGATAATGTCTTTCATGTACTTGGCATAAGGATTTGTTTTAAGCACATCAGTCAAACACATACGCAAAAAGATAGGTCTAATCATTTCAGCGAACCATTCAAAGTCTTCATCATCCTTTTTCTTGGATGGTTTCGGAGGAAAAGGCATGGGTTTCTGAACCCATGGCTCTCTTTCCCTACCGTGCTTCCTAGCAACGAAGTCTCTCTTATCATAACGTTGATTCTTTGATTGTGGGCTATCAAGATCAATAGCAGGTTCAATCTCTACATCATTATCATTGCTAGGTTGAGCATCAATATGAACATCATTATTAATATTATCACTAGGTTCATGTTCATTACCAGATTGTGTCTCAGCATCAGAAACAGATATATCATTGGGATTCTCAGGTGGGTGAGCTACAGGTTCACTAGAAGCATCACTACTGGAATCTGGGAATTTGCCATCAGCCAGCTCTTTGCCATCTGCCAGCTGATGGCAAAGAACGTCTTTGCCATATGCTTATAAAAAACAGATGGCAAAGAATTGACAGATGGCAAAGAACATGGTTGCCATCAGCCAATTCTTTGCCATCTGCCAGCAGATGGCAAATAATCTTTGCCATCTGCCAGCAGATGGCAAAGAGGTTGGCAAATACTGTGGCCGGCAAGAATGTAACGGCGTACCAGCCTCACCTCTTTGCCATCTGCCAGCAGACGGCAAAGATTCTTTGCCATCTGCTCGCAGATGGCAAAGAGATGAGGTTATTTATTTCCAGATATAAAAAAAACTGTGGATTATCCCTTCCCTCTCTCCCCTCCTCTCCCTCTCCCCTCTCCTCTACCACCCATCTCACCAGCCACCACCACACCACCCAGCCGCCCCGCCGCCCCACGACCACACCTCCCC
>LR738711.1:483682213-483692506 GCA_902687465.1 Secale cereale
CCCCGGGCTCCCCGAGTAGGAAGGGCCCCCGATGTGTGATGTTTAGGAAAGAATTGTGATTTTTAGGCAAGATCGTTTTTTCCTTGTAACAGATCGACTGATAATTCTAATAAGAAAGAATTATTTCCATGTAACTGACCGCCTGATTTTTCGTGATGTTTGTAGTAGGAAACAAAACTTTCCCATGTAAAAGATCGACAGATACATTAATTCAGGCCTTGCCGCACACGCGTGATCTCGGCTTCTACTTCTTCTCTTCCACAACTGGCAAGCAAACAGCCATGCCAATGCCAAGGGCGACGGCATGCTGCATGCGTCGTCTATTAGTGATTTTTTGGCTGCTGCCTGCTGGACGCGATTAGTGACGGAAGATATGAGAATCTCCTCTCCTTTTCTATACTCTTTTCAGATTGCTCGGTTTGTGAAGTTAATTAATCCTCGTAATGGCTTTGTCAGATTTCAGTTTCTTGTATTGATCAGGGAATAGAAAAGGGAAACTCGGTTTCTGTTCGTAAGTCGTGACTCGTAAGCAGCAGCAAAAGAATGCAATTTCAACTCTTCTAGCCATCCAGGTATCTTGATCCATGCCTTGGCATGTTTTTATTTAAGTAGCAATGTCTTAATTTCTTATATCATATGTTTGTGTGCTAATTAGTAAAAATGCTATTAATTTAGGAATATTTGTCTAGAAATTATCCATGACAATGAGAAAAAATAAAACATGCATATGAGTTGGCTGCCCCCAAAAAGTATTTCATTTGCTTCCCTGCCAAAAACAAAACTTATTTCAGAGAACTCCGAGGAATTAGCTTTAGTTATCGTTGAAGAAACATTATAGGTTGATAAAAATTTCATTAGGAACGGAAGTGTTACTAATTCACCTTATGAAAAAAAATAACTATATGTTGATAAGAGCTGCCAAATTTTATGTGAATGATTGTGACCCCGGTTATTTTTAATAGTCGAGATGACAAGGCAAAATAAATTATAGTGTAAACAGTATTTATTTGCAATTGAAGTAGCAAAAAATTCATATATTTATGTGCCTTTAGGGCCCCCTTTTGTTATCCTGCCCCGGGCTCCCGAAATCTCAGGACCGGGCCTGTCTGGCAACCGGGAGCGACCACATCTAGGTCGGGCCGCTTATCAGAGATAAGATAACCGGTTTTTTTGCAGAGATAAGCTACAATTTTTGTAGAAATAAACTACAGTTTTTTGCAGAGAATAAATCTACTTAGAAGAGAGAATATGTTACTCTCTTGCGATGGTACAGAAATAAGCAGAGATAAGCTAGAGGTTTTCTTCCATCTAGTGTACTTCTCACTCCCACATAGTACAGAAATTAACAAAGCTTAGCAGAGATAATCAATATGTGACTACTACTTCAGAAATTAGCATAGATAAGCTACATTTTTTTGCAAAAAATTGAAGAGCAATACGTGACTATATTTTGAAATGGAGAAATGCATTTTGAAATTAGGAGATAAGGTGGGATAACGTGTGAGATACTACATGCCCTAGAACATGATCGCACGACGCATAAACAAAAAACTAAGGACTGTAATGTATACTCCCTCCGTTCTTCAATATAAGTCTTTGTAGAGATTTCACTATGGACCACATACGGATGTATGTAGATGCATTTTAGAGTGTAGATTCACTCATTTTGCTCCGTATCTAGTCCATGGTGGAATCTCTACAAAGACTTATATCTAGGAACGGAGGGAGTACTTTTGTATTCTGAAGATGACACAGCGGGTACATGACCTGCAGTAGCAGATCAAGCACCCAATCAATTAGTTGCCCATGCATACATATGCCGCGGGCCTCGGGCATCTGCCAACACTTCAGGTCGTATTGCCTTTTGTGACAAAAATATATTGTTCCAATATTAGCTCTGCCAAATAAATACAAATCCATCTCAGCCATATTCTTTTATTCAGTACATATATAAGCTGTTAGAACTGTTACATTCATATTGTTAGCTGACTGAAAACTGTTGATTGTACTATCTAGTGACTGAACGGCCAAGGCTGAAGCATTTTCTTTGCTTAGCTGCGTTGGATGGATGCCCAGCTCTCTTTTGCTTTGGGTCACTGCTGTCCGTTGGATGTTGTTTGGAGGGCTGATAAGAGGGAGCCAGTTACAAGGTGACTTGCTAGAGGCCCATGGGTGTAGCTCCAACACCGGTGAACCTGACATCACCACTGGGCACCGGTCAGAATAGATGAGACTTGGCAAATAATTTATGAAGAAATTAAAATGTTGAAAGTCAGGGCGGACTAGATCGAGTCCATTCAGATCACACCACATTATTAAATTTAATTCTAACCTATCCTATATACACTATCAGCACCAAACAGGGGCCTTTGTTGTGTGTTTATTTGTGCTATAACTGAAGAACTCTATGATCTTCAGAGAACTAACTATTAATGAATTTGATTTTGACATATCATACACTGTTGGCACCAATCAGGGGCCTAATTTACTGGTTGTTTATTTGTGCTATGAAAGTAGTACTCTAAGAAATTCAGAAGCATTTCTCTGTAACACTAGACATTGGTAAACTAAGACATCACAACTATGGAAAGATTATTCTGAACAAGAAACTTCATAAATTTTCTTCAGGTTACTATAATATTTCCTAATTAATTGACACCGTTGTTTTCCTCAAAAAGATGCATGTCAGTTCCTAATTAATTACGTACATACAAAATTATTAAATTTCTTACATCAACCAGGTTACTGTAAAGAATAATGCCAATAATAGACAGCAAAGAAACATATTCAGGGTGTAAATCATATCTTGGACTACAACTGAGAATTTCTTTGTAGACTATGTTCTTTGTAAAAAAATCAATGGAGTTGGACTGGCCTTCCTTTTGCTTATATGGGACAGTAATAACCTTCATATTACTTCTAGATGTAGCTCTAGAAAGAGCAATTTGCCGACGCGCTCGCTGCCGTGCATTTCTTTTATGTGCTTTGTAATAGGAAAATTTTCTTTCTTACAACACATATGACTCAATCATTTAGGTCTCACTTTGTGAAGAATGTTTAAATGCTTCAGACGGTTGTCAAGGGAGAGCTGCAGGCGCTCTGTGGGATTATCTGTTTCAGAAGCTAATATGTAACTAAATAACTGAGTTGATGGCATTATCATGCTAATTAAATTCCTTAGGTTTGTAGTTCTATTTTTTGTGTGCGTGCATAGGCAATAGTCTCTGTTTTGGCTGACCTTGCAGGATACATGTAAGGTAGTGTTTAGAATTTTTTGGAATAACATTTGTACAGAAGTTCTCCTTAAGAATATCAACATGACCAGGTGGACATATGTTAGTTAGATTATGAACAAGTAGTGAATGTAAAATATGTACATCTATCTATGCATGCTTGCCATGAAATGACATAAAGCAGAGTGTGGAGGTCAGCACTAACCCATGTCTATTTCTCCATTTCCTGATTCTAGAATCTTGCTATCACAGCTGGACAAAGCAACTTAGTAGAGCAAGATATCTCTCCAAGTAAACTAACCCATCTCTATTTCCCAAATTTCTTCTAAATGTGCAAAAATTCATTTGGTCTTATAGAAACTCAGTTCTAACAATATTGGCTGGCTCATAATTGTGTTATTTCCTATAACCTTTCCCTGTCTAACATACTTCATGCAAGTATGATATTAGGACACAAGAATGTCAAACTCCACATGTTTTGTGCTGATGGATATAAGATCTTAGCCCGTTTTCGTGCAATTATTCTCTCGATGTGTTGGTCAAATGTTTTGTATGACCTAATTTATAAAAACTTCCATCCATTTTGCTTTGGGTGATTCACATCAGTATTTTCTTTATCAAGTGTGTGTTCTTTTAATATGAATCTTCCAAGAAAACAATTTAAACATTTTTCTACTAATATGTGACACTGTGATAAATTTTGCAGAGAAACACGTCATCACACTACCGAGTATCAACATCGAGTTAATTCTCTCCCGTTTTACACCAGTCCAGCATCGACCGATCCTTCTCCGTCTGCCACTGGCGCGACCGGTCCTACACCTACACCTACATCGAGTTAATTCTCTCCCATTTTACAGATTTGCTTAAGATCACGGAAGCTTGCGTTGATGGAGTGCTTGTATTTATTTTTTGTTTTGACCTTGTGAAACTTGCTACCTATGGATGAAACTGTGTAAATATTGATGAAACTATGTATATGTACGGATGAAACTTGCTACTATTGGTAACATGTGTTGGATATATATATGTGTTCATGACTATTGGTAATATATGTTGAATATGCTATATTGGTCATATAAATATATTTGTGTTTGATTTTCTGTGAAAATGAATTGATATAAGAAAAACAAAATTAAATGAGGCAATATAGACACTTTGCCATCTGTTGGCAGATGGCAAAGAGCTTTGCCATCAGCTGGCAGATGGCAAAGTGGCCACGTGTCATCCAGAGATAAAATTTGGGCAGGCCTATTTGGGCTCTTTGCCATCTGCCAGCAGATGGCAAAGTTCTTTGCCATCAGCTGGCAGATGGCAAAGTATGCAGCCTTTGCCATCAGCTAGCAGATGGCAAAGTATGCCGTTATCCTTCTAACGGGGCTAACCCAGTTAAGAGGCTTTGCCATCTGCCAGCTGATGGCAAAGGCACAGGCTCTTTGCCATCAGCCAGCAGATGGCAAAGAGGCCTTTGCCCACTGGAATTCAGACAAACTGTTTGCTATCTGCTGGCTGATGGCAAAGCCTTTGCCATCCGCCGACCATGCCTTTGCCATCTGCCATGGCAGATGGCAAAGTGCCAGATTCCAGTAGTGCATGCAAATTTCTATTATTTTTCTTTTTCTTCTTCTTAGAAGAACTAGGTGCTTCTAAATTAGCTCTCTGAGAATCTTGCTCAATTCTCTTAGGATACAGAGGTTCCTGAGTCATTCTACCACCTCTAGTCACAACTCTAATGGCATTATCATTATTCTTACTATTTAATTCATTGAGCAAATCATTTTGAGCTTTAAGTACTTGTTCTACTTGAGTGGTGACCATGGAAGCATGTATACTAATGAGTTTCAGTTCATCCTTAGCACTAGACAGATAATCACTCAAGCGTTCAATCAAATAAGCATTGTGTTGTAGTTGTCTACCAACATAAGCATTGAAGTTTTCTTGCTTCACAATAAAATTGTCAAACTCATCTAAGCGTTGGCTAGCAGACTTATAACGAGGAGTATCACCTTCATCAAATCTATAAAGATAATTTACCTTTACTACCTGTATCGGGTTATCAAGACCATGTATTTCTTCAATAGGCAGTAAATTCTTAACATCTTCAGCTTTAATACCTTTTTCTTTCATAGATTTCTTTGCCTCTTGCATGTCTCCAGGACTGGGAAATAGAACACCTCTTTTCTTCGGAGTTGGCTTAGGGGCTGGTTCAGGAAGTGTCCAATTATTTTCATTGGCTAGCATATTATTCAATAGTAATTCAGCTTGTTCCACTGTTCTTTCCCTGAAAACACAACCAGCACAACTATCCAGGTGGTCTCTGGAAGCATCTATTAGTCCATTATAAAAGACATCAAGCATATCATGCATCTCAAGAGGATGATCAGGCAAAGCATTAAGTAACTGGAGAAGCCTCCCCCAAGCTTGTGGGAGACTCTCTTCTTTAGTTTGAGCAAAGTTATATATTTCCTGTAAGGCAGCTTGTTTCATATGAGCGGGAAAATATTTAGCAAAAAAGTAATACATCATATCCTGGGGACTACGCACACAACTAGGATCAAAAGAATTAAACCAAGTCTTAGCATCACCCTTTAACGAGAACGGAAACAACTTAAGGATATAGTAGTAGCGAATCTTTTCATCATTGGTAAACAGGGTGGCTATATCATTCAACTTGGTAAGATGTGCCACAACAGTTTCAGACTCATAGCCATGGAAAGGATCAGATTCAACCAAAGTAATTAACTTAGGATCAACAGAGAATTCATAATCCTTATCAGTAACACAAATAGGTGAAGTAGCAAAAGCAGGGTCATGTTTCATTCTAGCATTCAAGGACTTCTCTTTCAGCTTAGCTAATAACTTCTTAAGATCATATCTATCATTGCAAGCAAGAAAGTCTCTAGCAGTTTCTTCATCCATAGCATAACCCTCAGGCACAACAGGCAATTCATATCTATTGGGAGTAGTTTCATCATCACTTTCATAAATATCATCAACATTTGCACTCTCCCTAACCTTAGCAATTTGTTCATCTAGAAATTCACCTAGTGGCACAGTATCAGGCATAGAGGTAGTTTCATCATACATAGCAGAAGTAGCATCATCAAGAACATACGACATATCAGATTCAATAGCAGGAGTAGGTGTCGCAAGTTTACTCATAACAGAAGGAGAATCAAGTGCATAGCTAGATGGCAGTTCCTTACCTCCCCTCGTAGTTGAGGGTAAGATCTTGGTTTTTGAGTCCTTCAAATTCTTCATAGTGATAAACAGATATAAATCCCAAGTGACTTAAAGAATAGAGCTATGCTACCCAGCAACGGCGCCAGAAAATAATCTTGATAACCCACAAGTGTAGGGGATCGCAACAATTTTCGAGGGTAAGGTATTAAACCCAAATTTGTTGATTCGACACAAGGGGAACCAAAGAATACTCTTAAGTATCAGCAGCTGAGTTGTTAATTCAACCACACCTAGAAAATTAGTATCTGCAGTAAGATAGTTTAGTAGCACAGTAATATGATAGTGGTGGTAGCAGCAATAAAAGTAAAGATAGTGTTTTTGTAGTTTTTGTGATAATAGCAACGGAGAAGTAAATAGCAACTAGCAATATAGTTAAAGCTCCTAGGCATTGGATCGGTGATGGGAAATTACGTCGGATGCAATTCATCATGTAGAAGTTATAACCTAGGGTGACACAGAACTAGCTCCAGTTCATCAATACAATGTAGGCATGTATTCCGAATATAGTCATACGTGCTTATGGAAAAGAACTTGCATGACATCTTTTGTCCTACCCTCCCGTGGCAGAGGGGTCCTATTGGAAACTAAGGTATATTAAGGCCTCCTTTTAATAGAGTACCGGACCAAAGCATTAACACATAGTGAATACATGAGCTCCTCAAACTTTGGTCATCACCGGGAGTGGTCCCTATTATTGTCACTTCGGGGTTGCCGGATCATATCACATATTAGGTGATTATAGACTTGCAAGATAGGATCAAGAACACACATATATTCATGAAAACATAATAGGTTCATATCTGGAATCATGGCACTCGGGCCCTAGTGACCAGCATTAAGCATAGCAAAGTCATAGCAACATCAATCTCAGAACATAGTGGATACTAGGGATCAAACCCTAACAAAACTAACTCGATTACATGATAGATCCCATCCAACCCATCACCGTCCAGCAAGCCTACGATGGAATTACTCACACACGGCAGTGAGCATCATGCAATTGGTGATGGAGGAAGGTTGATGATGACGATGGCGACGATCTCCACTCTCTGGAGCCCCAAACGGACTCCAGATTAGCCCTACCAAGAGAGATTAGGGCTTGGCGGCGGCTCCGTCTCGTGAAACGCGATAATTCTTTCTCTCTGATTTTTCTCTCCATGAAATGGAATATATAGGACCTGGGGATACATCAGTGAGGCATCGGGGGGCCCTCGAGGCAGGGGGCGCACCCCCAACCCTAGAGGACAGGGTGTGGGCCCCCCTGGTGTAGTTCTTCTTGCAGATATTTTTTATATTTTCTGAAATAATTCTCCGTTGATTTTCAGGCGGTTCCGAGAACTTTTTATTTCTGCACAAAAACAACACCATGGCAGTTCTGCTGAAAACAGCGTCAGTCCGGGTTAGTTCCATTCAAATTATGCAAGTTAGAGTCCAAAACAAGGGCAAAAGTGTATGGAAAAGTAGATACGTTGGAGACGTATCTACGAGAAGAAACTAAAGGAGTCAGAGAAGAAGAAGCCCCCGTGATCCTGGTTTGCGTGCATGACTTATGCTTGGTCTACCACATATGCCATGCCGACGTTGAGTGCGAGGAATTTAAGAAGTTCCTCAAGGGCTGCCGAGTCAAATTCGTTACTATAGACTTTAGGAATGGCAAGGAGATCCTGGGTCGGATAGGCCTCATTGTAGGCCAGCCCTTCGATCTCCAGAAGGAAAGCCTAGTGTCCTCCTCTCAGCCTTCAATGCTGACCCTGACAGCAGCCATGATTGATCGTTCGTACGCTAAACTGAAGAAACCTCACCACGAGTTTCATCATGCTTGGGAGTCGAAGACATTAGATGAAGATCACATCCTATAGGCAACAATGGATGCCTACCTTTGTTTAAATATCTACACGGGTTGGATGAAGAAGCAGAGCCCAGTGTCCGGTTCAAGCAAAGAAGCGTCAGTGAAGAGGAAGAGGAAGAGGAACGAGGACGAAGTCGAGGACATGGACTCGGACTCCGAGTAGGTGGCAGTGTCGTCGCTCATGCTGGTTCTACTGCAGTGTCAAGCGGACTAGTTGCTTAGTTTATTTTCAAGGGTGTGTTGTGCTGAGGCCCCAACAGAACTATGTTTATGTTCTTTCTCGTTATTTGAACTCTTAAGTACGTACAGTAGTACTAGTATTATGTCTTACTACTGTTCTTATTGCAGTTGGTACTACTGCTCGTATCTTCGTGTTCCTACTATAGTTAATACGTTCATACTAGTAGTATAATTTGGGTCAGACGATTTGTGAAAGAAGTTCGATGGAGCGAAGGAAGAAGACGGCAGGGTGCCCATGATCTATCTTATGAGTGTTGGGTGTGGAATGCAGTTCGCCGGAAAAAAATTGATCGTGCCCGGGGTTAAACAGATGGCGGGGGTGGGGGGAGCATGGCGGTGGCAGGCGGTTCAGGGGAGGATGCGGCGGCGGCAGCAGGCGGTTAGGCGTGTGGCGGCCCGAGAAGATGAATCATGCATCTATTTTGGAGGTTGAAGAAGCCCTTCTAGCCATCCATGTTGCATCAAACGGCCCACAAGAGTCGACTGACCCAAATTGCTCCTTCAGATTGTAGGATCCACATGGCATTCAAGGTCTCGAAGGTAGATTTTGCGTCCGCACCCGGTTTGTGGGCTCGACACGCGCTCGACCGGCTTCCGCCGCGACAGCCACCATGCGCGCCTCCTCCGCGCGGGCGGAGACGACAATGACATGCTAGTTCCTCCTCGCCGGCATGCTGGAGCACGCGCTCGTCCTCCTCTTCGTACGCTGCGTGCATAGACGCGGCTCCACTAGTTGCTTGCGTGCTTGGCAGCGCAGCAGCTTCGCGAGGAGGGACTGTAGAAACGTGAGCGGGCGAGCCTTCGGCTTGGCGGAGACACGACAGTGATGGCGGAGAAATTGTTGGCCGGAGCAGGTGGGCGCCGGCATGCGCAACTGCGGCGGCGGCATATTGATGAGTGTGCGCATGGGAGCTTAGTTTAGTTTTATATAGGGTTGGTCAAACTTAATAGAAAACCGTACTAGTACACGTAAACGTTAGACTTAGGAAATGCTTTTATTAGTTACCACATCCACGATACGGAATCCTGTGCAAGCGCGTGAATTGCGGCCGCACGGTCGATCGAACGGTGCGTCACCGTGTCGCGCTCGAAGGACATCCACCGAACCTTTTTGTGTGTGTGAAAACAATCCCTGAATATTACTCAATTTTTTTCGGGAAAAGTTCTTCACGCTACAATATTTCCATATATTTGAATTTAGCTCCAGTTCGTGTTTATTTTGATTTGGACGTTTTAAGTGCGCCCTATTTTTTTAAATATTGATTTTGTGTGTGTGATTGAGAGAGAACGTGTGTATGTGTCCATATGTGTGTTGTGGCGGAAGGGCAATGTGGAGACGGTGTGCGTGTGATAGAGACATAGAGAGGTGTGAATGTGCAAATGATCATGCATGAGTGAGACATAGACATATGCCGATACATTGTGCATACATGAGTGAACGGTCTTCCACTTTACTTGTGTGTGTGTGTGAGAGAGAGAGAGAGAGAGAGAGAGAGAGAGAGAGAGAGAGGAGCATCCGTAACACAACAACCATCTCTCTCGATTCGTCCGTCCCTCGCACGATCGCATGTAACACATGCATCAATGCGCACATTTTGACACCCTCACCCGGCCCCTGCCCACCTCAATGCCCGCACATCGCTCTCTATCTCGCACGCACAATCTCTTCGTGAATACCCTGTTTAGCAAGTATTTTTCCGTCACATACACACACATTTCTCTCCTTAG
>LR738711.1:483696537-483710740 GCA_902687465.1 Secale cereale
CCGGCGGCTCGTCGCCGGCGGAGCCAGAGACGGCGGAGGGCGTCGGAAAACGCCCACAGGCGACCAAAATGGCCGCGGAGAGTATCTACGTGAAGCCCGCGTTCCCGCGCATCCGTTGCGGCAAGCGGCAGTTGCTGGGGCGGCCGGAGTTCGTCGGAATCAAGCTCGCGGCGGCGGCCGGCGATCGGGCATCGACGGAGTCGATGCTGTGCTGCATGAGGGGACGAACTAGTGGGTGCTGCGTGCTCCTGGAAGCTCAGCGAACACAGTGACGCACTCAGCTGCGAGCTGGGGTGACCCTGGCCGCGGCGGTGTGTTTCGGTCATCGGCGAAGTGGCAGCTACGGCGTGAAAAAGAGACAACGAAAAAGGTGGTTCGAGGGAGAGGCTCACGGCGATCATGATGGTGCTGACGGCGAGCCAGAGGAGAGGGAAGAAGCACGGGGAGGGTCGTGGGGGTTCCAGGGTGTCGTGGCGTCCTCTAGGGGCTTCGGGGCGGCGAGGAGGCAGGCAGGCAAGATGGAGGTGGCCGGCGCGCGTCGGGCACGCGCCGTGCGTCCGACTGGCGGGAGGAAGAAGACCCCCTGCCCCTCATGGGCTGGGCCGGCCGGATGGGCCACACATGTAAGTTGCTCAGGTGGGCTTCCTCTCTCTCTGTCTTTTCTGATTTAGTTTCTGTTTTCTATTATCTATTTCTTTTGTAGCTTTGTGGCTTTTCTAAAAATGCTTAGGCACTTTCAAAATTCACCAAACTGCTCATGCCCACTGTTTAGCATATAACCAACATGGAACATTTCAGTTTGGGATTATTTGGACATTTAAAATAATATATAAAATTTAAATGCCCAAATGCAAGTAAGATATGATTTAATTCAAAAATCCAGAATGGTCCTAGAAATATGTGCAACATTTTTGGCAGAGGTTTTTAATCAATCCAAAAATGATGAACTTTTCCCAAGGGCATTTTGGGTTTATTGAAAAGGATTTTAATTTGACCCTAGTTAAATTCATTTAGTGCTAGGGTTTGAGCATCCCCATTTCAGGTTTCCTTTGAAAATAAACATGATGCACCTAAGGACCAAGCAAGGCAGGCAAGGGCTGGTCTAGGGCTGTGACAACTCACCCCCACTAAACAAGAATCTCGTCCCGAGATTCAAGCGTAGGGTAAGAAATCAGAGGGGACACTAACTAACACAATCTTCTCGATCCAGTTTTCCTCCTCGAAATTGTTGATTCAAAGCATCATGTAGACCTTGGCATCTTTGAATTCAAAGCTTCATCTAACACGACAACAAAAGAACGTGAATTCTACAGGATTTGATCTTCTCGAAGATCGAGCAATTCAAGATCAACTCATGGATTGAGACGTCGAAACATCTCTTGAGCTGAGGCACCGGACACACATCCAAAGGGATGGAGTGAAATAAACAATGAAGATTCACTTGACGGCAATAATTCCACACCTAAGGAGAGGGCGATCGATACCACAAGACGGGGCACCTTTAGAGAAGGTGACTCGTAGAGTTATTCCCTTAAGTGGCAAAAAGAATTACTTTTGATATAGAGATCATTGAAATTCCCTATACCAGCCTAAGGCAAACACAATCGATCGTTTGACCGAGTCTAAAGGAATGACATTCTCCATCTAGAATGGATGATGTGGACTGCCTTGTAAAAGACAATGCCAAGGTTGATTTTGCTTATCATCGGAAATGAATGGGACCCATGGTAAGACCACTTTTGAAGATAATCCTGAACAGCAGATGCTGGGAATGATTCTGGTAACTGGGAAAAATCCCAACAATAGAGAGTAAATCTACTCTTGAGGGTGTATAATATAATCAAGAACACTGGAAGCAATCCCGGTTAGTGTCGAGGATAACACCTAGTGCTTGTGCGTGCTCTCAAGAACTTGAGTATTCCCATATTCATCAAGGTTTTACCAATATCCGTGTCAAGGATCCTGGCAACATCACATACTACCATGATGAACAATGATGGACGATGCAGATGCAAAGGAAGATAACACCGTCTCAGATTTTACCTTAGCGGAGCCAAGGAAGCAAAAATCTGGATGATCGACCGAGAGACATTTAGCACTCCGCTTCTAATGTTCTCCTTGATGTATTAGCGTAAACCATTCATAGATATGTTTGGTATCTTGAACATCAAGTAAAGGTCGGACTTCGGGAGCACAAGAATCCATAAGGAACAACTAGGGAGTAAATCCTACGAAATCCTTATGGGGAGGTGGCCAACTTCTTCAATCAAGATACTACAATAATAGGTCTTCCGGCTGGGTGTGTTGGCCACGACATCCACTTTACCGGTTATCGAGAGACCAATATTATAGTTCTTGGGAAATGCACCAACCATCATATCTGCCTGAGATTCAGTTCCGGTTGGGGTCAAGATATTCCAGACTCATCCAGTCTAGAAAGAGAATGAAAGTTTGCAACACAATTCGACGAGACGACGTTGCGAGATTCTCGGGAATGATCTACGATAGCTAGCTCCAAAACATGAGCTAGTTCTGCTACAAACTTGTGAACACGTTGTCCAAGACAAACATGACCACGTAGTAGTCTTATGATAAAACACTACCGAGTTCAGGTGGGAACCATCATCAAGGATATCGAAGTCCTTGCATAAGTCTAGCTCTTATGAAGAAACTTCTTCTCCTTGAACAAATCAGTCAGTGGCTTGGTGTGCTAGGGATACATATAGAGTGAAGGTTGCAAGTCTCCAAACCACAGAATACTTCGCACGTATGCATGACTGACTTTAGATGATTCCATAGGAAGCAAAACAACTTTCTCAAACTCACGGTGGCAACTTACATCAATTACACATGACTTAGGGAAAGTTTCTTCTCTCATCCAACATATACCTCATGAACGGAACACGGAGGCAATGCTTACAAAGTTTTCCAACACTAGCTTAATGTCCTACAAAATCATGGAGAAGGTACGGATGTTGTCGATGGGCTCAACCATAATCCATCCAGATTTCCATGGAGATGGAATTCCATAATTATGTGAACAAGTGATAGTATTGGTCAGACCCAGAAGATATAATGGTGTATGCTCGAGGGATCAACCACGAGTAAGACAACATTATGAACATCGTTGGTTCTGATTTGATTTGATGATAGCCCATACTCAAATCAAAGTTTTGATATGACAATAGGGCCAACAACTGATCACAGGGACCAATTGATGAAGATGTCATCTATTTTCAACACACGCAAACATACCCCTTGAGATGGACTAAGCTGGCAAGCTTTTATCTTCCAACTCTCCAAGTTATTGTTTTAGCTTAACCAACCAGTTCAGGGTATCCAACCAGATTTTTGGAGAAGTGGTGGTTTATAAGGAACCAACTTGATCACGAACTCAACATAGCGGTCAGGGAACAACCTGGTAATACTTCTGAGAAGATGTTCGGAAATCACGAACCACCGATATGTTACTAAGCTCGAGATCAATCTTGCTTTTCAGGGCAAGACGATATGATCAAATGAGCAAGGACTTAACAAAATCCTAACTCATCAATCAAGGAGTGCACCAAAAAAGTGGACTAGATAGCACGATCAATCTTAGAATGGTGATTCAATAGTCAACACGCTAAGAATGAGATTGTCGTCCATTTACTACCAAGCAACGAAATTGCTAGGAGTATTGATTTCACACATCACGATTCACTTGTCAGTATTCCGGTTACAACAACACGGAGACCGAGGAATGAACGATGATGGTGAGAAGTATCACCCTATCAAAAGTTCATAGGAGGTTGTGCAATTCCCATGACATTCTTGACATAAGGACGGTAATACTCCAGGATAGAACAGATTAGAAGCTGGATTAGCATTCTTCACCTGCGAAGCGCAACTTCTTTGACCCAATCTCGGATATGGATAAGGTACTGGAGTTTGTTTCTCCTAGTCATTCCAGAATAGAATGACTTGACGGAGCACAAGAGTAAAAGGCATCGATGAACACGAGTGCACAACTACTCCTGACTATCAACTGATAGACGAGTCATAACACAACTGAAAGGGACAACTCAAAAGAACATATATCTTTCTGAGTTGTGGATGCGTAGATTAGTATGTCGAACTAGTTCAACATATTTCTTCCAGATAATCCATGCAGAAAGGTAGGACTGGCAGAGTCACAATTTGAATGGGGTGCTACTCAAGAGCACTCGGGTTGTGATCTTTTGATTCAGAAGGACTTCTGCCATGATGGTTCATGGTATTTGGAAGAAGAGTATACCACGGACCTCGAGGACTATCACAAGGTTGCTAATATCCTAAAGGAACGAGCAAATACTATCAACATGAAGTAGGTAGAATGAATCTTGGATTCAAGAACCCAGGAGTAGAATGCCTACTAACTAAATGGCATCACGGGATGCTTTTGAGAATAATGGCCAGAATCATCACACTGAGAATATAAAGCATTGCTGGATTACTGGTTGATCCTCTAAGACAGCTAGGGTCATAATAACTCCAACACATGTGTCGAGGTAACAGAGTACCTCAACTCACTGACTAGTGTGATTAATCTGGCCTAAAAGGACATCGGAAACAGGGAGGAAAGGTTTGCAAATGCATCAGACTATTTAGAAACCTGGGATGACTCGGACAGCATAACGGCTGCAAATGCTCGAAAATACTTTTGAGATCCAAGCAAAAGGGTAGCATATCCACTTAACATCATAATGTCAAGGTTCTGAGACCAACAGTTGAACAGACAGAAGTAGTAGAAACTGAACTGAGGGTTGAATCCACAATAACGTGATCCTGATAAATAGAATGAGAATCCTAGTTCTTAATCCCCGTAGAAAGAAGAAGGTGACTCAGATCAGAAGGGCATAAGGTAAAGGAGTAAAAAGAGCCTTACGTTCCCTTCCACAATCAATTCCCTTACATAACTAAAGAGTTTCTAGACACGACTTCGACCAGTTTGGCTTGCTAATCCTACAGGCAGTCAGGCTCTGATACCAAAGCTGTCAGGACCCGGATCCTAAGTCACACTGGTCTAGCCTGTAACGCATCATATCACTTTGCGGCCTCACGCACGGTATCCCCACGGGTGCCACCTTACCTGGCCCGGGACCGTTTGCGCATTTTGGCACACGTATATGATAGTGTCGCTAGCATCCATGTGACAGAGAACCCGGGCCGACATGACTAGTTATAAACCAAAAGTGGCACTAAATTATAGAGACAGGCATACATGACCCAGCAACGAACGTGTCGGTCATCAACGTATGAACCCAAGTCGTAGCAAGCTACAAGGACTTAAAGGAACAACGCGTGACATTTCCCCTAAGGGACAGACACAGGAACGAAGAAGGACACATGCCGGCCAGCCTAAGTGTTCCGGAGCAGTAGCAAGCTACCAAGGCTCAGTGGAAGCACTAGGAGACATTTCCCTGTAAGGTAGGCTACCAAAGGTAGACAACTAGGTGTCGGATCCCACACATAGCAATACACATTACATGTACGCATAACATGCAAGTATGTGTTTTACAACAAGGCATCACAACATAACTCAACAACTCATATAGATAAAGGCCCAGAAGAGCCATCATAGCATTTATTACAATCAGAGGTCACATGACCCAACATACAGGGCATACAGGCAACGAAAGCATTACATGTCTGAGTACAGACATCTACAAATGAAAAAGGCTGAGAAGCCTGACTATCTACCAGATCCTACAAGGGTTCAAGATCGTAGCTGAGGTAACAAGCTAAACATCGAAGTCCACGCGGAACCACTAGCGAGACTGAAGTCTCTCTGCAAAAACATAAATTAAGCAAACGTGAGTACAAAGGTACTCAGCAAGACTTACATCAGATCTATCTACATATGCATCAGTATCAACAAAGGGGTGGTGGAGTTTGACTGCAGCAAGCCAGCTTTGACTCGGTGGCTATCCTAAACTACGACTGCAAGTAACTCTTTTGAGGTGGCGCACACGAGTCCACATATTCACCAATCAATACACCACTATGGATCCGCTCCCGTCTCCCTACGAGAAGGCCATCCATAGCACTCACGCTTATCTTGCGCGTTTTAGAGTATCCACTTTCACTTGTCTATGAACTGTAATAGGCAACCCAGAAGTCCATTACCGCGGACACCGCTATTCGAATAGATTATATTTAACCCTGCAGGGGTGTACTTCTTCACACACGCTCTCACCACTTACCGCCGTTTACACGACATGTACTCGGCAACCTTCAAGCGGAGGCCCAGCGAGGGTGTCGGCCACGACCTCACTAACCACACAAGTCTCTCGTCCAGGTTTATCGCCTATTTGGGTTCCATCCATGGGGAGATCCGGCCGCGGTGTCGCTCACGGCCCCAAACGATGTGTACAGGGTTCCCGCATCACCAAACGGGCAATCGGTACACCGTGCCACGTACCTGCCGCGTCACAGCCCACCCCGAGGGTCAGCGCTGCGCACGACCTCTAGTAAACTACAAACACCTGAAACTAGTTGCAACTCCTGGACAGAGATCATGTTGATTAATAAGTCGAGAGGGTCCATTGGTTTCGGGCCCAATGCATGGTAGTAACTGGTCATGGATCAACCAACACAGAACTCAGTTCCTGAGGACGACTGCAATGAGACAACCCACCATGTACTCCTACATGGCCTCTCATCGCTACCTTTACCAAATCGTGTTCACACACTTAGCTCACACACAGTAGGACATGTTCATCACATTCCAATTCATCCCCGATGAATCAGACCTGACACAACTCTAAGCAATAGCAGGCATAACCAGAAAGCATCAATGAGTAGGCACAACATGGCTCAAACAACTCCTACTCATACTAGTGGGTTTCAACTATTTACTGTGGCAATGACGGGTCATGCAGTGGAAAGGGGTTCAACTACCGCAGCAGGTAACAATTGAAGCGTTGTTGTCCTAATGCAGTAAAAGAGAGCAAGAGCGAGAGAGTGGGATTGTATCGGAATGCTCAATGGGGTTTGCTTGCCTGGCACTTCTGAAGATAGTAATAGTTCTTCATCGGTGTCATCGAACTCATCGTCGGAACGTCGTCTACTGAGAGGGAACAAAACCGACAAAAAGAGAAAGATCACAATCAATGCAATGCACAATATGATGCATGAATGTGACATGGCAATATGCTGTTGGTTGAGCTAATGCAACTAGCAACAAGTTAAATGAAGTAGGTTTGAACCAAGGGTTCAAACTCAAACCCCATATATGATTATTCAAATGCCATTTATGCAAATTGCCCTAAACAGTGGCTGTAAGTTATTTAAACATGCATGAAAAAGCCATAAACAGATTCCTTGGATTTTTCTGATCATTTTTCATATATAAATTATTTTCATCTGAGCTACGGTTGATTTTATATGATTTTTACAAGTTTTGGCTATTTTCAGAAATAGAAAATCATTTCTGATTTATTAAAAATCCAGAAAATAGTTACTGCGTCAGCATGACGTCAGGATGACGTCATCGGGTCAACAGCGTCAGCCCAGGTCAAACCTGACGCTGGGCCCACTGGTCAGTGACTAGGCTAAATTAACAGAGACTATTAGTGTTAATTTAATCCTAACTAAAGTGTCAGGGGGGTCAACACACCGGTCAAAACGTCAAAAGCGCCGGCGGCTCGTCGCCGGCGGAGCCAGAGACGGCGGAGGGCGTCGGAAAACGCCCACAGGCGACCAAAATGGCCGCGGAGAGTATCTACGTGAAGCCCGCGTTCCCGCGCATCCGTTGCGGCAAGCGACAGTTGCTGGGGCGGCCGGAGTTCGTCAGAATCAAGCTCGCGGCGGCGGCCGGCGATCGGGCATCGACGGAGTCGATGCTGTGCTGCATGAGGGGACGAACTAGTGGGTGCTGCGTGCTCCTGGAAGCTCAGCGAACACAGTGACGCACTCAGCTGCGAGCTGGGGTGGCCCTGGCCGCGGCGGTGAAGAACCACGGCGGCGGTGAGTTTCGGTCATCGGCGAAGTGGCAGCTACGGCGTGAAAAAGAGACAACGAAAAAGGTTGTTCGAGGGAGAGGCTCACGGCGATCATGATGGTGCTGACGGCGAGCCCGAAGAAGAACCGAAGCAGTCGGGGCGGCGAGGGGGATCTCCGGCAGCCGAGGAGGAAGGAGATGTTGGGGAGGGCGATTCGGGGCTTCCAGCGTTGATTGGCTTGGTGTAGAAGGCGTAGGCGACGGAGGCGAAGCTCGTGGACGTGCTGGCGAGGCGGGACAGTGACACTGGCCGCGGTGGCAGCGAGCGCGGCGACGACGGTGTTCGGCCAAGGTGAAGAACGGGCGAGGGAGAGAGCCAGAGGAGAGGGAAGAAGCACGGGGAGGGTCGTGGAGGTTCCAGGGTGTCGTGGCGTCCTCTAGGGGCTTCGGGGCGGCGAGGAGGCAGGCAGGCAAGATGGAGGTGGCCGGTGCGCGTCGGGCACGCGCCGTGCGTCCGACTGGCGGGAGGAAGAAGACCCCCCTGCCCCTCATGGGCTGGGCCGGCCGGATGGGCCACACAGGTAAGTGGCTCAGGTGAGCTTCCTCTCTCTCTGTCTTTTCTGATTTAGTTTCTGTTTTCTATTATCTATTTCTTTTGTAGCTTTGTGGATTTTCTAAAAATGCTTAGGCATGTTCAAAATTCACCAAACTGCTCATGCCCACTGTTTAGCATATAACCAACATGGAACATTTCAGTTTGGGATTATTTGGACATTTAAAATAATATATAAAATTTAAATGCCCAAATGCAAGTAAGATATGATTTAATTCAAAAATCCAGAATGGTCCTAGAAATATGTGCAACATTTTTGGCAGAGGTTTTTAATCAATCCAAAAATGATGAACTTTTCCCAAGGGCATTTTGGGTTTATTGAAAAGGATTTTAATTTGACCCTAGTTAAATTCATTTAGTCCTAGGGTTTGAGCATCCCCATTTCAGGTTTCCTTTGAAAATAAACATGATGCACCTAAGGACCAAGCAAGGAAGGCAAGGGCTGGTCTAGGGCTGTGACATTAGCCGAATCACCCAACACGCCACATGGGGAGTTCAGTGTCACAAAATTTTGAGGTCGGCGGAAAATCTCCCACTACCCTGATTCGAGCAGTGGGAAGTTACCATCATAGCCTTCGGAACAAGCCTATAGATGACGGTTGGTAGGGGGATGTTTTCATAACTTCAGGTTCACCCTACCCAACCAACCCCACCCCGGCACCCAGAGTAGTACACCTCAATACTCCCCATTTTCTATCCCCACCGCAGAATAGACTTCTCCATGACACCACAGCCTTCGTGCTCCTCCACTTCTACATCGGTGCACTCATCCACCGCAACGCATCTGCCTCATCGACGACCTCGTACGCCACACTGGAGTCAGTCCATCGTTGCTGTCGTACACGGAGCCTCTTCCCCGGCACCGTCTTCCACGGTCTCAGATCTGCTTCCCGTAAGCCGACGCCAAGCGCAGAAGCACCACCGTCGTGGACAATGAACTGACTCCCGTTGCCGACCATGACTCATAGAGGCCACCGCAACCATCGTTCTCCTGCTCAATGTGTCTATTGAATCACTTAGCAGTACATGTGCAGTTCCAATTTTGTTCATACCTACCCTTCAAATTTCCTGGGTGCTATTGTTTCCATAAAAGTAATTGGTTATAGCCTCCATTATCCAACAGAATATCAGCTTGTAATTGTGCGTCACTCCTGTATCGCACTGTGCTTGGGTAGGTATTTCATGTGCAACCAGTAGTATGGCAAATGATGGATAGTTTTTTAGAAGTAGCAAGATGCCCATGCGTTGCACGCATCAAGATGCATTTGTATGAGTAGTTTATCTTGTGGGAGAAAATGATGAACGAGGGAATGCCCTATTTGCAAATGCGAAGAGGGGTGTGGGTATCTTTTTGCAAAATTTCCCTAGTTTCCTTCCTATCCGTCGGATATAAATCAGATGGCCTATATTGCAGGATGGCAGGAACACCATCATCACCAACTCTGTTTTTATATGATTAGGGAAAAAGTAGAGAAAAAAATAGAGAGTAGAGAAGTAGAGATAAATATTAAATAGAAAATAAATATAACAGTAGAGAAGAGAGTAGAGATAACAGAGACGTCGGGAAAGGATTGCGCGTGCGGGAAAAAGCGGCCGGGCGTGCGCTAGTTTTGCTGCTCGTCGTCCGGTGCGCTTTATAAAATCCAACGCCCTCCCACCGCTCTGTGCCTTGCCACCGCTCTCTCCCTGCTCTTTCTCGCCTCGCCGTCGCTGCGCCACCATGCCGCCGCGTCACCGGGAAACTTGGGGATACCGCGGCGTCCACACGCGCCCTTCCGGCGGCTTCTCCGCTGAGATTCGGTTTCGCAGGATGCGCCTCGGCCTCGGCAATTTCGACACCGCTAACGAGGCCGCTCCCGCGGACGACGCGGCGGCGTGGCGCCTCCGGTGGCCTCATAGAACATTGAACTTCCCCAACGTGCCAACGAGGGAGCGGGCATAGGAGCTCGCACCTCTGCCGCTGCTTATCACTGACGAGGATTGTCGCGACAACTGGAGGAGGGAGCGCCGACTCGACATCGCCGAGATGGACGAGGAAGCCATGGCGCTGTGGCGCCAATGCTTCCCGCAGGACATCATCAACGAGCGTGTGTTCTACGAGGAAAGGAGGGCGGAGAGGGATACGAGGAGGGTGGAGCGAGCCGCCTATCGCGAGGACAAGCGTAGGCGAAAAGCAGACGCTCAATTCAACATGAGGCTAGGAGCAGCGTCGCCCTGGGAATCCGACGACGATCGGTATCTTTAGGCTACAATCAGACATCAGAAGAGGACATCACCGAGGAGAGTCGGACGACGAGGACTAGTTGAATAATCTATTTTTTATCTATCTATGCTGAGATTTATCCTCTACTCTCTATCTCTACTTCTCGATCTCAGCACTATAAACGCTTTTTTAAAGCGCCGTGCATTGCAATTCTGTTGGAGATGCTCTAACATGGCAAACGTGTTCTTTAATGTTGCCCACAAGATGCGCGAGTATTACTAGTAGTATATTTTTCTTGCCATGTTGAGATTTTAAAACCACGAGTGCGAACATGCAGAGGAGCAATGAAGACCAAACATGGGATATTGGGGACATCTTCAAGGATCGTGGCAAGTTAAAGAGGAGCTGCACCGAACCTGTAAAACGTTCTTTGGTAAGTAACACCCTTTCAATTACTTTCGTTTAGCCTCGTGTTCTTCGATGTGTATATGTTGTAGTTTCTGTTTCTCTTAAGCCTCGTGTTCTTCGATGTGTCATAAGAAGAGTCTTAATATTCCTAATGCTTTCATTTTTAGCTTGATGTAGGAAGTGGGTGTTCTCACCTTGTAGTATGTTTTTATATTTTTTTCCTTTTAAATTCACTTCTCCCAGTTCTGTTTATCTGGCTTCTACTAAATGGATCTGGGTTGCTCTGAGTAATTATCTAAAAAAGAAGTAACTTCATGTCAGGATGCAGTTCTTGCGAGGAGGGAAGTATGGTCAACCTCGAGATCATGTGTCCAGAATGAGGCTAGATTACACACAAGGTGCCAGTTCCCTAATGATGTTGGATTAGACACAAGGTGCAAATTCCCAGATGATGCTGGATTACACACAAGCCAGGTGGAGTCGTCAGCTGTTCGTGTCCTCGTGGCTCTAGTAAAGGCTGAAAGAAAGCGTGCAGCAGCCCTTGAGAATGTAGCTGAGTTCCTGAAGAAAAGAAAAGAGCAATCAGATGCTCTCTTCACCCATACCAAAGAAGAGATGGAAGAAGCCAGAAATAAGCTACCAGAGGCAGAGCAGGCTAGGCGTCTCCTGCTATCTAAAACTATTGTGAATACAAAATTTCCTTCATAGTAGCTAGGTTCAAATGTTTATCCAGTCAGCATGCCTATTGTGATGTCCGTGCATCTACTGACGTGGCACAAACTATTTTTTTGAGTCATGTAATAACATCAATTACTTTCCAAACAATAACAGAAGAAGCATTGGACATGGTATAGTTCACGCGCAAGCCCGACATTCCAAGTTCAACTTCCAGATCAAAATCATGTTCACAGATATCTCCACATTCATACATAATGTCCACAACCATGATTCACTTCAAAACCAATTTTTTAGGAGAGTTATGAATAAAGAAAAACCTCTAGTTCCTGCTACTAGTGCGAGCACAACAAGTCAAGACCATGCATAATTAATTATATTTTGGTCACTTTTTGTGTTATAAAATGTCGGCCGCCTCGCGGAAGGACGTGTTGCCGGCACACGCGCGGATTCAATGAAGGCAGGCGGGGCAGTCTGAAGCCGGTTGCATGCAGCGAGGAGGCGTGTTCAGCCGGGCCTACATCGAGTGGGGCCCTCTTGGCCGGCGCGCCGGTTCAATGCCTGTGCTATGAGAGGTCGCATCCATGTCAGAGAAATCACTCCCTCCAGTCCTTTTTTGTTTTGGTATAACAAAATCTCGTTTTCCATTCACATTTTACAAGTAAAATTCGTGGACAAACTTTGACCCAAAATAGGATGGGGACTAGTAAACCAGAACGGAGGTAGAAGTTTTTTTAATAAAAGAAGGGTTTCCCCCTTTCGATTTTCATTACTGAAAGCCAACATCTAAGTCTAAACATAGTATTTTCCCTAGAACTACCAGGTTCAACATCTCGCAACATAAACCCATACAACCATATGCCAAGGAGGTACGTAGTACTATGAATTCCATTTTCGCTCCATACCAATCGTTCTAAAAACTACTTAGTACTTATAACGCGCCATTGAAAATCAGAACTCTTAACCCTGCTAAAAATGATATTTTAAACGTGGCTACTTGATATGTGGCAACTGGCGAGCCACCGCCTCCAAGTCGTTCACCTGTGGTCCCGACCATCAACTCCTACGGATCAAATTATCACGCGAGCTGACTATTCCTACAAAGATGCGCTCCACCACGTACCCGGTATCCGCAAATGCAGCAATCGTGCATCTAGGGTTTTAGGGTTTATTTGTTAACGTTGCCTTTACGTAACACTCGTGTGTGCGAGACAGCGAGAGACCGACTGGATGCGAGCGCCTCTTCTCTTTGTATATGTACTCCACCATTTGTCTCGTGTCCAAAAAATTATAATAACTACTAGCAATGTGCCAATGCGTTGCCACACGATCTGAGTAGATTAATACATATTCACCGATTTGATAGAAAAAGGTCTAGTTTTGAAATACGTATATCACTAAAAAATTGTTATGTTTCACTGAAAATATATTCCTTTGGCGGTTTTGATCAGATAAGGGAGGAATGTTGTTGGTTTCAAGATTCAAGAACTGGTATATGTCTAATTTCTACTCTTACTAGCAAGATGCCCGTGCGTTGCACGGAACATCATGATCTTGTGGGAGAAAAGGATGAACGAGGGAAGGCCTTATTTGAAAATGTGGAGAGGAGTGCGGGTAAATTGCCATAGGGAGAGTGTGACACTTCTCAAGGGAGATGACGAGAGACCATGTTCGCGAGGATAGGAGAAACATGAAGTGAACGTGCGGGTGAGCTGGAGAAAAGAGAGTGATAGCTACATGAAGGAGAATGGATGCAAGAGAGATGGGCATGAAAGGAGTGAACATAAAAGGGATTCAAATATTTGAATTCGAGATGATGATACATGTAATCCATACTCGAACCAAAATTGTTCTATCAAACATGCATACTCATATGAATTCACGCGCATCTATGTTATTTAATATGTAGATATTACTGATCCATACATTTTAGTGGAACATAATTTGGTTTAATTTTTTGATTTCAATCTTATGATTTTGAGATCATTGTATTTGTAAATCATATTATACATATAAAGGAGCAAAATTCTTTGTTGTGCTTTTGAAAGTATACATATAAAAAATGATGTATAAAGAAATTTTTTTCCAATCGAAAATGGATCCCGCCCAAAACATTGGTTGCGAAGTTGCCTTTGTCCGGTTTGCACCTTCAGATCCGCCATGGGACGCTCAACACTATACTCCCAATGCTTATGGTTTTCACCTTTTATATTCCACACTAGTTAAATCACAGTAGACTAAATTTCAAAATTGGATCAGTCGATTTTTCAGAGCTCGCCGGAGTTCGCTGGTGCAAACGAAGGGGCTCGGGTGGGGACTTTGTTTGTGGTGGGGGGTGGGG
>LR738711.1:483720675-483744688 GCA_902687465.1 Secale cereale
AAAACTCGACTCGGGTGGGGGCGAGGGTGGGGGTGGGGTGGGGGAGGAACACAGGCAGTGGGGGCCGATGGTCCGGCCGGCGGCCTGTGCGGTGTTCTGTATGGGAAGAATCAGAGACGAGGAAAAAGAAGGGTTAGGAGACGTAGGATCTTCATCCAACCGCCTGAAATGGTCGACCGACCCAAATGACAAAAGTCACGCGACTTGCATGCAGACATGCCTTCATATTCAGTACCATCATCGTACCTGCTTAGCACTGCTCCCGAATCCATCAAGCTAAAAAACGTGCCACTCATAATTCCAAACTTGTTGCTCAAGTACGAATCTGATATGATGCTGATATTACTAAAACAGATAACATTTAATTGGTCAGCTAATGTTCCTACTTTACTTTCGAAAAAGCACGTGCACCACATATAGAGAGACAACATGGAGTTGCTTTCTTAATGCGCTCTGGTTCATTATGTGTGGGCACTGCGCAACGAACATTTTATTATCCAAAATCTGCTTGCTTTTCTTTAGCATGTTCCTCTTCCATTCTTCTTTAATAAGTACTCTCTCCGTTCCTAAATATAAGTCTTTGTATAGATTCCACCATGGACTACATATGGAGCAAAATGAGTGAATCTACACTCTAAAATGTATCTGGATACATCTGTATGTGATCCATAGTGGAAATCTCTACCAAGACTTATATTTTGGAATGGAGGGAGTATGATAGTAGTACAGTATGTTCCCTGTAGTGAAGATGAGCAGGGACATTTGCAATGTAGAGGTCTGTATGGTCGGTTGGTATGGAAACTATGAACTCTTCGGGCCTCTTTGATTCGTATGATTTTGTAAACACGGGAATAGGATTTGTAGTGTCCTGCCCACTTGAATCCTATAAGAATAGCAAGGAAAAGCGGGGAGTTGTGTCGCCTTTGAGAGTTACACTGATATTAACAGTACCGCACCTTCAGTTGAAGAGAGCTGGTATCCGAAGCCTTTCGTCGTACCGGCAATTCTAGCACATATATTCCAGCAAGTTCCACTTTGCTGATTTTACTCTGATGCTTACGGTTTTCCCGTTAGATCTACACTATGATATGTGTAGTTGCTTTGTGTCACACTAGCAGCAGCCCACTCTTGAAGCTAGACACCGCAATGACTTACAAAATTGGCACCAAGGCATTGATTGCCATTCTGGATGCAATGAAACTCATACGCTCCCCACCTATTGATTTTTCTTCAGAATATGATCCTAATGACTATTCTAATCTCGAGGAGTCAAAGGCAGATGGCCTGTCCTGTTCACCCATCAAGGTGCCTGTTCTAATTTGGCAAGGTTTTATTGCTTGCGCGTATCTTGCATATGTTGTCTTGCATTTCTTCTACTCTGTTGCACCGCCATCTGCTTAGTTTACTCATCATATATGTCGAGATGCCAAGCCCATCCATTATCAATACATATTCTATCTGTCACCATACCATGTTTTTCCTCTCAAATGTTGTTCTTGTGCATCAGACATCAAGAAGGAATAGGGTGATTGCCGAACCTGAAGGAGCACCAGCAAAGTCCTTGAAAAACGTGGTTGTGCCGGAGAAATCCGACATCACCCCACGTATATTGGCTGTACAACCAGTGACACAAAACGTAGGACCGACTCCAGCAGACTGTACCCATACTTCACTGGCCACACCACTAGCCACACCACACAGGACCTGCACTCCAGCAAAAGGTATGCCGATTTCAGTTGCCATAACACCAGCCGTACCACAAAAAAATCTCACTCTAGCAAAAAGTACAGCAAGTCCACCGGCCGAAGACCTATCCCAACTGCAGAGATGACCAATTCCTGCAAATTGGAACTCCATTCCTGTTATTCCTAGTTTAAAAGACAATGCTTTCAATGTTGTTAGGGACTATGTGCATATATTCCCATCATGGGAAGATTATAGTGAAGACAAACACCATTTTCACATCTTCTTGTCCCACTTACATGTAAGTGCTATTATTCATGGTGATTATTTTCCTGTTTTCTGCTGATTGAACACATCAATGATTTAGATTACATTGTTGTAAGTAGGCGAGGGTCAATCTGGATAGTCATGACGAGCAAAGCTTGCTTGCGCTTTTCAAGGAAGCATTGCAGCATTATTGGTGTTACCTGAGGAAATCACACTTTGATGGCAAGTCTATAAACGAATTTCTGGTGAAGTCTCCTATACATACCTGGTTCATTATGTGACAACAATATGCATGATAGCTTGCTTATCAATTGTTCACTCCGAATTATCTGATCTGTATGAATGGTTACATTAGTGTATAATATATCCAATGGCAATGAATTTTTTAGCTCTGCATTGTTCTTGTAAGTACCTGCTGTCCTTTATTAGTGTACTTATATTGACAGGTAGTTGTTCATCTACCATCACTCTTCAACGTTTTTTCCTTTGCCCTCCATTTTCTACACATAAGATCTATATTTACTCTTACCATAAGGTTGGATAACACCGATGGTACTGAAGAAGTTTAGCTCTGCATTGCTCTTGGCTGTACCTTTTGCCTGTATCGCTGTACTTACATTTATAGCTACTTAGTTATGTAGCATCACTCTTCATCTTATCTTAAATATTCTCCATTTTCTCTTATATTGTCACATCTATATTTACTCTTAACAAAATGTAGAATAAAGGCAATGCTTATGAAGAAGATTATGCGGTAAACTTCTTGAATTGCCCCCCCCCCCCATCAGCATGGACAAGGGCTTTATAGAGCTTGCCTTCACCAATAATGTAAGTTTGTCCTTCTCAAGCCTTCAAACTTTGTTGTGTATATTTGGTTAGGCATGACTGCAACAGCTGTTTATTTTGGTGTTTGCATTAAATTGCATGTTTAAAGTTTATTATGTAGTTCATAAACAAAAGTTTGTCCTTCTCAATTTAAGTTTTCAGTTGTACAACCAAGTTCCTTCTTCATACCATGTAAATTAAACTATACAGAGCAAGTGATCATCTTTTGCACTGCATGTATGCTTCTTTTCTTGATTCGTAATCCAGTGGTGTGGTGAACCTACCCACTACATCACAATGTCATATTCTGCAATGTCCTAACTATGAACAATGTCATATCATTCTACTATTATTTAAACCGTCTCTTTATTTGCCAATCTGAAATGGGATAAATTGACAGCACACTAACCATTGATACTTTTGAGTTCTTGATCTGTAATCGAGTGGTGTCGTGAAGCTGCCAACTCCTTCACAATGTCATTTCCCGCCTTGTCTTGACCTGAACAATACCATATTGTGATAATGCAATTTTAAACCGTGTCACTTTATTCGTCAGTAAGAAATGTGATGAATTGTCAATACTGATACTTTTATGTGCAAAACCTGTCATCTGTCTACTTGTTTATCTTTCACAGTGAGGAGGATATATGTGGGGACCCCGACTTAGAAGTCGAGATCACCGAATGCACGTGTACAGTGATCCCAGAGATCAATGCTCACTGAACACACAGAAGCTGAATAACAAGAGTCTTACATCCATACATATTGTCTTACACAAATTATGGCCATTATGGCCTAGTCTTACATAGATAAAGCCTCATGGGCTGAATAGAAAATAACTCAAATAGCGGAAGTCTTCGATAATAGGTAGAACCCATGCCATCTGCCTTAACCCTACATGCATTCTGACTGGGATAGCGTCCTAGTTCGCATGTTCGTCTCCAAAGAACTCTTCACCATATGCATGTTCCTCCATGCCTGGTCAATTAAATAACCAGTGGCAAGCCAATGAGTACTTTGAATGTACTCGCAAGCAACCCATGATGTGGTTCAAAATAATAATGCAACTGAACAATAATGAGCAATCTAGCAATGGGCTAGAATAAATATTCTACCAACAAGTTTATGCATTAATAACTCGCGTAACCTTGAAGACAGGTTACCGATATCAGCATGAATATGTTTCAACTCATCGAGTCAAGCCACCACCTTGACTCATCACACACATACTTTCACCGATGAAGTAAAATTCTGGACATAGTTTAAGTAGCACCACCCAACTGTCCATGACCGTGGACACGGCTAATCGAATAGTTTTACACTCTGCAGAGGTTGCGCACTTTACCCACAAGATTCGGGGAACTTCCGTGTCATCCACGACCCGCGGTACCTCAAGTACCCGGGGTAAGCACCCGGTCATTACCTTTCCTTAGACGACACTAACATAGAGTCCACTCGTTGGTACACGGCCCTCGGGTACAAACAATAGATCACGGGACTTGCCCTAATTTCAATGCACGCGTACCCGAAGGGACCAACGGTGCGTCCGGTGCCCTGTAAAAACAGTCATGGACGTCTATCCAAGCACGACCCCGTCCCGGGAAAGACCTCAAGTCTTCCCGTCACTAGTTATGCGGGCACCATGCTAGTATCGACCTAAGTAATCAATAAAGCCCCGTCCCATAAAGGGTAGTGTGGTTGCACATGTTTGGTTGGGACGGTAGTCACACATAAATCTAATCCATTATTTCACCCATGCACAAGTTTTACCGGCACATCACTTCTTCCTCAAGTGATGACCTAACTCAACATCACCCTCGGGCATTAGGGGCACCCGATGGGTTTATGCAAAGATACCAACCACGAGGGTTCAATCTCACATGCATCACTAAGCATCAATACTAACTATTTGCATGTCAACTAGCACATAGCAAGATCAAGAGTAAAGCATGCATCATGTGGTGGTTTCAACTAGGTCACCATAGTAACCCTATCATTATGCATCGGAAACAAAACGGGTCCCGAGAACAAGTGTATCATGGTCAAAGGGCTGCTTGCCTGGATTGACTTGATCTTCAAAGTCTTCAAATCCTTCTCCTTCTCCTTCTCCAGCAACTTCGTCAAATACGGTATCTATACATCGCATAATAACAACGGAAAAATAAGACCACAAATAAAACAGAAAAATCAAAGTGCTCAGAAAAATGTCAACTCATTTTTGTTAAATACTAGAGGGATTTCTAAGATGGGGAAAATTCTCAGTTAGAGATTTTGAGTAGCAGAATGGAATCTATTGATTTTTGAACAGGAGTTTTATTGCTCAAATTTGAATTTAAATTTGAACTGAACAGAAAAGTTTTATGGATGTGAGTGAAAGTTACACCATTAAATAGGTTGGAATATTACAAGAATTTAGGAGTTGGAATTAATTCATTTGGACCAATATTCATTTCTGTAAAAAATGTTTGAATTACTTACAGAAAGAATAAAAGAAAATGCCCCTGTGCTATTGGGCCAGAGGGGCCACAGTGCACGGCCCAGGGCAAACCAGCCCAGCTGCACGGGCGCCAGCGCGCATGTCAGGTTTTCAAACCTGACAGGCGGGGCCCGGCGGTCAGTGGCTGAGAGGAGGGGGAGAGAGGGGTGAGGATGACAGGCGGGGCCCGCCTGTCATCTCCAACCTCACGGCCACGGCGACGGCGAGCTCACCGGCGAGGATTCCGGCCACGGCAACGGCAACGGAGGGCAGGGACGTGATCAGCGTCGAGTGGCGGATGCAGTGGAGGTGGTGCAGCACGCCGGGGAGGTTGGGTTCGCCGGCGGCGAGGTGGGACGGCGGAGGATCGTCGGGAGGTCGTCGCTCCGTCTGTTTCCGACTGCAACAGAAGGGGGGAACAGAGGGGAAAGGATAAGTGTTGCTCGGTGGTTCTAGATCGAGCAAAAGGAGGGGCGGAGGAGGCCCGTACTGCGAGATCACCGGCGGCCCGACGCGGCGGAGCTCTGGTCGATCCCGAGCACTGGGACCTTCTGGGGAAGAGCTGGTGGTGCTGGGGGACTGAAGGAGGTGTGGTGGAGCTACTGATGTTGTTGGAGAGGCTCGGGGGGTCCTTTATATAGGGGAACGACGGAGCCCCATGGTCCAGTGCGCCGGCGAGCTCCTGCTCGATGCTACAGCGCCCGGGAGGCGATGGGAGTGAGTCCACGGCGTTGCTGGACGAGCTCTACGTCCATTTGAGGTGAGAGGAGGAGCGGGGAACCTTCCAGGCCGTGCGCGCGTGTGAGCCCGAGGAGTGGGTGCTGCGGGCGGCCGGTGCGCGTGCGACGACCGCCACTGGAGGGCGCAGGAGGAGGGGGGACAGCGCCGGGGTGGTCGCGGACGTCGAGGGGCATCGACTGGCACGAGGGAGGAGCCCGAGGCTGTCGGGGGCCGGCGATTGGCTGGAGCTACAGTGCGGTGGCGCACTGTAGCGTGCTCCAGAGCGCCCGAATGGCTGGCACACTCGTGCCCTCGCCGCTCCGGTCAAGTCCAACGTGCCCAAGGTTGTCTAGAAGGTCAAGGGAGGAGTAAAGAAATGGCCTATGGCCTTGGATGCTCTGGAGGTGCTGTGAGAGAGAGAGGAAGCTGGTGACTTGGTGAAAAATGGCTGTCCAGCAAGGTGATCCAGGGTTTTTACCCCCCAATCATGGAGCTGGGGACTTGGGGAAGTTACTGGAGGTAGCTAGTAACTGGATGAACATGTGGTAAAAAGTTGAGGCCAAGGAGAATAGTAAAAGTGATCAAGAAGAGGGTTTTAGTAAATCTGCAGAAGGTGTTTGATCAATGTTTGGTCAAGCAAATGATCTCCACTTGCCATGACACTTAACAGGATTGAATTACATATGAAAATAGGGTGCTTCACCAAATTTGGGCCTATTTGAAGAAACTACCCAATGTAACTTTGGTGAACCCTAGAAAACAACAGAAATAGCTTCATCTTGTTTGAGTCAAGCTAATCATCTCCCCTTGATGCACCACTTGGTGTAGCATCATCATTTGGGGTTATGATCATGCCCACAAAGTTTGAAGCTCCAGATAAAAAGTTGGTAATGTAAAGTTGTTCAAATTTACATTTGAACAGAAAGGGTTTTGGGGTGATCTGATCAAGTTGCTCTATTCCAAATCTTGTGCCATTTGGTCTAGATGCCTTATTAGGCATTTCTAGCATGTACACCAAGTTTGAGAGCATTTGGACAAGTTTGGCAATGTAGAGTTGCTCAAACTTCAAATATGGACATAATGGTTATGAAGGGTTTTGATGAGGTTTTCTTGCTTCCCAAGGCATGGGACTTGGCAAGATCATCAAATATGTCATATGTGACATGATAGAATTTCCTTGGAAATTTTTGGAGAATATTTCCTTTGTAAATATTTCAAAAGCTTGAAATATCCAGAAAGGGTTTTAGAGGGGTTAGCCCATTATTTTGAACATGACCAAGTGTTGAAACTCTTATATATGGACAATATATGTCCTCTGAGTTTCCCTGAATTTTGGCAAATATTTTTGAAATACTTAAATAATTTTCCCCTATTAAAGACCATTTCTGGCCTTAAGAAAAAGCTTTTAATTAAAATAGGAAAATAACTTTTAAAATTATACTTTTGTGGTTTCTGGGAGTCCTACGACTACTAGGTCTCAAATATACTTCTTGAAATAATTTTCTCTCCCTATATCAAGTACTTGCAGTGCAAATCTCAATTCAGGGGTTTTTGGAAAACTAATTTTATAAAATACATTTTGGCCAAATTAATTTTGTAAGAAAATACTATACTGTTATATAACACTTGGCATGATCATTAGGCATAAGTTTTGGGTATGAGGATGAATTCTACAAGAGGGAATAGTTGACTTTAATGAGCACATGAAAAAGCACATGAAGAAAAACTCAATTTCCAAATAAAAGCCAAATGATGCCAAAAAAAATTGTTGGTCCAAATTTTCATGCTTCATTGATGCAAATAACATGTTACAAAATGCAGGGTGTGACAGACCTACCCCCCTTACAAGAATCTCGTCCCCGAGATTCCTAAACTAGGTCTTAAAAGAGATCGGGAAACTCGGATCTAAGATAGTCTTCACGTTCCCAGGTTGCTTCTGCTTCGGTGTGGTTGCGCCACTGGACCTTGAAATACTTGATGGTACGGCTTCGCGTCCGTCGCTCTGCTTCGTCCAGAATGCGAATTGGCTTCTCGCGGTAGGTCAAATCAGGCTGCAGATCAATGGCTTGGGGATCAACATCCTTGTAGAGATTGGGCTTGTCTGGAACTTGGAGACATTTCCGGAGTTGTGACACATGGTATACATTGTGCACATCGGATAGCTCAGGTGGTAGTTCCAACTGGTAAGCCACTTCTCCTCGTCGTGCAGTGATCTCAAAGGGTCCAATGAACCTTGGTGCGAGCTTCCCCTTGACGTGGAAACGCTTGGTTCCCTTCAGAGGAGTTACCCGCAGGTACACATGGTCCCCGACATGGAAGCTCATGTCTCGACGGTGAGTGTCAGCATAGCTCTTTTGCCTTGACTTGGCTGCCTTCAAACGCTCTCTGATTAGTTGGACTTGCTCTTCTGCTGCGCGGAGAATATCCGGTCCAAAGACTAGTCCTTCTCCAGTCTCTAACCAGTTGAGGGGTGTGCGGCATCTGCGTCTATACAACACCTCAAATGGTGCCATCTGAAGGCTCGACTGGTAACTGTTGTTATAGGAGAACTCGGCAAAAGGGAGACAATCTTCCCACTTGGCTCCATACGCCAGGACACAGGCTCGGAGCATGTCTTCGAGAATCTGATTGACTCGTTCTGTCTGACCTCCGGTGTGTGGGTGAAAAGCCGTGCTGAAAGACAACTTGGTTCCCAAGGCATCTTGGAACTTCTTCCAGAACCTCGACGTGAACTGGGTTCCTCGATCTGACACAATCTCCTTGGGAACGCCGTGAAGACTTACGATTCTGTCGATGTAGAGAGCTGCCAGCCGGTTGCCATCATAAGTGGTCTTGACAGGAATGAAATGGGCCACCTTAGTCAAATGATCGACTATGACCCAGATGGAGTCATGTCCTCTATTCGACCTTGGTAATCCAGTGATGAAGTCCATTCCGACTTTATCCCACTTCCACTCAGGAACCTTGAGTGGCTGAAGCAATCCAGCGGGTCGCTGATATTCAGCCTTGACCCTTTGGCACACATCACATTTTGCAACATAGGTCGCAATCTCTCTTTTCATCCCGTGCCACCAGAATCGTGTCTTCAAATCTTGATACATCTTGGTTCCTCTGGGGTGGATGGAATACGGAGTGTCATGGGCTTCCTGCAGAATCAGGTTCTTCAGCTCTGTGTTGTTTGGTACGCAGATGCGGCCTTTGTACCAAACAATCCCGTGCTCATCTTCGGAGAATCCTGGGGCCTTGCCTAGCTTCATCTTCTTCTTGATGCCTTCAATGCTTGCGTGTCCATCTTGTGCCTTCTTGACTTCGTCCATCAGGGTTGGTCTGACTTCCAAATGATCCAGAAATCCAGGGGTGATCAATTCCAAACTGAATTGTTCGAGCTCCTTAAACAAGGCTGGCTTCCTCTCTTGAATAACAGCATTCAAGGAGCAAGCCTTCCTGCTTAAGGCATCGGCCACCACGTTAGCCTTCCCGGGGTGATATTGAACACTCAGGTCATAGTCTTTGATGAGTTCCAACCATCTTCGCTGCCTCATGTTCAATTCCTTTTGGGTGAAAATGTACTTCAGACTTTTGTGGTCTGTGTAGATCTCACACCGTTTCCCTAGGAGGTAATGCCGCCATGTCTTCAAGGCATGAACTACTGCCGCTAACTCAAGATCGTGAGTAGCGTAGTTCTCCTCATGGGGTCGTAGCTGCCTAGAGAGGTATGCTATGACTCGGCCTTCTTGCATCAGAACGCTTCCCAATCCGGTTCGAGAGGCATCACAATATATCACGAACTCCTTGTGAATATCAGGTGTTGCCAGAACTGGGGCGGTGGTCAATCTCTTCTTGAGCTCTTGGAAGCTTTCTTCGCATTTTGGCGTCCACTCGAACTTCTTGTCCTTCTTGAGGAGCTGAGTCATTGGCCGTGCAATGCTAGAGAATCCTTCCACGAATTTGCGGTAATACCCTGCAAGTCCGAGGAAGCTTCTGACTTCCTTGACGGTCGTTGGAGATTGCCATTGGGTCACAGCTTCGATCTTCACGGGATCAACTGATAATCCTTCTTCGGTCAAGACGTGACCTAAGAATCCAACTTAATGCAGCCAGAACTCACACTTGCTGAATTTGGCATACAGTTGGTGCTCCCGAAGCTTGTCTAGGACCATCCTCAGATGCTGCTCGTGCTCTTCCTCCGACTTCGAGAAGACAAGGATGTCATCAATGAAGACAACAACGAACTTGTCCAAATATTCCATGAAGACTTTATTCATGAGATACGTGAAGTAGGCTGGGGCATTGGTTAACCCGAAGGACATGACCTTGCACTCGTACAGGCCATATCTGGTTACGAATGCCGTCTTCGGAATATCTTGGGGTCTGATCTTCAGCTGGTAGTACCAAGATCTGAGGTAGATCTTGGAGAACACCTTGGCTCCGCTGAGCTGATCAAACAGATCTTCGATCTTGGGAAGTGGATATTTGTTCTTGATTGTAACTTCATTGAGGGAATGATAATCGATGCATAAGCGGATGGTACCGTCCCTCTTTGCCACAAACAGAACAGGAGATCCCCAAGGGGAGGCACTTGGGCGAATAAATCCCTTCCTCAGTTGTTCTTCCAGCTGCTTCTTCAACTCAGCTAATTCTTCCGTCCCCATTCTATAAGGCTTCTTATAGATGGGTCCTGCTCCGGGCATGACCTCGATGATGAACTCAATGTCACGGTCAGGGGGCATTCCCGGTAGTTCATCCGGAAAGACATCAGGATACTCACATACCACCGGTACTTGCTCTAGCCCAACTTCAGACAGACAGTTGACTTGAGCGGCTTGAGCGAAAGAGGAGTTGGAAGCAAACTTGACTTCAACTCCCTGGTCATTGGTCACAGTGACTGTCCGATTGGCACAGTCTAATAAGCCTTGGTGCTTGCTGAGCCAATTCATGCCTAGGATCACATCCAAGCCGTGTGATCTTAGGATGATAAGGTCTGCTAGGAAGTCTACACCGTTAATGGTAATACTGACTCCTTTACAGCCTATCTTGGCTCTCATCTCGGCTCCGGGGGTTTGTACCACCATAGGGTTATTCAGGGGTGTAGGGGTCATGGCACTTTTTAATGCAAATCTTTGAGTGACAAATGAATGCGTTGCTCCAGAATCAAACAAGACAGTTGCAGGTGCTGAGTTGACAAGGAACGTACCCAGCACGATGTCCGGGTCTTCCTGGGCTTCTTCAGCAGTGACGTGATTCACACGCCCCTTCCCATGGTTAGGTGGATTGCGAGGAGCTGGGTTTCTTGGTGGCATCCCGCGGCCTTGTCCCTAGTTCTGCGCATTGGGGCACGGGGCATCAGGCTTCTTGTTGGGGCCACCCTTGAGATGTGTCCGGGCTGACCACATCCAATGCAAGTGACTTGGCCTGGATTGATCTTGTTGCCACCACTGGTATTGGGGTTGAAAGCTGGCCTGGGGTTGGCATACTGCTGAGGCTGAGGGTTGGTGCGAGGTGCAGGAGCTCTTGGTTGCTGATAGGTTGGCTTGGCCGGGGCTGACTACCACGGACGAGGCTTTTGGTTGCTGGAACTTCCCTTACTGACCATCTTGCGCTTGCGAGTGTCTTCCAAAGCACGCCGCTTGTCTTCAAGCATAAGTGCCTTGTTTACTAGGTCAGGGAAGGATGGGCAGTCGCACACGACAAGCGAGTATTGCAGAGTCTGATTGAGGCTTTCCATGAAGCGCTCCCTTTTTGCAGCATCAGTGCTGACATCTTCAGGGGCATACCTTGACAGAACACTGAACTTCTACATGTACTCCTTGATAGTGCCACTTCCTTGCTTTAGGGCTCAGAACTCACGCTTTTTGATAGCCATGATTCCGGAAGGAATGTGGGCCTTGCGGAATTCTGCCTTGAAGTTGACCCAAGTGATGTCTTGTTCAGCATGCATGGCCTTGAATCCGTCCCACCAAGCTCTAGCAGTCCCCCCGAGGCAGTGGGCTGCATAAGCCACCTTCTCGCAGTCTTCGGTGCATCCGACTAGTTCCAGTATTTCCTCAATGGAGCGGATCCAGTCGTCTGCATCCAGGGGTTCAGCAGTCTCGATAAAGGTTGGCGGTGCATGCTTCTTGAACTCTGCCAACGTGGAACGTCCATTGCCATTCCCCGCCAGCTGGCGGTTGTTGGTGACAGCTTGAGCAATCAGCTGGAGAGCTGCAGTGTTGGCTTGGCGTTCCTCTCGGAAAGCTTGGAGAAGATGAGCCATGTCCATGTTCGGAGGAGGTGGTGGTGGTGGAGCTTGGTCGTTGGTTTGGTCGCGGCCTGCCTCAGACTGAGCGGATGCTCCGGCTTCAGGCTGCTGGGTAGAGGTACCAGTACGAGTTACAACAGGCATCCTGTTGGAGCGGTAAAAAGGTCTCATGACTTGGAAGAGGGAAAGCAAGATAGATGGGTGCCTAGTAAGGGGGTGGGTGTGACACTAATAAAATCATGCAAGGGCCGAAAGGCTAAAACACATCCATTAAAATCCAAATGGGTGATGTAGTCGTTTACACATTCCTGAAGGAAGAATACGACATACATTCAGACACAACAAAAGCAAATACTAGATGGTTTCATATGAACCATACAAGGACTCGACTGCGCATAGGGGTTACACGACCTATCCTACCGTAGGGGTCACAACTGGCATATCCGAGTAGCGAATAATGCCTAAGCGGCGGAATGCTTGGTCGCGTATTCCGGCTCTTCTGGGTCTTCCTCCTTGTCTTCATCTGTTTGGGCCCCCTTGTCACTTGAGGGTGTGGGGGAGTGGAGGAGTTGGATACGACGGTGCTTCGTCGGTGGTGCAGGGAAAAGCTTGCGATATTCCCTTGCCGTCATCCGGCGTCATCGAGGTGGTTCTTTATTCTTGGAAGATACATCCTCGGAGGGCCTTCCGCCTCGATATGCGATAGCGGACTGTCCAGATGGTGCTCCTTCCTTCTTGATCCTACTTGTCTTCTCTTGAGATCGACGAAGAAGTGCCTTGATCTTGTGAAGTTCTTCCCGAAGCTTCATCGATTCCGAGGCCAAGTCTTGTGCCAAGCTGTCGGCACATAGACTGAAGTAGGTCTGGAACCGAAGCGAGAGTCCTTCCTTCAGTGGAGGGGCTAGTGCGCTGCTTTCTTCTTCACCTTCCTTCCGGTAAGGTAAGAAGCGAGTTGTCATCTTGGCTGCCATCTCCGGAAGAAGCTCGCGGAGACGGGTTAGTGCCTTGAGTGCAGCAGCCTCGACAGCGAGAGGTAGTGTTGCCATCTGGGGTCCCTCGAAGAACCAACTTGTGGGAGGATCGTTTGCCTTCACGATCACTTCCACATGGTACTCTATCTCAGTGTCGCTCACCCAATGCTCAAGGTAGGTGAGGATGGGTGCTCAGTGGATCTGACACTCCTGGAGGCTATCCTCGAGAAGCAAGGGAAACCCAGTGGTCAGGTGCTCTTCGGGTACAGCGGCCATCTACAAAGGTGGAATAGGAGGGGTTAATAAGCTGATGAAATCTCAGGTTTAGAAAAGAAGAGAGGTTCAGAAGGTTTTGAAAAAGGGTCTCATCTAACTAACGCCCATGCTAACTAAGGCTTCCTACAGTCAGGATGGCTCTGATACCAGCTCTGTGGGGACCCCGACTTAGAAGTCGAGATCACCGAATGCACGTGTAGAGTGATCCCAGAGATCAATGCTCACTGAACACACAGAAGCTGAATAACAAGAGTCTTACATCCGTACATATTTTCTTACACAAATTATGGCCATTATGGCCAAGTCTTACATAGATAAAGCCTCACAGGCTGAATAGCAAATAACTCAAATAGCGGAAGTCTTCGATAATAGGTAGAACCCATGCCATCTGCCTTAACCCTACAGGCATTCTGACTGGGATAGCGTCCTAGTTCGCATGTTCGTCTCCAAAGAACTCTTCACCATATTCCTGTTCCTCCATGCGTGGTCAATTAATTAACCAGTGGCAAGCCAATGAGTACTTTGAATGTACTCGCAAGCAACCCATGATGTGGTTCAAAATAATAATGCAACTGAACAATAATGAGCAATCTAGCAATGGGCTAGAATAAATATTCTACCAACAAGTTTATGCATCAATAACTCGCGTAACCTTGAAGACAGGTTACCGATATCAGCATGAATATGTTTCAACTCATCGAGTCAAGCCACCACCTTGACTCATCACACGCATACTTTCACCGATGAAGTAAAATTCTGGACATAGTTTAAGTAGCACCACCCAACAGTCCATGACTGTGGACACGGCTATTCGAATAGTTTTACACTCTGCAGAGGTTGCGCACTTTACCCACAAGATCCGGGGAACTTCCGTGTCATCCACGACCCGTGGTACCTCAAGTACCCGGGGTAAGCACCCGGTCATTACCTTTCCTTAGACGACACTAACATAGAGTCCACTCGTTGGTACATGGCCCTCGGCTACAAACAATAGATCACGGGACTTGCCCTAATTTCAATGCACGCGTACCCGAAGGGACAAACGGTGTGTCCGGTGCCCTGTAAAAACAGTCATGGCCGTCTATCCAAGCACGACCCCGTCCCGGGAAAGACCTCAAGTCTTCCCGTCACTAGTAATGCGGGCACCATGCTAGTATCGACCTAAGTAATCAATAAAGCCCCGTCCCATAAAGGGTAGTGTGGTTGCACATGTTTGGTTGGGACGGTAGTCACACATAAATCTAATCCATTATTTCACCCATGCACAAGTTTTACCGGCACATCACTTCTTCCTCAAGTGATGACCTAACTCAGCATCACCCTCGGGCATTAGGGGCACCCTGATGGGTTTATGCAAAGATGCCAACCACGAGGGTTCAATCTCACATGCATCACTAAGCATCAATACTAAATATTTTCATGTCATCTAGCACATAGCAAGATCAAGAGTAAAGCATCCATCATGTGGTGGTTTCAACTAGGTCACCATAGTAACCCTATCATTATGCATCGGAAACAAAACGGGTCCCGAGAACAAGTGTATCATGGTCAAAGGGCTGCTTGCCTAGATTGACTTGATCTTCAAAGTCTTCAAATCCTTCTCCTTCTCCTTCTCCAGCAACTTCGTCAAATACGGTATCTATACGTCGCATAATAACAACGGAAAAATAAGACCACAAATAAAACAGAAAAATCAAAGTGCTTAGAAAAATGTCAACTCATTTTTGTTAAATACTAGAGGGATTTCTAAGATGGGGAAAATTCTTAGTTGGAGATTTGGAGTAGCAGAATGGAATCTATTGATTTTTGAACAGGAGTTTTGTTGCTCAAATTTGAATTTAAATTTGAACAAAACAGAAAAGTTTTATGGATGTGAGTGAAAGTTACACCATTAAATAGGTTGGAATATTACAAGAATTTAGGAGTTGGAATTAATTCATTTGGACCAATATTCATTTCTGTAAAAAATGTTTGAATTATTTACAGAAAGAATAAAAGAAAATGCCCCTGTGCTACTGGGCCAGAGGGGCCATAGTGCACGGCCCAGGGCAAACCAGCCCAGCCGCACGGGCGCCAGCGCGCATGTCAGGTTTTCAAACCTGACAGGCGGGGCCCGGCGGTCAGTGGCTGAGAGGAGGGGGAGAGAGGGGTGAGGATGACAGGCGGGGCCCGCCTGTCATCTCCAACCTCACGGCCACGGCGACGGCGAGCTCACCGGCGAGGATTCCGGCCACGGCGACGGCAACGGAGGGCAGGGACGTGATCAGCGTCGAGTGGCGGATGCAGTGGAGGTGGTGCGGCACGCCGGGGAGGTTGGGTTCGCCGGCGGCGAGGTGGGACGGCGGAGGATCGTCGGGAGGTCGTCGCTCCGGCCGTTTCCGACTGCAACAGAAGGGGGGAACAGAGGGGAAAGGATCAGTGTTGCTCGGCGGTTATAGATCGGGCAAAAGGAGGGGCTTAGGAGGCCCGTACTGCGAGATCACCGGCGGCCCGACGCGGCGGAGCTCCGGTCGATCCCGAGCACTGGGACCTTCTGGGGAAGGACTGGTGGTGCTGGGAGACTGAAGGAGGTGTGGTGGAGCTGCTGATGCTGTTGGAGAGGCTCGGGGGGGTCCTTTATATAGGGGAACGGCGGAGCCCCGTGGTCCAATGCACCGGCGAGCTCCTGCTCGACGCTACAGCGCACGGGAGGCGATGGGAGTGAGTCCACGGCGTTGCTGGACGATCTCTACGTCCATTTGAGGTGAGAGGAGGAGCGGGGAACCTTCCAGGCCGTGCGCGCGTGTGAGCCCGAGGAGTGGGTGCTGCGAGCGGCCGGTGCGCGTGCGACGACGGCCACTGGAGGGCGCAGGAGGAGGGGGACAGCGCCGGGGTGGTCGCGGACGTCGAGGGGCATCGACTGGCGCGAGGGAGGAGCCCGAGGCTGTCGGGGGCCGGCGATTGGCTGGAGCTACAGTGCGGTGGCGCACTGTAGCCTGCTCCAGAGCGCCCGAATGGCTGGCACACTCGTGCCCTCGCCGCTCCGGTCAAGTCCAACGTGCCCAAGGTTGTCTAGAAGGTCAAGGGAGGAGTAAAGAAATGGCCTGTGGCCTTGGATGCTCTGGAGGTGCTGTGAGAGAGAGAGGAAGCTGGTGACTTTGTGAAAAATGGCTATCCAGCAAGGTGATCCAGGGTTTTTACCCCCCAATCATGGAGCTGGGGACTTGGGGAAGTTACTGGAGGTAGCTAGTAACTGGATGAACATGTGGTAAAAAGTTAAGGCCAAGGAGAAGAGTAAAAGTGATCAAGAAGAGGGTTTTAGTAAATCTGCAGAAGGTGTTTGATCAATGTTTGGTCAAGCAAATGATCTCCACTTGCCATGACACTTAACAGGATTGAATAACATATGAAAATAGGGTGCTTCACTAAATTTGGGCCTATTTGAAGAAACTACCCAATGTAACTTTGGTGAACCCTAGAAAACAACAGAAATAGCTTCATCTTGTTTGAGTCAAGCTAATCATCTCCCCTTGATGTACCACTTGGTGTAGCATCATCATTTGGGGTTATGATCATGCCCACAAAGTTTGAAGCTCCAGATAAAAAGTTGGTAATGTAAAGTTGTTCAAATTTACATTTGAACAGAAAGGGTTTTGGGGTGATCTGACCAAGTTGCTCTATTCCAAATCTTGTGCCATTTGGTCTAGATGCCTTATTAGGCATTTCTAGCATGTACACCAAGTTTGAGAGCATTTGGACAAGTTTGGCAATGTAGAGTTGCTCAAACTTCAAATATGGACAGAATGGTTATGAAGGGTTTTGATGAGGTTTTCTTGCTTCCCAAGGCATGGGACTTGGCAAGATCATCAAATATGTCATATGTGACATGATAGAATTTCCTTGGAAATTTTTGGAGAATATTTCCTTTGTAAATATTTCAAAAGCTTGAAATATCCAGAAAGGGTTTTAGAGGGATTAGCCCATTATTTTGAACATGACCAAGTGTTGAAACTCTTATATATGGACAATATATGTCCTCTGAGTCTCCCTGAATTTTGGCAAATATTTTTGAAATACTTAAATAATTTTCCCCTATTAAAGACCATTTCTGGCCTTAAGAAAAAGCTTTTAATTAAAATAGGAAAATAACTTTTAAAATTATACTTTTGTGGTTTCTGGGAGTCCTATGACTACTAGGTCTCAAATATACTTTTTGAAATATTTTTCTCTCCCTATATCAAGTACTTGCAGTGCAAATCTCAATTCAGGGTTTTTTGGAGAACTAATTTTATAAAATACCTTTTGGCCAAATTAATTTTGTAAGAAAATACTATACTGTTATATAACACTTGGCATGATCATTAGGCAGAAGTTTTGGGTATGAGGATGAATTCTACAAGAGGGAATAGTTGACTTTAATGAGCACATGAAGAAAAACTCAATTTCCAAATAAAAGCCAAATGATGCCAAAAAATTTTGCTGGTCCAAATTTTCATGCTTCATTGATGCAAATAACATGTTACAAAATGCTGGGTGTGACAATATAAGTGTTAAACAAGCGCAGCCTCATCAGCTTGCTCAGCTGCTTGCGCTGAAGCTCCCCAGCAGGGCTAACCTTTCTTGAACTCTATTGAAGTGCTGTCGGTTTTGTATATTATTTTGTCGGCGTGTTTAGTTGCACCGGTGGCGATCTTTGATGCCCTGTGTATGTAATCTCCTGTCTGCTTGTGCTTTATTATCGTAGTGGCGAACTTTGATGCCCTGTGGATGTAATATGCCGTAATTTCTTTATTGTATTGTCTAGGTTTTTTCTTATTCACGATGCTGCAGTTATTTTATTGTATATATATAATTTCTTTATTGCTTTTATAATGGCTGATGTAGTGTTATTATTGGTTTTGTTGCATCCTACAAAGTAATAACTATGCAATGCATTTTGATTGTCATTTGACTGGGATTATGCGAGTTTGAGCATGTTGTGAAGTACTATAGACCTCCTATACATCTTGGAATTCGACAATGATTGTAACTATTGAATTGTATAGACCATTACATTCGACGTCAGTAGCCTAATATATTTATTTCACAATAAAAAAATGATTAATTCACTACATACTAAGGAAACAAATGTGTACACCCTCTGTTTTTATTTAAGTCTGCGTATTAGCATTGGTCAAAGTCAAGTTTTGTAAACTTTCAGAAAGTTTATAACAAAAAATATTAACATATACAATAACAAATAAATACCATTAGATTCATTATTGAATGTACTTTCACATCATACATATCTGTTATGGTAAATGTTTATATTTTTCTATCAACTTGGTCAAACTTTAGGAACTTTGACTTTGGTCAAACCTAATATGCAGACTTTACTAGTACTACTCGCTAGTTGCTTAGCCGAATCACCCAACACGCCACATGGGGAGTTCAGTGTCACAAAATTTTGAGGTCGGCGGAAAATCTCCCGCGACCCTGATTCGAGCAGTGGGAAGTTACCATCATAGCCTTCGGAACAGGCCTACAGATGACGGTTGGTAGGGGGGTGTTTTCATAACTTCAGGTTCACCCTACCCAACCAACCCCACCCTGGCACCCAGAGTAGTACACCTCAATACTCCCCATTTTCTATCCCCACCGCAGAATAGACTTCTCCATGACACCACAACCTTCATGCTCCTCCACTTCTACGTCGGTGCACTCATCCACCGCAGCGCATCTGCCTCATCGACGACCTCGTACGCCGCACTGGAGTCAGTCCACCATTGCTGTCGTACACGGAGCCTCTTCCCCGGCACCGTCTTCCACGGTCTCGGATCTGCTTCCCGTAAGCCGACGCCAAGCGCAGAAGCACCACCGTCGTGGACAATGAACTGACTCCCGTTGCCGACCATGACTCATAGAGGCCACCGCGACCATCGTTCTCCTGCTCGATTGGTAATGTGTGTATTGAATCACTTAGCAGTACATGTGCAGTTCCAATTTTGTTCATACCTACCCTTCAAATTTCCTGGGTGCTATTGTTTCCATAAAAGTAATTGGTTATAGCCTCCATTATCCAACAGAATATCAGCTTGTAATTGTGCGTCGCTCCTGTATCGCGCTGTGCTTGGGTAGGTATTTCATGTGCAACCAGTAGTATGGCAAATGATGGATAGTTTTTTAGAAGTAGCAAGATGCCCATCCGTTGCACGCATCAAGATGCATTTGTATGAGTAGTTTATCTTGTGGGAGAAAATGATGAACGAGGGAATGCCCTATTTGCAAATGCGAAGAGGGGTGTGGGTATCTTTTTGCAAAATTTCCCTAGTTTCCTTCCTATCCATCGGATATAAATCAGATGGCCTATATTGCAGGATGGCAGGAACACCATCATCACCAACTCTGTTTTTATATGATTAGGGAAAAAGTAGAGAAAAAAAATAGAGAGTACAGAAGTAGAGATAAATATTAAATAGAAAATAAATATAACAGTAGAGAAGAGAGTAGAGATAACAGAGACGTCGGGAAAGGATTGCGCGTGCGGGAAAAAGCGGCCGGGCATGCGCTAGTTTTGCTGCGCTGCGTCCGGTGCGCTTTCTAAAATCCAACGCCCTCCCACTGCTTTGTGCCTTGCCACCGCTCTCTCCCCGCTCTGTGCCTCGCCACCGCTCTCTCCCCGCTCTTTCTCGCCTCGCCGCCGCGTCACCGGGAAACTTGGGGATACCGCGGCGTCCGCACGCGCCCTTCCGACGGCTTCTCCGCTGAGATCCGGTTTTGCAGGATGCGCCTCGGCCTCGGCAATTTTGACACCGCCAACGAGGCCGCTCCCGCAGACGACTCGGCGGCGTGGCGCCTCCGGTGGCCTCATAGAACATTGAACTTCCCCAACGTGTCAACGAGGGAGCGGGCATAGGAGCTCGCGCCTCTGCCGCTGCTTATCACTGACGAGGATCGTCGCGACAACTGGAGGAGGGAGCGCCGTCTCGGCATCGCCGAGATTGACGAGGAAGCCGTGGCGCTGTGGCGCCAATGCTTCTCGCAGGACATCATCAACGAGTGCGAGTTCTACGAGCAAAGGAGGGCGGAGAGGGATACGAGGAGGGCGGAGCGAGCCGCCTATCGCGAGGACAAGCGTAGGAGAAAAGCAGACGCTCAATTCAACATGAGGCTAGGAGCAGCGTCGCCCTGGGAATCCGACGATGATCGGTATCTTCAGGCCTACAATCAGACATCAGAGGAGGACATCACCGAGGAGAGTCGCACGACGAGGACTAGTTGAATAATCTATTTTTTTATCTATCTATGCTGAGATTTATCCTCTACTCTCTATCTCTACTTCTCGATCTCAGCACTGTAAATGCTTTTTTAAAGCGCCGCACATTGCGATTCTGTTGGAGATGCTCTAACATGGCAAACGTGTTCTTTAATGTTGCCCACAAGATGCGCGAGTATTACTAGTAGTATATTTTTCTTGCCATGTTGAGATTTTAAAACCACGAGTGCGAACATGCAGAGGAGCAATGAAGACCAAACATGGGATATTGGGGACATCTTCAAGGAGCATGGCAAGTTAAAGAGGAGCTGCACCAAACCTGTAAAACGAGCTTTGGTAAGTAACACCCTTTCAATTACTTTCGTTTAGCCTCGTGTTCTTCGATGTTTATATGTTGTAGTTTCTGTTTCTCTTAAGCCTCGTGTTCTTCGATGTGTCATAAGAAGAGTCTTAATCGTCCTAATGCTTTCATTTTTAGCTTCATGTAGGAAGTGGGTGTTCTCACCTTGTAGTATGTTTTTATTTTTATTTTCCTTTTGAATTCACTTCTCCTAGTTCTGTTTATCTGGCTTCTACTAAATGGATCTAGGTTGCTCTGAGTAATTATCTAAAAAAGAAGTAACTTCATGTCAGGATGCAGTTCTTGCGAGGAGGGAAGTATGGTCAACCTCGAGATCATGTGTCCAGAATGAGGCTAGATTACACACAAGGTGCCAGTTCCCTAATGATGTTGGATTAGACACAAGGTGCAAATTCCCAGATGATGCTGGATTACACACAAGCCAGGTGGAGTCGTCAGCTGTTCGTGTCCTCGTGGCTCTAGTAAATGCTGAAAGAAAGCGTGCAGCAGCCCTTGAGAATGTAGCTGAGTTCCTGAAGAAGAGAAAAGAGCAATCAGATGCTCTCTTCACCCATGCCAAAGAAGAGATGGAAGAAGCCAGAAATAAGCTACCAGAGGCAGAGCAGGCTAGGCGTCTCCTGCTATCTAAAACTATTGTCAATACAAAATTTCCTTCATAGTAGCTAGGTTCAAATGTTTATCCAGTCAGCATGCCTGTTGTGATGTCCGTGCATCTACTGACGTGGCACAAACTATTTTTTTGAGTCATGTAATAACTTCAATTACTTTCCAAACAATAACAGAAGAAGCATTGGACATGGTATAGTTCACGCGCAAGCCCGACATTCCAAGTTCAACTTCCAGATCAAAATCATGTTCACAGATATCTCCACATTCATACATAATGTCCACAACCATGATTCACTTCAAAACCAATTTTTTTAGGAGAGTTATGAATAAAGAAAAACCTATAGTTCCTGCTACCAGTGCGAGCACAACAAGTCAAGACCATGCGTAATTAATTATATTTTGGTCACTTTTTGTGTTATAAAATGTCGGCCGCCTCGCGGAAGGATGTGTTGCCGGCACACGCGCGGATTCAATGAAGGCAGGCGGGGCAGTCTAAAGCCGGTTGCATGCAGCGAGGAGGCGTGTTCAGCCGGGCCTACATCGAGTGGGGCTCTCTTGGCCGGCGCGCCGGTTCAATGCCTGTGCTATGAGAGGTCGCATCCATGTCAGAGAAATCACTCCCTCCAGTCCTTTTTTGTTTGCGTATAAGAAAATCTCGTTTTCCATTCACATTTTACAAGTAAAATTCGTGGACAAACTTTGACCCAAAATAGGATGGGGACTAGTAAACCAGAACGGAGGTAGAAGTTTTTGTAATCAAAGAAGGGTTTCCCCCTTTCGATTTTCATTACTGAAAGCCAACATCTAAGTCTAAACATAGTATTTGCCCTAGAACTACCAGGTTCAACATCTCGCAACATAAACCCATACAACCATATGCCAAGGAGGTACGTAGTACTATGAATTCCATTTTCGCTCCATACCAATCGTTCTAAAAACTACTTAGTACTTATAACGCGTCATTGAAAATCAGAACTCTTAACCCTGCTAAAAAATGATATTTTAAACGTGGCTACTTGATCTGTGGCAACTGGCGAGCCACCGCCTCCAAGTCGTTCACCTGTGGTCCCGACCATCAACTCCTACGGATCAAATTATCACGCGAGCTGACTATTCCTACAAAGGTGCGCTCCACCACGTACCCAGTACCCGCAAATGCAGCAATCGTGCATCTAGGGTTTTAGGGTTTATTTGTTAACGTTGCCTTTACGTAACACTCGTGTGTGCGAGACAGCGAGAGACCGACTGCGTGCGAGCGCCTCTTCTCTTTGTATATGTACTCCACCATTTGTCTCGTGTCCAAAAAATTATAATAACTACTAGCAATGTGCCAAGCCACACGATCTGAGTAGATTAATACATATTCACCGATTTGATAGAAAAAAGTCTAGTTTTGAAATACGTATATCACTAAAAAATAGTTATGTTTCACTGAAAATATATTCCTTTGGCGGTTTTGATGAGATAAGGGAGGAATGTTGTTGGTTTCAAGATTCGAGAACTGGTATATGTCTAATTTCTACTCTTACTAGCAAGATGCCCGTGCGTTGCACGGAACATCAAGATCTTGTGGGAGAAAAGGATGAACGAGGGAAGGCCTTATTTGCAAATGTGGAGAGGAGTGCGGGTAAATTGCCATAGGGAGAGTGTGACACTTCTCAAGGGAGATGTCGAGAGACCATGTTCACGAGGATAGGAGAAACATGAAGTGAACGTGCGGGTGAGCTGGAGAAAAGAGAGTGATAGTTACATGAAGGAGAATGGATGCGAGAGAGATGGGCATGAAAGGAGTGAACATAAAAGGGATTCAAATATTTGAATTCGAGATGATGATACATGTAATCCATACTCGAACCAAAATTGTTCTATCAAACATGCATACTCATATGAATTCACGCGCATCTATGTTATTTAATATGTAGATATTACTGATCCATACATTTTAGTAGAACATAATTTGGTTTAATTTTTTGATTTCAAACTTATGATTTTGAGATCATTGTATTTGTAAATCATATTATACATATAAAGGAGCAGAATTCTTTGTTGTGCTTTTGAAAGTATACATATAAAAAATGATGTATATAGAATTTTTTTTTCCAATCGAAAATGGATCCCGCCCAAAACATTGGTTGCGAAGTTGCCTTTGTCCGGTTTGCACCTTCAGATCCGCCATGGGACGCTGAACACTATACTCCCAATGCTTATGGTTTTCGCCTTTTATATTCCACACTAGTTAAATCACAGTAGACTAAATTTCAAAATTGGATCAGTCGATTTTTCAGAGCTCGCCGGAGTTCGCTGGTGCAAACGAAGGGGCTTGGGTGGGGACTTTGTTTGTGGGGGGGGGGGG